>JAUPFP010000083.1:237730-257730 GCA_036925085.1 Brachycybe producta
ACGTGCGTGTAATCGCTCGCAACAGGCCTTTATACGAATGTGTAGACACATTTAAACACGTACGGCACAGCGGTCTGTAAATTTGCAAGCATTTGCAACAAACACGTAAATACAGGGAGATACAGTCGTTTGCCCAGCCTTTTTATGAGCGTCAGACGAAATATCAACCAATTGGAACGTGAAAAGGACGGGGCATATGACGTCAAAACCACACACAACAAACCAATTAGAAGTTGTCAGTCCTCATAAAAGGGGCAGGGCAAAACGACTGTATCTTACTGTTTTTACTTGCCTGTGCATTGGCATGCGTAATGCAACACTTTGAATTGGCTTTGTATCTGCATCCGCAACCGTAAGAAGTTTAAAATAAACTGAATACAAATTAAAATTGTCAGTAATGGTTATTTTTACTGCAAGTCGGAAAACATGTCAACGCAACAAAGGTCTATATAGGATTCCTTGAATCTCTTGTTAAAGTTTGAAGCTGAAACTTCATACCTGCTACCTTGAGCGTAGCGTCTGCGACTAGTGACGAGTGTAGCGTCCTGCGACTAGTGACGAGCGTAGCGTCTGCGACTAGTGACGAGCGTAGCGTCTGCGACTAGTGACGAGCGTAGCGTCTGCGACTAGTGACGAGCGTAGCGTCTGCGACTAGTGACGAGCGTAGCGTCTGCGACTAGTGACGAGCGTAGCGTCCTGCGACTAGTGACGAGCGTAGCGTCTGCGACTAGTGACGAGCGTAGCGTCTGCGGACTAGTGACGAGCGTAGCGACTTGAAGTAGCAAGTTGCTAGTTGCTGGCACACTACATACTGTATGTGCTGCACCTACAAGCGTTTTGGGCGTGTCCTTCATGGTGTGTGATGTCATATAAAATGGCGTTGAAGACGCCATATGCAACAAAATCTGGTCTCTGATTGGTTGTTGGGTAGCGACTTGAAACGTTTGCGACATGAAGCTGTTGGCGACTGAGTAGCAAGTTGCGACGCTTTGACAATTCGCTAATAGTTGCTTGTATATCGTATAAAGACGCGCATGTGCGGTGACGCTCGCTCGAGGTAGGTCGCTCGACGTCCCGTGAATGAAGTTTAAGCTTAATACGAGTTACAAAAGGGTGCGATGAAACAAACGATCGCTGGCGACCAATCCCATGAAACCAGTCTCGCTACTTCTGTAGTTTACGAACCGACGTAACTATTTTAGTTTCTGAAACTTTCAATTTCTCATTGAAGTTTTTAATTTCTTTCTAAAATGGTTTTGACTCTTTTGAGTTTGCAAATGCTAAACCGAAATCGACAGTTAGCAACAACAACAACAACAACGTTTTCTGTAATTCAAGACACGCAATGATAAAAAAAAAAAGATTGCAAGTGGATTTTTTTTTGTCTTTTTCTTGTTGTTTATTTCTTTTATTTTTTTGTGTATCTTTTATCATCAACATTTATTGTTCCTCTTTCAGTGAATGAATTAAATAAGGTTCAGAATGAATGAAAACAATTGCGACATCTTTCTTTTTTCTTCAACTTTTAAATCTTATTAGAATTAAAAGTAAAGTACATTAAATTATGACGTCTGATGGTAGGACATTAATGATTCCAAGAGAGAGAAAGAAAGAAAGAAAAGATTTTGTTTCGTTTTCTGGAATTCCATTTCTTGGAAAATTACACGTTGAAACTCAACACAATTAACTTGGATCATAAATACCTCCGGACTACTATTAGAGAAAAAAAAACCATTAAAAATAGCTTTTATAACTTACTGGTATAGGTAATAAATTTAATAATAAAGGTGTTTAAACTAAAGGTGCATTTGAGAACATTAAATTATAAGATCGTTTGATGCGTTTATTAGGTTTGTGTGCCACCCGCGTCTAGACTCTGGAATTGACCTGATGGGAAGGAACTGTCGAGAATTTGTAATCTGATCTCCAGTGGTCAATAATAGTTTAGCATAATAATCACAAATGTATTGCAGCATGCTAATGAGAAAGAAAACCAGAATTTGTAGAACTTTTAAGGCCAGAGTTCTCCATGCTAATCAGTTAAGACCCTAGTGTCAGACCAGTCTCATTTTAAAAAAAAAAACATGAAAAGCAGACATCTTAAGTTTCTTCACAAAATAAATATATGGAAGCTATTTGGAAAAATAAATTTATAATTTAATTTTTTTTAAAAGAAATGTTTTATTAAAATCATGTCAGGAATGGTAGCGAATTAATGAGCGGGCAAACTGGTGATTTGTTGAGCTGCTGCACTTGCGCATTCATTCTTTTTAAGCAGCGCTTGTGGCAGGTAGCTCGGAGTTGCGGTTTTTTTCTACACGTGCGTAAATTTAGCAGCGCCATCTATTGTACAGCACAGGCAATCTACGTTTATTTTCACTTATATTTCTTTATTGTCACTGATAGACATGAAACCGTGCCTGCTTAACAGTGCCTATATGAGACGTACACTACAGGAGTTATAGGAAAGTCACCTAAAAACAAAATTAGCAGTCTAAAATAAAGTTAATTTGGCGTTTTCTTCGCGCCTGCAGCAGCTATAAATTATGATTTAAATCACAAATTTAAATCAATTAATCGTGATTTAAATAAATCCATATTATGTTTAGGATGAATAATATTAATAAATGGACTCGTATGATAGTTACAGGACATATGTATTACTGTAAATGCTGCTCTTGTTTAGAACGTGACACACCCTAAAACAATGCTTTTATGAGTGCAACAACAAAAGGAAACGTTCTCAAATGCACCCTGACAACACAAATTTAACCCTTTTAGTGTTTTGTGTCAGGTAGTCAGTCCTTGACATCATTGTCCAATATTGTAACCGCGACTTCCTATTCTTTTAATTAGAATAGGGCTTGACCCCATTAGTCTTTTTGTGTGTGTTTGTGTCCTAGTTGGACACATGCTGACCATTCAGTGGGGGGGATATACACAATGGAATTCAAAAGAGTATACACAAAAACAGCGTAAACGTACATTCAGTTGGCGTCATTCAAGAATGCCTAAATTATCGATATCGACAAATTGCCTGACGTAGGTGTTCAGGAGACATTTTCTCCAAACTGAATACTTGGCAAGATTGTATGAAATCGACTCCACTTCATCCCAGTTGTGTTATGAGTGAAAAAGTTTTTAGCTTGATTTTTAAAGCTATTTTTTTTAGCTTGAGTTTCAAGCTAGTTTCAAAATTGAGTCTAAAACTTGTAAAATGATTAGGTAAATCAAGTGACCCCATATCTCTTCTACCCCTCGCCCCCGGGCCAGAGTGGGGGAAACCCGTTAGGAAAACCTGAACTTCTCAGGGAAATTTGAAGTTTGGTTTATAACTATGTTGAAGCGGGGAAATTGTTGTAAAAGCCAGTAAAAATATTGGAAAACCCAAAGAATTGAAATTTTCCATCAATAGGATACATAAGACATGTATAAAAAAATACTGAGATTCAGAAGACATTAAAAAAAAATGGTTCCATCGCCTTGAAAATTTTGGAATTATTCTGCAACGCGCACACTTTCTGAAACACTGGTTTATGTAATTGCTATGTCAAGTTTACAGTCGTATTGCCATTTTGTAACAAAGGTCTCCTAGAAATCAATGCATTTTTTTAACACGTTCAAATACATAGTTTGTTGGGTGGAATTTCTGTTTCAAAATTTCTAGAAAAGAGAAGAAAATGACGAAAAGATGTTGATGATGATGCTATTTCCATGTGTTTTTATTTCTCTGTGCAAATCATCACATTATCAGGTCACACTTTACCAACAGATTTAAAAACTAGAAAGAAAAGGGAGGGGGGGGGGGACAAATAAGTTAACATATGTTACATCCTTTTATTTCTCTTTTGATAAAAAAAATAGAACAGAAAAAAAAAAAATACTTATATTGAACATGAAAAAACACACAAAAAAAGATTTCTCTTGTGTTATTTGTGTGACTGTGAAACATGTATTAGGGTCAGGTCAACTTGGGTCACGACCAACTTTGTTTTTTCTCTTTCATCTTTTTGCATGAACAACTTTTTTTTTTCTTCTGTCTTTTAAGACAGAAAAAAAGCACACACACTGGATGAACAACACACTCGTCGTCGTCGTCGTGATAGTTTTTTTTAGGTTGTAATTTCTCCTCTAAAAGTTTAAAAAACTAGAGGTGGGACGAATCCTACATTTTCTCGAATCCGAATCTTAAAAGATTCTCAAATCTCCTGAATCGCGAATCCTTCCTATAAGAATCCTATATTATTCATTAAGAAGATACAAATAAATGAAATATTAATAAATATTAAATTATTAATAATAAAAAACACAGTGTGGCACTCAGTCTCAGGGTCGCCACAAGGTAATTAATCATATTGGTGATCCGGATACCACCGAAATTGCAACAATCGCCGTTTTTTTGTTAGTGAACGCATCTATTGGACGTCAATGGAGTTAAAACTAATTTTACCGAAGTTTTTAACAGTTTTTTTTTAAGTTAGGATTCGAAAGACGAAAAAAGCGCGAAGATTCGAGTTTTCGAATCTCGAATATTTTTCAAGATTCGCGGGATTCAAGGATTCGAATGTCCCGTCCCTATTAAAACAGTTTGTCTTTTTTGCTCATCGAAGAAATGAATGGATTATTATCATTTTGTTTTGTTTTTTTTTTCTTTTATTTCTCTTCATTTTGCACCTGAAAGGCAGAATAACCAAGAGTTCCAGAGAGGCATTTTCATCATCACTTTATAACAAGCTTAATCAGTTCCCACTACAGTTGTTTTTCCCCCTCATTGTAAAAATGAATGGATTTTTTTTATCTGTTTTCTTATTTATTATTGATAACAATGATAAGTTTGTGGTCATTCAGTTGGCTACTACTGGTTTACTGTGGACGTGTGGTCGGTGTCTGATATCCTTTCCCTAAATCTTGTTGCTGAGAAAGTTGTAAATTATTATTGAATAGAAATTCAATCGATTTGAAGTCGATTTTGAGGGCAGCACTTTACGACGATCTCATTCTCGTTTTGTTGCTTCTATATTTTTTTTCCTTTCAGCTTCTTCTTCTGCTAATATTTGATTTTGCGTTTTGTTGACGTGTCACATTCAACTTCTTTTCGTTTCCATTTTCCTATTTCTCGCTCAAACTCAAAAGACACTCGATAAACACGTTTATATTAAGAAGTACTTTTGCAAATTGGATTGCAAGTGGTCAGCTGATTCGGAACACAAAAAGGGTAACAACAAACCACTGACATCTCTGGAAATTTACTGTAAAGAGAATACAGTGTATAAAATTTATTTGTCGAATGAATTACAATTAGAAATCAGGGGGGCCTCATTACAGAAAAAGTCATAAAATTGTGACAGTTATATTACATTATGATGTCACTCCTTATAAGTTGTTTAATGACTGTCATTTTATGTTGTATATACTAGTCAATGGCATTCATGTGACAACATTTGTCATAATAATAATTTGTGTGGGTCAAAAGCCAAGACACTAGTCTGGTTTTTTTTTTCAGAAAAAAAAAAACGGCCAAAGGTGGAAAAAAATTTAAATGCTTTAGTCTAAAAATGCGAAAGGATCGCTCAACTGGCCCCAGAAGTCCCAAAAAGCTTGGAAAATCGCAAGGATTCAAGAAGTTCCCCTTTTTCATTATGAGAGTTTTACTGTCATAGTTATTATTTGGCTGTTATTGTATGGTGTGGTTATCTTAGGAAACCCTAGCAGTAGTGTGCCGTAGTGGTGCAAACAGTGCAATCGCAATCAGTAATAAACAGTCCGACCTTATCTTTTTGTTGTCACACCCTCGTATTAAAAAAACGTTGCTTAAAATAAAGTTAAGCTTAAACCATGACGCAATGCAAAAACACAGTATAGTAAAGTCTATGATTTTTTTAAAGTTTAGCTTTGTTTAAGTTTCACTTTAGCAGTTTGGCTTAAGTAACGTTTTAGAATATGGTTGAAGGTTTTGAAGTTTCTTCTTCATTTAAATAAGAAAAATATAAAAGAAATTTGTTTCCAATCAAAGAGATCATAATTTTTACCAATTGTGACTATCAATAAATTGTAGTAATATATTGTTTTTCAAGAAAAGGTATAAAGACAGAACAGACTTTGTATAAAGCAGAAATCAAAGGAACGCAAAAAACCGAGAGAGGAGGGAGGAGGCACCTTGACCCGATGATAACCACTGACGTTTTCTGCATGTGAAATCATTTTGTACAGTGTGTCTCAAAAACGTTTCCAATTATACTTGAGTTGGGATATTTGGCAATAAGAAAATTACGCACGCACACACGATGCCATTCGTCACATTTCTAAATTGTCAGAAATCAAAAGTAACAACAAATCAGTGAATCAGAGGTAAACTGTGTAAAAGTCATTTGTTTTAAAAAGATTTTTACATTGAGTTAGCTCGTCAAGTTCTATTAACGGTAGTGTTAAGGCCGTAGATTTACACATCGGCCACTAGATGGTGGTATACCATGTTAATTCCTATTCCCTTGAATGAAGAGATCTACGGAGCTCCTTTTAGAACGTGGGGAAAAAAATAAATGGAAAGAATGCTGCTCCAATATATTGAGATACGAAGTCAATATATTGGGACAGCATTATTTCCATTTATTTCTTGCCATGTCCTAAAAGAAGAGGGGCTCCGTAGAGATCAACTTACAAATGACTCCCCTGTAAAAATTTAGTTTTGTGACTTAACACAGTTTACTTCTGAGGCACTGAAATGTTTGAGACACACTGTACTTTTAAAGGGCACATAAAAAGGTGCATATGGGGTTAAATTATCTGGTTTTATTTGAAAACAAGACGAATTAAGTTGTTTGTAATTCTTATTCATGTTGTTTTTTTCTTCATGGAAGCCTTGACCCATGTCCAAACTAACTTTCTAGAGAGAAAAGAAAAAATCCTTTTTATACATTAGGTAATAAGTAGAAAGAGAGAGAGAGAGAGAGAGAAATAAACCCCCAACTGGAATTATTTTTAAATTTGTCTTGAGTGGTGTATTATCGGATGATGAGGATCTGAAAATTCAGAAATTCCTCTTTTTTTGTATACCTGTAGCCGAGGGTACATTCTGTTGAGAAAAGAGGGTTCATGGTGGTTAGCTTTTTAAAAGTAACTTTCAAAAGTTTTAAGTTTATTTGAAAACTGGAAGATTAATGATATTTTCATGACGATATTTTTAAAAGGAAACTTTTTTCATCACTTTCAAAAGAAAAGTTGAAAAGTTGCATTTTTAGACAACCCTGTTATCATTGCGTCAAAATGATTTTTTAAACCTGCGTTAATTTCTGAAAAAAAGGGGACAAATAACTTAAAACAAGGGGTCATAACTTCATAAGTAAATTTGAGCATTTTCAACTTTTCACTTTTCAATTTCTTTAAAAAGGTGAATATTATGAGATAAAGGAAACGGAGATCGTTTGTTTACCCCCAACTTAAAAGTGAAAATTGAAAATCATACAACAATTATTTCGTAACGCAAAATTAAAAATTCCTCCCGTTATGTTATGTGTACAATTGACATTAACTGAAACAAAAAGTAGTAGAGATTTCCGATTCGATTAATTGGAGAATCGATTTTTTATTAATCGTATAAATTGAATCGATTCATAGGCTTCCGATGAATCGTATGATTAGATTCAAAACCGTACACGATTTTTTATTACATTTTTCCCCCAAAAATTGTTTTCAGTAAACAAAACAACGTTCTCTGGGCGGTTGTTCACGTCTCAGTGCTCACTGGATGCGCAGTTGTAGTGAATTGCTACGAGTTTTATGTAGTCACTGCCGTTTCACTATGGATGAATCATCCATTCGATTCATCAAAAGTAGAAACAGGCTCTACTTCGTTCACCTTTCAATTTGGATGTTCACTTTGGAAGAATCTCATCTTGTCATTCAGTCCTTGGACTGGTTCCACAACAATTGTATTCGCTGTATACTTGGGAAGTTTATGCAGTGGTTTTTGAAAAAAAGAACGACCCGCCTAACCGAAATGCCAACTGATTCTTCTGGCATTTGCCCGAGCTGCCATATGGCCAGCACGCCTCTGCTTAAATCCTATGACGTCACGCCCTTTTTACTAAATCTAGTATCGTTGAAGCGATGTAGAAATTGTAGACTTTATGAATGTAAAAACCAATGTTGTAATGTCAAAATAATCGAATCTTGTAATTTTTTTAGATTTTTAATTGGAATCAGTATGGAGTGATTCGATTCATAAGAATCGATTCTTCAGTGATTTTTGTCAATTTGAGCATCCCTAACTGACAGTTTAAAATGAAGTTCAAAGCAATGTAACTGATGGTAATTTATCATAATTGTTTTTGTTTGTTTGTTTGTTTTTTAAGGGTCCTGGACCAGCTCCTAGTACGGGTCCACCTACGAACCCTCCGTTTTATACCTACCACCCTGCCTACACCCATCCAGCCGTGTCAACTCAGTACCATCCACACCATCCGAACGGTCCACTTCCGCCACACCACATGGCTCATCAGTTGCACTCCCATGGACCCACACTTCCACACCAGTGTAACACGCACCATCAGCACCAAGGTGAGTTACTTCTTCCTAGTCTTATCGCTTTGGAAAGCTCTGTTGAGGAGGAGGTGGAGTCTTTGAAAATCACTGTGCGGGCGGTACACACATAATGTGTTGGTGCGTACGTTAACAATTAAGTAGAATTTATTTTCCCCTCATAAGTAACATCTCGACAACCGAACTCACTGGCTAATTCGCGAGTTGTTCGTCAGGATTTTGTATGAATTAATGCATTCAAATTTCAGACGATCCTCATCAACATCGGATGGCCTTCCGAAGCACAAAGTGTCACTGTATGTCGAAATTTTCCTTCTTGAAACCATTTTTGGGATGGTTTTTTTTGTGTGGGAAATTAAGTCTTCTCCCATAGATGGTACAAATGTTTTAGTCGGCGACCTCTGCAGCTTTTGGAACATTAATTCAAATCATGAAGAACGTGTTAGAAATGTTCGTTTTTGTCGACGTATGATAAACATAGAGGTGACAACGAGTAGAACCGAACCGTTTCTACTCGGTTTGGGACCGGTTTTAATCGATTCGCGATTTTTGTTTTGGAAACCGGTTCTGAAAATATAAATTTTCTTAAAACCGCTGGTTGGAAAGAAGAGACCTTCTATAGAACATAATAGGCGCGCCATCTGGGAGGATAAAAACAAATTGAATATTTATAAAGCCACCTTTAAGCGATTCAGCTACCTTTCTAGTTTGTATCACGCTTTTTTAATTTCTGTTGCTTCTGAAACGCAGAATTACCACGGGATAAAAATCACCTAGCAATTCATAGAATATTTTAAGGCCTTGTTTCCACTGGGGTGAAAATTTCAACTGGTGAAAAGTAGAAGACAACGTGGCCCCCCCGCCTATGATAGTGAGTAGGCGGGAGCCACGTATGTTCCAGTTTTTACCAGTTAAAATTTTTAAAAAGTTCCCAGTGGAAACGAGGCATTCCATATTAAAATGAAATTGTGAATTCAAAACGGAATTGTTTAAATCTAAACGTTTTCGTTCGTTTTTTTTTGCATCGTGATTTTTGAAACATTCCTCCCCTCCCCCCCCCCTTGTAAGGAAACACCACCATGTCTGTGTTCTAATACCTTTTTTTACATTTTTACATAAATAATGAAAGTTAAAACAAAGACTTCGAAGAAGAAATATGTTTGATCGTGATCTTCTGTCTTAATTTTATCTTAATTTTTCTCGTTTTCCATTGTGATTTTTTTTGAAAATTAGGTTTTTCGAAACTAAAACATTTTTTGACATTTGAATGAATAATTACACTGGCCAACAATTTTTCACTTTTTTCAGCTTAAGATCTGACACTTGTGTTTAAGTAATTTTGGGGTGCTGATTTCAAAAGTAAAATCAGTTTTTACATAGCACGTCCCGTTTTTGTTCTATGACATGTTTTATTTTTCAGGTTTTTGTTCATCAACTGTTGTAATTGTAACTTAGGGCAATGGCTGCTGCTAGAAGAAAGTGTTTGAATAGTCTAGATACATTTTGTTATGTATGTGGAAGCTTCATTGTACCCAGTCAAAGGATGAGTTTTAGCAATTTTGTGAAGAAGGTGCAGGTGGCTTACTTTCAAGTGAGACTTGGAGACCAGGACCAGTCTTGGACTCCACATAAAGTGTGCAAGCCCTGAGTTGAAGCATGGGTTGCAACATGAGAATAAAGGTTCATTTTCTCAACTGTCATCTTGATACATTTCCTGAATATCTAGGTTATATAAGTGATGAGCAGAGTGGCTGATTTTTTTTAAAAAATCAAAAAAATCGATTTTTTTGATTAGATTTTTTTGATTTAAATCAGATTTTTTTCATTTTTTTCATATATAAGAAATATTAAATTTTTTTATGATGTTTGCAAAAATGAGTAATAATATCATTAATTGTTAAGTTGTTAGTAAAATAATTGCAAAATAATAAAAAAATGTTAAGAAACATTCAAATTTTAAAATAATAAGTTTCAAGCACTTTTAATTTAACATTCTAAACGTAAACACAAGCTTTGCAGATTTTTCAGTCCCCAAAGCAAATCAGTGCCTCAAGAGGTAAACTGGGTTAAGTCACTTTTTTTTAAAAAAATCACGGTTTTACATCTTCATGAGATGTAAAATTTGTGATTTTTAAACAGCTTGTCAAGTTCTATCAGCAGTAAACAGTGGTAAGTCCACAGTTTTACACATTGGCAGCTAGATGGTGGTATACCATGTTAAGTCCTATTCCTTCAATGAAGAGAAAAACTTTCAAATTATTCCACTGTAAAGTTTAGGTGACTTAAAACAGTTTACTTCTGAAGTTCTCAAATACATGCAGATTACTATTACTATTTGTATCTACAGTATTTGTCCCTGATTTCCACCAGTCAATTGGGGGACACTTCCTCAAGCATATCTTCCGAAAAAATAATGTATTAATGAAAGAGGACTACCACCGGACTTTATTTTATAAACATAGAGAAAAATGCTGGGAACTGTTTTATTTTTATTGTGTAATTTTTATGTTTAAATAAATGTGAATTTTTTAAAAAAAAATCATTTGATTTAAATCACTGCCACCCTGGTGATGAGCAAGACAAAAGGTTCCATTATGATATAAACGCTATGGAGGAGCGATACCAAGGAAGGTGGGATACCCACATGATGGCAGACTACTGGTGGAGTGTTAAAAAACTGAATTTAAACACTCCAAAAAGGGCCTAGATACAAAAACTTATCCATGATGGAAGAATGTGCCATCACCACGAAAAACATTGTAATCGTGTACTTTTATATGGAGATCGATCCAAATGGAGGTATGGCATAGTGTAAAAACTTGACGAGATGGGCAAAAACCAATATGATATCTGAGTTCAGAACCCCAAAATTAGTCAGAAACAAGTTTCGGATATAAGTCAGCAAAAATAGTGTTGACCAGTGTTATCGATAGTTTGTATTTCTCTCTTTCATTGAGTGAGTGAGTGTGTGTGTGTGTGTGTGTGTGTGTGTGTGTGTGTGAGAGAGAGAGAGAGAAGGAGGGGGGAGAGAGAGAGAGAGAGAGAGAGATAGATAGAGAGAGACTACACAATACACACATACACATAGTGCTATTATTTTTGTACATTAAAACTTGGTACGAACGATCAATTCTGGCTTGTCAACTCTTGAGACGTGGGAAGTAGCGATAAACGAAAAATATAAAAAAAAAATGTTTGAATGGCTAATAAGGCCGCTTTCACACGAGGAGGATACGTGTACGGTAGTTAATTTACATGTACACCACCGCCACCAATGGAAGCATTCATGTATCGCTGTTTGAACGGCATCTATTTGTATACATGTAACTTACTCAGTATCTATCATACACGTATCCTCGTGTGACATCGGCCTAATAGTTGTTTTTATTCAGTATTAAAATTGGTAGTAGGCCCTATGTATGGTTGTTACTTTATGCATAATAAGATTGGTATATACTAGAGGTGGGACGAATCCTAAATTTTCTCGAATCGGACTCCTAAAAGGTTCTCGAATCTCTCGATTCTTTCATAACAGAATCCTCTATTATTCATTAAGAAAATACAAATAAATGAAATGATATTAAATATTAAATTATTAATAATAAAAAAACAAGTGTGGCACTCAGGGGCGCCACAAGGTGATATTGGTGATCCGGGTTGCAACAATTGCTGGTTTTTTTTTTGTTAGTGAACGCTTCTGTTGTACGTCAATGGAGTTAAAACTAATTTTACCAAAGTTTTTATGTTTTTTTTAAGGTTAAGATTCGAAAGATAAAAAAAAAGCGCGAAGATTCGAGTTTTCGAATCTCGAATGTTTTTCAAGATTCGAGCGATTCGAATGGCCCAACCCTAGTATTTACTATATAGTATTTCAAGTTTTCAAGTGTTGAATTGACTTCTCTTACACTGATGACAAAGATAATAATAAATATTATAGGCCTATTAGACCTTCAGTTTACTTAATTTTTTACTTTACATAAAATGAAAAAAAAAAAATTGTTCTGCATATTTGAAATATACTTGATCACTAATACTAGTTTAGTTTAGTTTCGATTTATTTTTTTTTTTCGATATTTCAATTTTGTTTTCGGTATGTTCGGTATTTTAAAAAAAATATCAGCCCGATTTCGATTTTTTCAAAATATTGTCAGCCCTACTGGTTAATTATGCAAGTTTTCAAAGAAAACAAGAAAAAACTGAAAGAAGTAAAAATGAAAATCTTGAGATAAAACAGTTATTCATAGCTGGCAGTCAACTCTTGTTTCATGTTACTTAGGTAGGGATTTGTGAGCGCGCATTTCATAAAATAAAAACATGCAAATTTCCAAATTTAGCTTTCTTTAATATAAACTAAAAAAATCAATTTCAAATCCTCTTAAATGGTTTTCTTATATTTGAGTTAAAAACCATTAAAAACAAAAAGATAAAACATGATTCAATAATCAATGAATTGCTTAATTAAATCGTGCCAACCCTGTTTAATTCATCATTTAAATCGCGATTTAATAAAAAAAAAATGTGATTTAAATCACGTTTATTTTTATTTTTATCCAGAGTTTTCTTATTTTTTTTTTTTAAAAAAGCTAATTTTTTTCTCGTTTATGAAATGAATTTATTTTAATAATGTGCTTTGATACACGTTTGAATAAACAGATTGAACACGCTGTCACATCATTGAATTTCAATTAATAAAAGGGATCAAAGTTAAATTTGAAATAAATAAAATAAATCCGACTTAAATAAAAAAATGGCATTTTTGATTTCTTTTTAAAAAAATCATAATTATTAATCCACCCAGCAAACGACCAATAGTTTGACTATTGTCGACTATCGTGAAGGCATTCTTATCGATATCGTTATCGGTACATCACTAGTGGGGAATCAAATCGTAATTCTTATAATGATGGGAACATGAGCAATTACAAAAATAGTCTCTCAGTCCACATACAATTTCAAAAGTAAACCAAAGAAAAATGATTGCGATTGTTGGAGACAATTAGGGGCGCAGGAGGATTGGATGGCGCGTTTTGGGGGTGCAATGTTTTAAGCAGCGGCGCCGACAGCAGCACTGCGCCCCGCAACCAACTCTAGCCACCCAACTGAGACAAACATAGAACTTGATGGGTTAGAATAAATGGATGAACAGATGAACATTGTTGGATGAACACTGTTCTAATCTCTCTCCGTCACCGATATAAAAAGAGTATACTGTTCATCCAATTCTATATGCATTCTGCCTCAGGTTTTAGAGTTTTACCCTACAATGTTCATGGATTAGTTCATTGAATCATCCTCGAATTGATCGTGTGGACCTACCTACCTTAAGAACTGGATCTTATCATTTTTCTTCTATGTTGTGATGATATTACACGTTCCCATTTATCTTTTATTATTTTCGACATAATTTGCGTGTTTTGATAATTATGCTTCTTATAAACATAATATATGTTTTAAGAAAAACTCGTTCATGACCTAGTTTTATTTTTTTTTTTTTTTTCAAAAATTTTATTTAAATTTATTACTCTGCAAAACAACAAAAGCTATACACGATAGAGATAACTGCAGCCCAAATTAGGCATGCATGAAATGAATTTGGTACTTCTTCGAGCCAGTCTTGCAATTTGCATAAGCTCGTCTTATTATTATTATTACCCATTGTTATTTTGTTTTTGTTACAAGATGAAAAATTCTGAAAGTTGATGGATTGGTTAGGTGCAAAATAGTGCAGACAAGAAGTATCTTTTAAAAGAAACAATCGACCGATTTGTTTTGGTTTTTAGGATTTCTGTATTGTCTTGCACTCGACAACATCCAGATTTCGGTTTCATCATCATTGTCACCTTTTTTTTTTGTAGGCCCTACATTTTAGAAAAGGTCCCATTTCAGAATCCGCTGATGGTCTCGAACTTACCCAGCCCATTTCTTGCCCTCATTGTTTTCGGCAATAAACAAGGCTCCTATACCGTAAAAACAAAACAGTGAATAGTAAAGGCTAGTACACACTGGGATACTTTGTGGTGAAAGTGTTTAGGGACTGTATCGCGACAGTTGTGAAACAAGTTTCTGGTTTTCCATCAGAATGGAAAACAACGTATAACAATGTTGTATAAACATTTCAATTGTTGACGTTTTCTGAAACATAAACAGACTTCAGTTGCGGTTTAACTTAGAAAAAAGTAGGATCCAAGGTGTGGACCACAAACCATCGAGTGTTTATAGGTTTGGACATAAAACAATGTTTCAAGACTAGTGTTTCTCGTGTTCGTATACATTGGCGGCGATGTTTGTGTATATTATTAAGTTTGCCTTCGAGGCAAACTGTGTTGTCACATTTTTTTTTAAAAAAAAAACATTATTTTTACATCTTATGAATCAACTTGTCGAGTTCTTTCTTCAGCAGTAAATATTGTTCACAGTTTTACACATCTGCCACTAGATGGTGGTATACCACATTAAGTCCTATTCCTGCAATGAAGAAAAACACTTCCGAATGACTCTCCTGTAAAAATGTAGGTTTGTTGCTTGGACAATGTGGCCATCCACAAATTAGGAAACCAAATGAGCGAGCAACCAAATCATGATCGCATGACAAGAAAGTGGTTGCTGGCACACAATAGTTGCTTGTTTCCTCTACTCACCATACTGAGCAGAGGCAACCTTTACTTGCTAATGTTGCCAACTACTAATTTGGTGTCTGCAAATGGCAGTGGGTGACACTAGTGTAGTGTCACCAGCAACAGTTGCTAGAGACTGTTGCTGGTTGCAAGCTTGCATTGTTGCCTAATTTGTGCCTGTCCTAAGGTTTGTTGACTGAACGCACTTCAACGCTGTTTACCTCTGAGGCAATGGGATCCTGAAAAGGAATCAAGGCGTATCCCAAAAGGGGCGCGAACTGTAATAATTGTGCATATTTTATGCAAACTTTTGGCCTTAATAATAATGGTCATAAATAGCTGTATTCTTTTCTTGGTGTGCTTTGTTTAAAAGCTGAAACACAGTTAAGTTTAATTACTTTACTACTTTACATAATTTGGGGTTGATTTGAATACACCAAAAATGTTTATTTCTGTAGCTGATTGAATTGTTTGTACATATGAATGTTTATTTATTATTATGAATAAATATATTTATTTCTGTTTATTAATTTCAGGTACTTCTCCACCTCCGTTGCATTCGTTGCTTCACAAGGACGACAGAACTCAGAGACAGTTCATCAAACTGAAACGGAAACTGGATGCTCGCCAGAGGGAGAATCTACACGCAGCAGTAGTGTGCCACAACACCACGTCTCCACCCACATCGCCTAAGAAAGGTAAACACAAAAATCACCCTCGTAATGGTGACGTCAAACGCGGTGTACACGACTCGGAAAAAGTCGAACGAATGGTGAAAAACAACGTTGAGAGGTTTCTCTCTCTCTCTCTCCAGTCCCTTCGTTCACACGAGGTTGTTGCCACTTTTATCGTCATCATCATCATCATCATCGTAGTTATATTTTTCAGTGTGCTCTTTTGGCCCTACAACACACACTACCTTTCAGTCTAGTTAATAATACCCCGACCTTTTTTCTTTTTTTTTTTTTAACAAAAATACAACAACAACGTTTCTTTTTTGGGGTCGGCCCTTGGGGGGGGGGGGGGGGGGGGGAGAGAAAATTAAAGTTAGGCTACTTAACTTATTTTTCAGGTGTTTTCTACTTTCTTAATGTATGTTACATGTGGTGTGTTGGTTTTGTTAACTAACTGCTCTTTCTTTTTGAAAAGCTACCAAATAACAACAAGTAAAATGTAATGATGTTTACAAAACACTTCTGTTGTTGTTGTTGTTAATCTTCTTCTTCTTCTTCCAGCTTCAAACAAAACCGTAATTTTTTTTTTCTTCTATTTTTCCCGTTGAATTAAAGGAAAATTCCAGTTCTTTTTGCAAGGTTTTTTTCTTCTTCTCCTTCTGTTTTCTTTTTGACATTTTGATTGACACTTACTTGAAATTGGCCGTTTTTTCTTTCTTATTGTGGAGCAAGCATTTTTTAGGTTGAAAAAATGTGTTTTTTGGTTAAAACATGCAAAATATGTTGCAAGCAGTGTTGGAGAGTATTTTAAATACATGTGTTTAAAATACTATTTTAAATACTTCTTTTGTATTTGTATTTGAAGTACATTCATTAAATAATGTACTTTTTATTTATAGTATTTTAATTACTACAAAATACTATTTAAAAGAATTGTTACTGGAAAAACTTTGTCTGTTGAAACGTTATCCTCAAATGCAGCTTTGACTGATTCCAAGAGGGAATAGATTTAGTGACAAATGCTTCCAACAGTTATTAGTATATTACTCCTCAAGACATATAAGATAAAGTAAATAATTTAGTATTTTAAATACGTTTTTGAAAGTATTTTGTATTTTAAATAAAAGTAAAAATTTGTATTTTGTATGTTATTTTAAAATACATTTTCATGAAACTACTTTGTATTTTATTTAAAATACTTTTTAAAAGTATTTTCCCCCCAACACTGGTAGCGCAAGCATGTTAGACAGTAGAATGTCGATTGTTTAAAGTTCATATAATCGAACTTCCATTAAGAGCCTAGGTACACCGCCATCTTGTTGTTTTGAGCAGACGACAACGAGACAAATGAGTGTTCTTATATAGTGTTACTAAAACTGAAAGAAATCGCCTCACAATCGCTCAATTCAAATACAGTAAAGCGCAAAATACAATAAAAAGTATTGTTCTTCACGTGCTCGATTTATGTAATTTTTGAAAAGGTCCTTCTATTTTTAAACAACGTTCAAAGTCGTTCGTTTTTTCAACCCCATGTTAAATCCCATAGGATCAAAAACCGTCCCACAAACATTTGAAAAACTCTCGTTAAAACTGATTTAGAACAATAACAAAATAATTAGCACCTACATTCATGTATTGGCTTCACGATGTTTTCTTTTTATAAATTTTGAAAAGGTCCTTCTATTTTTTAATAACGTTTAAAATCGTACGTTTTTTAACTCCATGTTAAGTCCCATAGGACTAAAACACCGTCCAACAAAAGTGAAGAGAACTCTGATTAAAAACGATTTAAAGCAATCAGAAAAATTAGCACGTACTTACATGTGTTTATTGCCTTCAGGATTATTCCTTTTTCTAAATTTTAAAAGGGCTTTCTATTTTTAAATTACATTTAAAATCTTACGTTTTTTTAACTCCATGTTAAGTCCCATAGGAGCAAAAAACCGTCACCCAAACATTTGAAGAACTCCCGTTAAAAACAACTCAGAACAATAACAAAATAATTATTACGTGCATTAATCTACTGGCTTCACAATGTTTTCTTTTTAGAAGGTTAGCACGCGAAATTATTTATCAATTAATTATTATGTGACTTCAAACCGGGAGAAAAAACGTTAAAAAACCGTTTTTCAATCAACAACGATCGCAGCGCCTACATTCGGAGAAATTTTGAACTAAACGATGTATCTAGCCTCTTAAGAAAAAACTAATTGCAAAGAAAAATTTTATATTTTTTTTATAAGTAGTATTTTCATAAGAATAAGTATAAAAAAAATTGTTTCCGATAACCGACATTCCGATAATTCGACGCTCTACTGTATGAAAATTCTCATTGCAACACGACATTTGTTTAACACGATAAAACATACCACAGTCCCTTCGATTTTGTTTTAAACGGGTTCCACTGTGTTTATATTTACCGCCATAGAAGAATCTTTTTCCATTTAAATTGTGGATATATATATATATATATATATATATATATATATATATATATATATATATATATATATATATATATATATATATATATATATATATATATATTTAGCGTATTTAAATCTTCCTGGACTTATTTGCCATCCAGTAAAAAGGTACATTCCTGGATAACGGATCACAAGTTGGGTCATTTTCAAAGTGACATAAAAAAAACTTACTTTGAAATATGTCACCATCAAAATATTTTGAACTATTCTTCTAGTTTCTAAAACATTTTATAGTTTCTCTCCTGAAAGACAGAATAATCAGGGTTCGAGAGGCGTTTTTTTACACTTTAAAACCACCTTAAAACAAAAAAAAAGGTTTCTTGAATGCATTGTTTGTTATTTCTTTTTCTATCAGATAAAATGACACATTTAGCTTTTCGCTGTCGGCTGACGTCACAATTTTAAGTTTCTCAATGTTGGTGACTGGTTGAAGTAAATAACTTTCTTTTACCTGACTGCTGCTGTCAACTTTGGAATGTTGAAAACAGTTGAAACTATTCTCTAAACACCGCTTCGTGTAAATTTTTTTAAGATGTAACCCGAAATAAAAAAGTTTACTTGGACATGCAGAGGTTACAAAGAGATTTGAGTAAAAGCAGCTTTTAAAAAGTTCAAAATCTTGTTTGAAAAGTTGAAACTAGAAAAGAAAGAATATTTTTATTTTGATATAATTTAAATTAAGTACTTTTTCAGTCACTTTTGAAGTCTATAATAGTTTAGAAAAAAAAAGACAAATTCCTAAGATTTTATTTTCCACAATGAGAAAGTGAAAAAATAAAAACCAGAATTGAGATTTAAAATAATTTACTTTTATTTACGGTTTTTTTTTTACTAAAACGTCTTTTTTTTGGGGGGGGGGGGACGCTAACTCGGAATGAAAATCGAAAAAAAAAAAAAACGAAAATCGAGTGTTTGATATTTTTATTTAAAATTTATTTTTAAAGAAGTCAGCATAAAAATACCATTAAGATTATTTTTATGAACAGTTGAGTTTTCGAACTCTTATTTTCTCTTTTCAGAAAAGCAAAAAAATGACGAGAAACTTTCAAAGTGTTTTAGAAACTGGAAGCATAGCTCAATCACTTAAAGGCGCGTTAAAACCAAGCTTGCGAGCCGTTCTTGGACAGTTCGCGAACAGAAACAGAACCCGGTGTAGACGGGAGCTTGCCGTTCAGTTCTAGAGCTGTTTGCGAGCCGGTACAAAGTTCGCTGTCAAGGTGGTACATCAAAAGGTTTGTTCTCTTAACATCTGCCGAACAGAGAGAACCCGGCCTCTAGACGTGACTGTCACGTGAGTGAGCTCGTCTCGCAAGTTGATAATTATTACACATTCATCGTTTGATATATCTTTAATAAAACGCAAACAAAGAAATTTTAGAGTTGTTCGCCATGCGAACACGCTAATTTTTTTTGGTGTAGACGTAATGCTCACGAGCAGCTCTCGGACAGTTCCCGAGCGGTTCACGAACATCTAATTTTCTAATCTTTCAAAAACAAACTTTTCATGGACAGAAATAAAGAAAACGTCGTCAACTTAAAGTTGTGTCATTTTCAAACTCCTAAAAAGCTTATTTTGAAAGGTTATTAACTTGAAAATACTCTTTAAGTGATTGAGAATCCACCCTTCTAGTTTCTAAAACACGTTGAGGTTTCTCTTCGTTGTGCACGGTGCACCTGAAAGATCAGAG
>JAUPFP010000083.1:262730-614931 GCA_036925085.1 Brachycybe producta
GAATCACTAGCAAACTGTCGAGCTGAGCAACTCTTTGCCCTTCTTGAACGGATGCTAGGCAGTTACTAGCTGCAGAGAACAAAGTATTCTGAGATGGAATTCTTGCTGGATACGTCTATATAATTAGATATGGCTATCCAATGCTATTATTAAAGAAATAAAAGCTAGAACTGATGCATATTTGTGGTCTTTCTTTCCAATGTAATTCTAATCCTGCAGATACTTCTATGTTTATATGATTTCAATTTGACAATGATTTCTAAACTTTGTCTAAATGACAATTAAGGTTGTCAATTATCCCTTCCCTGCCAAATGGATGTGGCTCACGAGCTGATTGCTTGGTACGGAGTTGAATTGAGACAAAAGCATAAACGTCCCTAGGATAACTTTTATGCTAGCCCTAGGGATTTAACAGTAAAAACATTTCGTGTCATCTGATAAATTGCCGTTTCAATTTACGTGTTGGGCGGTTTTCAGTGTATATTAATATAAAATTACTGTAAACTGAAAGAGTAGTTTTGTTATCAGCTGTTCATAAAACATCTTAAAAATGCATTTAATTTGACATGAAATTTTTTTCTTTAATGTATGTATAATTTATTAAGCTAAAAATAGTTGCACTTTTTACAATTAAAGTGACTGATCAAAAGTTGTCTGATGATCTGATCTTGATCAAGTGGCCATTGTTGGAACGAAAGGCTCCATAGTTCAAATTTAAAAATTTGTATTATGTTGCCTGAAATGCTTTTTTTTTTTTGCAGGTCTCGCAAGTGACTGCCAGAAGTGCCTTTTTACAATGGAAACCTCCAAACATGTATTCTGAAAGTGGTGAAAATAAGTACAGCGAATACGACATTCAAGAAAGTGAATTTGTTTACGAAGTTTTGATATCCGATCGCGGGAAAGAGGGCAAATATCGTGTAGTTCACAGGTGAGGAGGACCAGCAATCGAAACAGAACTCAAAATGAAAAACTTATTTAAAATTAAACGTGTTTTTTTAGTCTCGGTGAATTGGAATATAAATTAAAAGACCTGAAACCGGCCAAAGAATACCACATTTGGTAGGAAACGTTTATGTAATTTTAAGATTTGAAATGAAATAATCGAGTTTTTTCTTTAGTATTCAAGCCTTTTTGGATGATTTGAGGGGACAGCCGTCGGAAGGTCAGTTGCAGCTCTTTAATTAGTGATCTTATTTTTCAAATCTTTCGTTGCTAAATTTTTGAATGGATTTTATGTAGCCGCTGTATTAAGGACGTTGTGCTGTGAACCAGATACTCCGTCGGCTCCGAAGCTCGTGAACAGAACGAAAACTAGTCTCACCCTCAGGTGGAATGTAAGTTTTTAGTTGATTTCTGAGAAGATGTCCGAATACGGGGAACTCTTTTAAGTTTGAAATTGTTAACATTTTGTTAGACTGTGTCCGACAACGGTTCCAAGCTCACTGCATTCGTTCTCGAAGGTGATGAGGTTAGTACATTTGGAAATTCATTATAAACCACGTCGTTCTATTTAAACACAACTTAGTACCCTATATAGAAATCACAAGCAACGGTAAGAAGAAATTAAGTGTTTCATAAACTAGAAGAGTAAATAAATCCGTGGGTTTTTCATGACCATCATTATGAATACTTTTTTTTATGAAAATTTCAAAGTGGTAATTTTCGAGATATCGACATGAAATTAAGAGCCTAGAGCAATGAGCTTGCACGGACACGATGTTAAGTGGACTGTAATGTCTTCAAAACATAGCGCTTTATGAATAAAAGGATGCATATTCTTAAAGTAAAAAAGATACAAGCAAAGGCAATTGTTAGGCAGTATGAAGTAAAAGTAAACCGTATAAATAATATGAATAACACTTTGCTTTTACTGTGTAGTATATGCTGGGATTATCACGGTTTGTGCTAAGGACATATTGAAGAAAAAAAAACTGAGTGCTTCGTAAATGCTGTAATTAACATAAGATGTCGCCCATAGAAAAATACGAATGGAAGGGACCGAAAGGTTGCTCATAATGATGATAACTGATAAGCACTTATGCTTTGCTTTAATTCTAAACGTAAATAAAAATTGTTGTACTGTTAAAAAATACTTAAAAAGCCTTTAACCGAAGCAACAAAAATGATCTATAGGTCGTCCATTTCTAAAAAAAAAAAAAGGTATTATAAGGGCATCCAAATAGCTACTTTGAATATTTTCTAGCATTTACTGTACATCTGTATAGTATGTACTTTGTATTATTCGTACCACAAACTCATTTACATTAAAATTAATTACTTAAAAGAAAAACCTGTCTTCAAACTGAGTTTTGAACAATGATTATAAAGTTGTAATCGCTTCTTGAATTTTGTGTCCAGGTAACGAGGGTTTTTTTTGGTTGGAATATTCAAATTGTTTTCCACCTTTTTTAATTTATGCTAACGTGCTTGACCCATTTTAAAAGTTCATTGACTTTAAAAGGTCCAATTTGTGGATACAAGTTGGTATTTAGGCACGTTTTTCAGCTTTGAGAACAACTGTGCATATTCCTTAAATGTTTCTCGATTAGCGAGATATTTTCCTGACGTTTTGAATTGCCGTTTAGTTGCTAGTCCCATTTGCGCAACTTCGAAACTACCGAATTGACGACGTCTAACGGCACGTGCAAAACTCGATGCTACGGGGGCTGTCTTATTTGGTTCATTTACGTTTCAGTTTTCTGAATGACTTAAGTTTTTTATAAATTTGTTGCACGGGTAATAATACTTATTTGGTAGAGGCCAATGGTCGAATGAGTTATTTTTGTCAATTTTAGAGCCAAGGGACTGCTCATTTCCACGAAATCTTCAACGGAGTTCAGAAGCAGTTCCGAGTGATGAAGTTAACTTTGTCAACCTGCTACAGGTTTCGTCTTGCAGCAGTTAACGAGATAGGAAAAAGGTTTGTTTTATAAATGATACGAATTTTGTTTGCCATGCGATATTTAATGTTTTATTTCGTATTTGTTTTCCATCTCGCCCTAGTGGGTACAGTGAGGTGGTTTGTTATTCAACGAGTGGTAGCGCGCCTAGTCAACCGGCTCCACCACAGCTCAAGGAGGCATCTGTAAATCGACTACACTTGGAATGGGAGGAAAGACCAAACGATGACAATTATACTTTGCAAATGGATGACCCGTCGGCTGTATGTATCAAATAATGAATCAATACGAATGATTGAAACACGTGTTTTGGTAGAAATATTGACCTGTTTAAACGTTTTATTTGTTAGGGACGTGGGTTTTTACCTGTTTTTAATGGACCGGAGACGAGTTACTTGTGTTGTGGATTATGGCGCAATACTGAATACACGTTTCGGGTAGGTGACAGGTTTTATTTCATTCCTCCTATGTGGTTTTGTTTTGTTTTTTTGCTTTTTGATTGTGTAATGTTCATATATTCAATCATGATAGCTTATATTTCTGATATGTGATACTTTTATGTGAGGAAATTAAAGTGGATGCTAAAAGAATAAAAAGCCTAGTACACATTACACACAATATCTAGGGACAACTGCCGAGACTGATGTTAATAAGAGGTTGGAATATGTTAGGGCTCTACAGATACTATAGTTCAGGAAAAATAATTGACCGATGCTGATATAATGCCTATGCTTTTAATTTTTCGAACAAAAAAAATAGTATTTAAAAACTTTAGTAAACGGAAAACGGCATACATCTTGAGAGACGAGACTACCATACAGATTAAAATTAGTAAGGCTGAAAATGCCCCTTTTTCAAACAAAAACAGCAAAAATCCTTATTAGATACTCAAATCTAGGGGAATTCTGGGGTTATTAACCTTCAAATATCTCAGAGTTGGCCTAGGTTCGAACTTCTAATTAGATTCTAGGGAAAGAAAGGCATAATTTTTTAGAAGTTATCAATATTTATTTTAGACTACGTTACAACAACATAATTATCTTAACAACGATTCTCATAAATATAGTTTAAAAACCCACTTACTTAACAATGAAAAAGAAAAAGTGGTTGGGGAAAAGTGAAAAACCGTCCACTTTCTTTGAAAACAACTGAAACATGGTATCAAGAGCCTCTATACTTTGTAACTTTGCGTGAAACACGGTGTTTTATGGCTTGTTGTGCATTACATGTATCACTGAGTTGCTGGCTTTACTGCAACTTCTGATAGTATTATACTCCATAGTTACATTTTATGAAAGTTGACTGTATTACAGCATTCGTGTAATAACGTTTACATGAAAAAACTTTTCAGCCATGAACTTCACATTGAATGGCATAGTGCTGAACTTCTTAATTAACGAGGCGTTTAATTTTAACAGTTGTGTGCAAATAATGAAGAGGGATCGAGTCGTTGGAGCGATAATGTGGTATATCGAACACTGCCCGATCGACCAGGTGCACCTGGTCGCCCTACGCTTAAAGGACGTGCTCACTCGACAAGTTTCAAAGTGTCGTGGGGTACGGAAGTTTTTTTTAAAGGATGTCGGGTTTTTTCTTCTGTATTTTTTACTAAAGTGTTCCTTTTTTATAGATCCGCCAAAAGACAATGGCGGAGCAGACATTACAAGTTACACGTTGCAAATGGACTCTGGAAATGGTACTTATTCGAAATATATTTAATTCTGATTGTAGTTCAGTAACAATTTGTATTTATTTGTCATATCAGGGTTTGAGGAACGCGGCGTGAGACAAGATACTGAGCTTAGTTGCGAACGTTTATCGCCTGGGCAGAATTATCGGTTTAGGGTTTCGTGTACTGGTCCAGGTGGCAGCAGTGGTGTAAGTGTTCGATTCTTAAAATGAAACTAAAAATTTATTATTTTATTAATTTTATTCTAATAATTACTGTTTTTTTTTTTTTTTAGTTTTCTGAGGTTGGAATGATCAGTACAGTTCCCGTTTGTCCTGGAAAGTGTTCACCTCCAAGGTTGCATGGAAAAGCAAAGTCAATATCTGTCCACTTGAAATGGGGTAGAAAGCCGTTTATTTTTTGTTAAGTACTCATTTAGTAGATTGGCATCATTTCATTGATTTTTGTTTTTTTAAAAAAAGGCCCACCGGATCAAGATGGAGGTTCTCCTGTAACGGAATATGAAATTGACGTCACAAATCCGGATAGTTCGTCAAGATTGGCATATCGAGGGAGAGAAACCGACTGTGTTGTCGCTGGGTTGCTTCCTGGTAAACGTTATCATTTTAGAGTGCGTGCCTACAACAAAGTTGGAGTAAGTCGTTGGTTTTTTTGTGGTGATTGTTTTTGTTGATATTGTTTGACTTTTATTAGAGTATTTAATAATACTCGAAAAGATTCTCACTTGAAAAAAATCTTATAATTTACATATTTAAGTGTTTCTGGCAGCATTTTTTGAGGTTTAGAAATTATTTTTCAGTTTTTCCTTAAAATTATTAAGAAAAAATGGAAGTATAGTTACCTCACTGTGAGATGAAGTTTGTGACACATCAGAGTAACCAAAAAAAAAGTGAGGATTGTGTAATTTACACGATAAATATACAATGGTAAATTCTTATTACAAGCCCTTTTGATGAAGCATTTCGTATCAAAACGGAGTGTTGCCAATAAATGGCGCAGATTGTACTTAGAGCTTCAGTTACAATATGGTTCATTGAACATACAAAAAATGGGACGACATTTTGAGCAGGATGTCTTCCTTCTAGCTTCAAGAAGCAGGCGATTCTTAACTCACGTTTGACGTTTTCTTTTTCAAACATGGAGTTGTTTTAACGTTATAAATTTATGTTGGTAATTTAGTCTGATAGAAAAATGATTAGAAACCTTTTCAATAGTTTCAGGTGTCCAAATACTTTTATTTTTTTGTCTTCCCCTGTGGCTAATGATAAGCTCCATAGACGTTTTTGGAAAATGTTTACGCTATAGCATCAAGCAAATGTTTTTTAAACATTATGAAAAAAATACAAACTGGGAAAAAACAAGAATGGTAAAAGTTTATAGTTCAATTTGAAAATGATTTGTTTTTTGTTTTTTTCATTGAAAAAGACGAAAATATTTCGAATAAATTAAATTATACGAATAAATTTCTAACTAACTTTGTATTTTTTCGTGATGTTTTTTTTTTGAAAAATGTTCGCTTGAAAAACTTAATTTCCTCAAAACCGTGGGTGAGCGAAGAGTCCTCATATAGAACAGTGGGAGGACAAAAACAAAATAAATATCTTAGACAGACATCTTAAAGAAAATGATTCGTACATCATTTTGTTATTATGGATTTTGTGATGTTAGTTTGAGTGTCGCCCTTATCGTTTTTGAAGCTTTTATTGTTATGCTTATTTTAAGTTTTATTTGTTTGACTGTAGCATTTCTAAATGTAAATTCCATTGAACATTCAAATGATAGTTATGGTATTTCTGATGAAATACTTGTTTTTTTAGGATGGTGTGTGGTCTGATCCACTCGATGTTACGAGTAGTCCTGGAGCACCATCGTCTCCGAATGAACCTCAAGTGACATGCAAAACACCGCATATTGCGGTGGTTTCATGGGAGGAGCCAAATAAGAACGGAGCTGCGATAACCGAATATCGTTTAGAAACGACTCAGAAAGATTCAGATTTTTCTCAGGTTGAAATCAGGAGATTCCGGTTTTTTCCCTTTCCTTTTGGCTTTGATTTGGCTTCATCACAATTTCCATTGTTGTTTGTTTATTAGACACATTCGTTTTTGGGATTAACCTTTGAAGTTAAAGGTCTTTCTCCATCAACGCAGTATAGTTTCAGGGTTCAGGTGATTTAGTTAATTTTCATAAAAGATAATTGGACGGTTTTTTGTTTAAAATAAATATTGTAATACTTTGTTCTAGGCTGTGAATTCCGCAGGCTGTAGTCCATTCAGTCCTTCTGTTTCATGTTTGACCCCACCTTCAATTCCTGCTGCAATTTCTTCCTCGGCAATCAAGGTTATCTGCGATACGTATTCGTTAACGGTGTCGTGGCAAGCGCCAAACAACAACGGAAGTGATATTGTGGCGTATAACATCGACCTTGGCGATAAACAGAATCCTATTTCTGTTAATGGAGACGTTTGCGAACATCGTATTGAAGGTTTATCACCGGAAACGACGTTCAGGTTTGATTTTTTATTTTTGTATGTGTGTATGAATTTGCTCTGGAAGGCAGAATAACCAGAGTTTAAACGCAATATACAGTTTAAAATCACCTTGAGATGGTTTAGAATTACGTGCTTATTCTGTAGACTGTATATCAGAAACAAGCGTATAAGAATACATTGAAAGCGCTTTAAAAGTATTTTTTGTGTCTGTAAATTGTTTTTCATTTTGAAACTGGCGCATACGCTCGTAAAGCTATGTTAATAGGGATCGTCTTGATACGAAAATAGTCTTGCATAATTCAGAGGTACTCTTCTAGTGTCCAAAATATTATCAGCTGTTTCTTAATGTTGCTTCTGAAACGCAGAGTAAACGGAGTTTTTTTTAATTTTGAAAATTATTCCCCAAGCTGATCAAGAATGGCCTATGGCATAGGGACAAGAATCATAGTGTCAAGAGTTCTAATAATGACGTTCTCTTTTTAAACTGAGCTTAATTGATTTTCTTTCTTTAGGCTTCGAATTCAAGCCGTTAACGGTGTTGGTAATGGCCCATTTAGTGTTTTGACTAAAGTGTCAACGAAAGCGTTGCCTCCGCAGCCACCTAAACTGGATTGTGTTTTAGTCAGTCATAACAGTCTAAGGTTAAAATGGGGCGAAGGACGTAATGTTGATTTCAAACAGTATACTCTAGAAATGGAAACCAGAATTGGGTGGTGAGCTTTTTTTTTCTTCCTCTTATTTGTCGTAAGAAATCAGGTGAAGACTTTTGTTTTTGGTATTTGTTTCCAGTTTCGTATCCGTTTATCAAGGTACGTCGCTTTTATACAAAGTAGGAAAGCTCAGTGAAACGACGGAATACAGATTTCGTATTGTTGCTTCCAACGACGCTGGCCGTGGACCATATTCTGAAGTTTATACCTTCAGAACGTCTAAAACCGTTCCTCCGGCTCCAAAGGGTACAAATAGATCTGTCAATTCGTCATTTCCCGTTTTACCGATAAATTAATTTTATTTTAGTCACTCGTGTGGCGAATGTTACCGAAACGTCCGGCGTTGTCGAATGGCAGCCAATTCGACCGTTCGGAGAAGATCGGCTTTTGTATCAGCTTCAGTTGCTCAACAGTAGAGACCAGGAGTATCGGGTGGTAAGCGTCACAATTTCATTTTATTAAGGCTTCTTTTGGAGCTTCATTTTTTAAAAGTTGAGTGTGTTGGTTTCAGTTTTTTGAGTGTTTGCCTACAAATTTAAAACATTTATGTATCACAAAAATGATGCTATGAGACTTTTTGCACAACACATTGGCGACATACTTTGAGTGGTCGAGTTCGAATTAAAAATGCTGTTGCAAGTGGTTGGGCTGTGGTTGACTGTGTATTGAAATGGAAAGACGCCAAACCTTTTCACACGAGAACGGCTTCTCCTCAAGGTAGTCGATCCCTGCCACCAGCGACACACAAACCACTTTGGACCACCTGTCGGGGTCTCTTAATCTTGTTCAGGTCCTACAAAGGTGACACAATATAAAAAGTTTATTTTGTCCGGGTGGTCTATTCGTGTCGTCGATTATGACAACTTGTTTGCAGTTCACTCGACTACACTACTACAACCACTTTCCAACCACCGAAATTGACGAGTGGTCGGTTTTGACAACAAGCTGACTACATTTTGCAGTCGAACACGGATGAAAAGGCCCTTAGATCGTTTAGAACTTCATGTTAGCTTGCTCGGAATTTTTTTCTAAAACTATCGTAACTGCCACATTGTGAAACGTTGCAAAAGTAAAGTTTAAACAAAAAAAAGATTTCTTTATAGATTCTCAATATTTGAGAGGTTAAAGCTTAGTCCGATTTTAAAGCAACGTTTTTGTACTTTGTAGTGTTAATTAATATTTATTTTTATTTTTAAATTAGCTTTATAAAGGAACTGCAACGTCGTTTGAAATCCCAGGTCTAGAACCGAAGGTAGAGTATACTGTGCGCGTGAATGCGATTCGAGAATTTCGTGACGGAACGGGATGTTTGGTTGGCCCTTTTGGTCAAAGCACGACGTTTGTAACACTTTGCAAGGAAGTTCCCAAAGTGGTAGTGACGCACGACGAGTCCACGTCACAGTTGTACGCAAACAAGCAGCTCACCGACCAACAATGGGCTGTCGTAATTCTTTGTGGATTCACTCTTTTTGCCGTCCTGGTTGCTGTTCTTATACAAAACGTTATTGCCTACAGTAAGGGAACCTCTTAGTGATTATTGTATTGTTGTTGTTGCTGCTGTTGTTTTTTATGAAGTCTTAAGGATCGAGACAGAAAGAGAGATTTTGACTAATTTGAATATCTTAGACGAAAAACAACTTCGTACTTTGCGACGATTTTGCTAGATGTTAACTGCGGTTGGTTCGCAGTTAATGTTTTAGAGCGAGAGAGCGATAAATAGGGATTCCGTGTCACACACACAAATTGCTGAGCAAATTTGCATATTTGAAAACAAGAAAAATACAAAATTCAAGGGTTATGAGCGAGTTCGGTCTAGTAGTATGAGTTTAATATCTTTATTTTTATCTATACATTTTTTTTTCTCTTGCTTTTTTCGGAACTGGTTTTCGTGCCGAGAGGTCCGGGTTGTACTCTTTATTTTTCTCTTAGTTTCTTTTCTTTTTTTGCAAACAGAAATTCTGTCCATTCGGAGTTATATTTGTTACATATAAATATATAAATATATTTACAAGCAATGTCTATAATATTTAAATATTTGTCATATGTCCTGTGGCTTTTTTTTTAATTTTCAAAGAGAAAACAATTTAATTTCTTCTGTGATCTATTTTTGTGTGTTTCGTTTCGTGGCTGCCTTCAGATAATTACTTATGTTATTAAGCCTCTTTTATCTTAATTGTTCTTCTTTCTACATTCCTTTAATCTGATTTAATCCTAGTTTGATGCCTTTGTTTTCTTTATTAGCGACCAAAATCGCCTTTTTTACACACAAAAAAATTGGTTAATTTACTCTTGTTATGAGTAACAACATTCCTATTATTAATTGTCAGTTATCAAGTTGTGGGTTCTATTGCGATGCGGATATTAGGCAGACAAATCTATGTTCAGAGTATTAAAAGGGTGATATTAAAGAGAAGAAGAAAAAAAAATTATATTATAAGGAGTTTCAACGGCTTAAATTTCGGTCGCTCGTTTTGCGTTTCCAAATATTCCTTTCTTTTTTGTCTCTTTAGATTTTATATCGTGTGTACTAATTGTTAAGAAAAACAAATTATTTTTAAAAAAGTTTTAACTGTTGATCATATATTATATATATTAGCCATACGTAATGTTCGTCATATTTGAAAGAAATTTAAAAAAAGCATTTTTGACTTATAAATCGAGGTGTACAATAGACGTTTATTACTGCTATTGTTAATAAAATTCCCTTTCAAAAAAAATGGTAGATGAGAAGACACACACACACACACGAACAAACACACAATCATTCCAAGGTTCCTTCCATTAAAATTGTTTGTTTCGGACAAAACTAATTTCATTCTTAATTGCAAAATCGAAAGAAAACACATTATACTAATTGAAAACTTCTAAATTTTTTTAAAACTAAAGTCTTAAGCCAATGCAACATGGGACAACTTTGCTGGATTCAAAATGTGTTGAAAGTAATTGTCATACACATTGAAATGTGGTGTGGTTTTTAAGAACTTTGTAAAAATCACACATTGCACGTTTTAGCGAGAGGTGTGTAATCTATGACCCGAGCTGAATAAATCGTTAAGTAACAGAATTTGCGACAAGTTGACGAGTTTTGCATTGGCTTAAGTGACAAATCCGAATTATAGAGCCATTTTATTTAATTCAAATATTTGGACAGTTGCATGTTGTTTGATAGTTGTTGGAAATGTAAAAATAAATGACTAGATGATTTTTACATAATATAGTTACACGATTGGTCTAAATATCCAAATACGTTGATTAAACATTTCACTGTTCGGTACGTGGTCTGTCTGTAAAGTAATGAGACTGAATTTTTTTTTCTCAAGAAATGGCCACATGTATTTAAAAACAAGATTGCATCAGCCGAGAGTTACATCCCTACTATATACTTTCAGTGCAAGTTTAAACTTTGGAACATTAATGCTTGTTATTTTACAATCATTTGTGTAACTGTGTGTTTTGGTGATGTGTTACGAAAACGAAACACAAGAATATCGAGCAGCGTTGTGCTATCAAATTTTGTGTCAAACTTCAGAACAAGACGACAAACATTTGACAAGTTACAACAGGCTTACAGAGATCAAATTCTATTCCGAGAATAGGTTTTTAGGTGGCACAATGTATTTTTAAATGGCTGTAAAATTTTGGACGATGAACCTTGTTCTGGCCAACTTACCACTGAACGAACTGACGAAATTGTAACTAAACTAAGGACTCCAGCAGAACTGATCGATATTTGACGTTGAGAATGATTGATAATGAATTAAATTTGAATCACCATACCATTCATGGCATTTTGACAGAGGATTTGGACATGTGGGGGGGGGAACCCTGTCACACTGCACTCTGTGAATGAGTTTTTGACCAAAAAAGGTATTCCTGTGGTACCACAGCTCACTTTCTCCCCTGAGCCCATGTGACTATTTCCTGTTCCCCCAAATCAAAGTTTTGTGGTCAACCTGTTTATAACCATTAACAACAGCCAAAAGGTGTCAGTTGAAGACTTTCAGCACTGTTTCCAAGAGTGGGAACAAAGTCTTCCTCGGTGTACTATGAAATCCCAACGGATTTATTTTGAAGGAAATAAAGTTGATTTGTAGTTAAGATCATAATTAATATTATTACAGAATCGTTCTCATTACTTTCTAGACAAACCTCATACAGTATTATATTAAACTTCAATTGAGGAGCATTTCTTTCAAAAGAATGTCGAATGTTGCTCAAATTTTTCATGAAACGCAAAAAAAAAACGAATTATCTTACATTGAAAGAGAAAGGAAACCGGGATTTGGAGTTGCTTTTACTATAGGGGGTATGTTCTAATTTGGTAAAATATTAGATTTTGACTTGGCTTTGAAAACTGATTACAAAACCATAATAAAATAGGTTAGGTATTCGTTTGGTTTATATGTTCATGTGACGTTTTGAAAAAAAGCTCCTCAATTTTAAGCTTGATGTAATAATTATTCAGAACCGGTGCTCTTTCTTTTTTTTTTTTTGGCTCATACTCCCATTTTTTAAAATTATCTTTTCTTCACTAATTTAGTTGCAATGTTAAATTTGAAGCAATGGGTAAAAATAAGGTCTGGATTCCACATGCGTTAAAAAGCAGGAAACAGAAATACAAACGAGTCTCAGCTTACGAACTTTCACGAAACGAACAATTCGTATTTACGCACATTGCTGGAATTAATGAAGTGCGGCCACCAAATTTATTTAACAAAAATATATTTTTTGAAAAAAAAATTGAATGCAACTTACAAACAATCAATTTATAAACACATTTCATCGAACACATAATATTAGTAAGTTGGGGTTCGCCTGTAGAAATAATAATTAGAAAAAAAAGGTTTCCTTTAGATTTCAGCTTTTATTAGCGTTCCCTTAGGGAAGAATGACACACGCATAATAAAATCCCACAGAATCTCACTTTTTAAGGCATTTAAAAGAAGATTGTAAAGGACCATAGAAATATTCTGATTTTTCATTTCTAATTCTAATTTCTGTTCGTTTTTCAGCATGTGTGATTCTTCCCTAACTCTTTTCCTTCAATTCTTTCTGCCCCCTCCATAAATTAAAATATGTATTTGCAGTGTGTGAAAAAAACTGAATGCTAAGGAAAGCAGAAATACAAAGGAAATTTCTTTCTGACTTCTATTATTATTTTGTTTTTTGGCGCATGTGGGACCCCGGACCATATGTTTATTTTTCTAAATAGGGTAACAAAAGTGATGGTTTTAGGCCAATATTAACACTAGTTTCAATGAAAAACACGGGGTTGCTGCTTGTATATTTGTCTTAACTTTGATATTTCTCATTTCTAAATAGTTCAATACAATAGTTCACTTCATATTATCAAAAAAAAAAATTAAACGTTACTTAAGCCAAAGGTAAAACTTAAAGCTAAACTTAAACTCTCCATAGACTTGCTATAGAGTTCTGTCTTGAGTCATTCTTTAAGCTTAACTTCATTTTAAGCAACGTTTTTCAATATATGGGGTGTAAGTTGGCCAATTTTTTCCCCATCTGCTGGTTGAAAGCTTTTTTTAATAATTAATTTTAATAATAAATACTTAATTTTAATAATTAAAATACAGTTTTTTAAAAGTAGACATTTAAATTATTTGATACATTCCTGGTTAAATTAGTCTCGGATTTCTTAACTTTGTCAGGTACACCACAAATACACATTATCATGAGTTAATTAATTATCCACACTTAATTAGAAACATGTAGACAATTTGTATTTGTACATTGCAAGTTTTGTAATCTTTAAGTTATTATTCTCTTAACTAATACTTTTTGCCTTAATTATTTTTGCTCACTTTTAATTTTTCTTATTACTTCTAAGCTAAAGGTCTTTTTGTTTTATTTCTGTGTCACCTTAACTTTGTCTTCCTGTTTACTTTTATGTAATTTGTTTTGTTTTCTAAAACTGCTAAAAAAAAGAATTCTTGTGGACCATCATTTTCTTCCAAACATATTAATTATTATTATTATAATTATCTAAACATATTAATGTAAACTTTAATGTTTCGAAATTCAAACATAAATATTTGGGGGTCTTCTTGTATTTGATGTGTGGTTTTTATTATCATCATCATCAATATATTATTTTAAAACTTTAACTAGTATTTTTTTTTACATACTATATTAAACGTTAAAGAAATGTGTTTTCGCCAGTTGTTTGGACTTAACTCACTTCATATTCTCAGATATTAATAGGTTTTTTTCTTTCTTTCTTGTATTAATTAGTCTATGCAAATTTTAGATGACTTTTTTTTTCGTTTTTGAAATAGATTATTATTAATCAAAGGGGTTTGACTGTAGCATACACATTTTAAACAAAGTTGGTTTTTTGTTTATTTGGAGTTCTGTCTTCAACGAGAAAAACACAAAATCCTTTTATTCCTAAGACTAAGGGAAGAATCACACACTCATAAAAAACAACAGAAAATAGAAATAGAAATCAGCATATTTCTATAGTCCTTTGTAGTGTTTGCACTTGATATATGTGCTCTTCTGTTAAATTCCTAACAAAGTAAACTTTTGTGGGATTTTGTGTGTTTGTGATTCTTCCCGAAGGGAAGGGAAGAATCACACACACACTGAATTTCACTTTGCAAGGTATTTACCTATATATATCTTTTGAGTGTAAAAGAACACAGAATTTTAAATTTCTAATTTTATTTTCTGGTGGTTTTTCAGCATGTGTGATCCTTTCCTAAGAAAAACACACTTGAGAATTCCTTTGGTTACAAATTTATTCTATGGACAATGAATTATGAATGACGAACAACAAACACAAACTCAAATTATATAAGCTATTTTCTCAAATCTTAAAAAATTTGACATTTTTGTTCAGATTGAATTGCTGCAAACAATCAATACTGTTCAGAGAGAATATTATATTACGCTTCATATTATTTATATAGGTATTATTATTATTATTATTATAATTATTATTAGTTATTCTTTTTTTTATATTTACTGCCAATCTTTGCGTACACATTTTGCATACATTTAGCTTTTTTTTCTGGGTTCTTTTGAATAATAAGTGTTTTAAATTTTTAAGATAACAAATAATGGCTAAAATTTAAAAATTATCTTTTTTTGAAAACAGTAAGTAGTTTATTATCAAATTACAGCAAATGGGTGGCCCTTTTATTTTATTAAGTAAAAAAAAAATACTAATTTTGTAACTTGTGATTAGTTTATGTGTGTATGTGGTCCACACCAATCACCTGATAAATTATTCAGTTTTTTTTTTGTGTGGTAAATTACAGAATTAACAGTGAAAACTTAAAATTATTGGTATTATCTTATTAGTGATTTTTTTCTTAAAAGTAAATTATAAATTTGCTGTAATTTTTTTTTTTAAAGTTACAGTTGAGATTTAAATTTTATTGCAACCTTTTTTTTAATTTATTTTTTACCGGTGTTACAAGAATTTGTTCCGAGTTTGTACTAAAATTAAACTAAACAGGTGTGGTTTTTTTTTGTTGCAATAGTAAAAGATGCATTATTATTGTTGTGTACAAATTTTGAATTAGAAGAAAAAGAACGCATTTTTGGCGCAAAATGACTTGAAATTGTATCAATGTAATATGAATTGTTGAAAGAACGTTGGTGAGAAAAACAGAACTTTTTATCTTTTTTGTCAATTTGACAATTAAATATATTATTATAAATCCCATTAACAAACTAATTCTTATTTTTTTGGTCTTAATTATAGGTTTATTAATATTTTTTTGAGGTTTAATGAAAATATAGAGAAAAATTAATCAGACATCTTTTTAATCTTGAAAAAAGGTAAGGTTTTTGTTATTTTTATTTGCTATTTCTACTAATTATTGAATATATATTGTTTTTATATATGGCTAATAATTCTTATACACATTATTATATTATTAGAATTTTATTTTGCAAAAAAAAAAAATCATGTTTGTGATTGCAAGAAGTGAATTCACAGGGTTGAAAGTTTTTTTTTTTTTAATGTAAAGTGTTTTTTTTTTGCGTAAAAATGAAAGAACAAAATATAAATAAGATATAAAAAAATGCTTTCAAGATTATAAATGAATTGCTATACATTTCTTTTTTTTTGGTCTGAATTTTATCAGAGTGTAATTTAATTTAAGCAAAAAATATTCTCTTTTTTCCTTTCTGAACTTTTTGCCTCAAACAAACAAAAACAAAAAAGGACATGTGACTAAATTAGCTTGCTGTTTTGTACAAAAATTGCAATGTTTGTAATAAAATTCATTGAGGTTCGATCAGATTTATCCATAAATTTTATTTATGTAAAACATTTAGCTGTTTCGATAATACAAGCTACAATTTAGAGCTAGAACTGATATATATTTGTGGTCTTTCTTTCCAAATGTATTTCGAGACTATGGAATTTTTTTTCCAGCACATAATTCTGTTTTAGGACGAATTCAATTTAACGATGATGTCTAAACATGGTCTAAAATGACAATCATTTATGATTGGAAATGATTGCAGGTGTACTGAGTTGAATTGAATTAAGTCCGACATCATAACTTCATAAGAAACATACCAAAAAAGACAAAACAAGGTTTGTTTTATATATGGATTCTATATACTTAAACTTTGCAGCAAAGCTGGCTAACAACAGTGTGTTCTTTTGCAGTCTGTTAAAAATCTATCGGGATGGGTAAGTTTAAGAAAATAACCAGTAGGTGGTGGCAGCAGCATCTCCATTAATACACATTTTCTATATGAAACAGATATTAGAATGGTGCAATATCTGGTATAGTCGTTTATCATTTGTACACCATGTTAAATGGCTATACCAGATATTGCATCGTGCTGATTTTCTTCATGCCGATAGTCAGCAGTATTTTCTTTTTGGCTCCGATTTTCTGTTAGAGAGAAAGAGATACAATAGAGCGTCAATTATCGGAATGTGGGTTATCAGAACCGTAGATTATCGGAACCATTTTTTTTTTAAACTTTTTCTTATGGAAGTACATGTACTACTTATTGCACCTCCGCTGGAAGAGTGGCACAACTAAAAAAAACACATTTTTGAGAAAATGAGTTTAAAGTTGCATTTTTTTTTCCTATCTCAATCTATTGTAGGAGAGCCAAATAAACCGATATTGTGAATAGTTAAAACAGTTTTTGCACTTGAAAAGCTCAGCAAAGTAAGCCATGAACTTTGAGCTTTTGAACTGATTTTCTCCATAAAAAGTGGGTTTTTGAATTGTGCCACTGAATCTTCCAGCTGAGGTGCAATAATATGGAAATAAAAAAAAATTGTGGGTCACTACAGCTACCAAAAAATATATAGACCTTTTGTTCATCAAAAGGGTCACTACAGCTACCAAAAAATAGGGGGACAAAATATAGAACTTTTTTATCACTTTCTCGTCACTACAGCTAAAAAAATAACCCTTTCTCCCTAACCTAACCGAACCTTACCTAATGAAACCTTACCGAACCTAATCTTAACGATCCTAACCAAAGAGTACCGATACTAACTGAACCGAACCTAACCGATCCTAACCGATCCTAACCGATCCTAACCGAACCTAACCGAACCTAACCGATCCTAACCGAACCTAACCGAACCTTACCGATCCTAACCGAACCTTACCGATCCTAACCGAACCTTACCGATCCTAACCGAACCTTACCGAACATAATGAAACTTAACTGAACCGAATGTAATCTAAACTAAACGTATTGATAAATAGAATGGCCTATATTTTTTGGTAGCTGTAGTGACCCTTGGTAGCTGTAGTGACCCTTTTGATGAAAAAAAGGTCTATATATTTTTTTGGTAGCTGTAGTGACCCTGGTAGCTGTAGTGAGCCTAGTAGCTGTAGTGACCCAGTTAGCTGTAGTGAGCCAGTCCCGTTTTTTTTTACTTTTCTCCACTTATTTTTATTGGGAGTTCGATTATATGAACTTTGGATTATTGAAATTATGCATGTTCGACATTAGTGGCTTAAGTGGCCTGTAGAAATAGAAAAAAAATAAATCATTTTCTTTCAAATAATGCCGAACTTATACGACCCCCCCTTTTGTAGATTAGTTACATAGGTTAACTTTATATTAAAATATAATTAAAGATATCTTAGAGAAAAATGAAAAAAAAAACGTAACATGAAAATTATTCTAGATTCAAAAATGGTACCGTAAATTTTATTTTTATTATTCTTCCTAAAACATAGTTTTACAATGTATATTTCTCAAATTAAATTTTATTCGCAGTATATTTAACACCAATAATTATAATTAAAACATACCACGTAAATACATGTATCGACACTTCCGGCGAGATAAGTGGCGCCGTGTAATGCTCCTCAATGATTTTCATCTTCGTGAAAAAAATCATTTTATAATGATTTTGTGACGTGACTGGCCCTTTGGCGCCGCTGTTTCTCGAACTTCATTGACGTTGTTCCCTCTGAATCGGTGGTGCCGGGGTCGACTCTCTTGTCGACTGCTGTGGGCCAGCCTCTGTTGTACCTCTGGGGGTTGATTTAACCGGGCGCGACATTTACTTGCCTTGCCTGGTAACGGCCCACAAAAAGACCGTCTTTCCTAGGGATCTTTGGATATAGGGCTTGACGATGCCGAAGTCACTCTAGTCCTTTTCGTTGAGTTGCTGGAGGCTCCAGGCATAGGGACTCAGGCTGTGTCTGAGTGCCTTCTGCTGGATACTCCTCTATTTTAGGAGTACAGAAACCCAATATAGTTCAAATACACAACACTTACACAGGTTTATGTATAATAAGATAACTCTTTACTGGCTCTTTGTTACATTCTTGTTAACACTCTTTACTGTCTAGAACTGAACTTATCCGTTCTCACTCTAAACTCTGACTGTCCTCACACTTAAGTCTCAAGCTCACTTGTCCGGTCTCCTGGGAGGGGCAACTGTCACCTCAGGGCTTAATGATTGACCAACTGGGCCAATCATTGCCCTGGGCCCGGGATACTAAATCATAAGGAGAAATATTTTTGGGACTTATTCCCAATTTTTTCACGGTCGGACTTGGTTCCACGAATTCTCTAGAATTCGGGCTACCCAAGTCTGAACACCTGTGCACCAAGGGGTGCCATACTGTCAAGACTAAATTCTGACTTAAGTGTTTCACCTTCTGTTTCTACAGGGTGTCACAATTTCAAATTCCCAAAAATCATTTTTTTTTTTAAATTAGTTCAAAACTCAAATTAAGGTATTTTCAAACTATCTTAATAAGTTTATTAAAAAAAAAATTCAACACGCAATACTCTCGCATCATCAATTAATTATCAATTCACTCTTCTACTTTTCAGAGTGGAAAAATGATGATTTTTATATATATATATATATATATATATATATATATATATATATATATATATAAAAAAATCATCATTTTTCCCACTCTGAAATTTAAAATACAGTACATTTTACATACAGAACAAAAACAATATGAAACAATTACGAGCATAGTTTGAAGAAACGTGCCATTTATAATTACAAATGAATTATTCATTTTATTATTAATAGTTTACAATGACATGCATTAATTTTTTTATTAATAATCCTCATTATTAATTAAAATGTGGTCATTTCCAAATTGTACTTTTAATTTATGACTGCTCAAGTAAGTAATATCTCATTTTCTAGAGCTAATAATAAAATATGCTAACTTAACACATTATAAATTATGAAGTCTCAATTTTTCTTAATTTTTTTTGAAAAATCATGGGATTTAAATCGCGATTTAAAATTGTTCATTTAAATCACCATCCACCCTGCTAGTTTAAAAAATATTTTCAAGTTTTTCTTGGTTGTTTATAAATTGTATGGAGGAAAAAACATAATTAGTAATTTTAGTAAAGTTTTAATCTCTTAATATTGTGTTGGAATGGTATAATATTGTTTTAGTTTTAGGCAATATGTTGTTTTCAAACAAACATTTGTAGTACCGCAGGACTTACATATTTTTGTGTGTATTTGGACACATGATTGTGCACTTGCAATTTCAAAATGTGCACTTGGACAATGAAAAGTCTGCACCCAGAAAAATTAAATAATTATTAATTAGTTAGATTTTATGCTCATTTTGAAATATTTATTGTCGTTACTTAATGTTGGATGTAAGTTGGATGTTGTAATGTAGTTCTTGATGTGTGCAGTTCCTCTAGAGCGCATGCGCCTGGCAACCAGTGTGCGGCCGGCGTCTATACTGCTCAGAGAGCAGTACGGAGGCAGACGCAGTGGAAAAAGTTGTCTTTTTGCCGATTTTTTTTTGTGCTTATTGTAGTTGTTTTGTGGGTGTGTTTACGTGTCGGAAAATGCAAGTTGACAATTAACTGATGCTACTAGCATCAGGAGACTCTCCTTTTCCTTGCCTGCCAGATGCAAAACGTGTAGGTTTAGCCACCCCTAGGATTCTTCCGGCGCGTCTGCAGCTGCGTCTGAAGTCTCTTGCGTCCATAGCCGCGTTTGCGTCGCCCACGTGATTCCTCTGGTGCATCTTGCAGTCAAGGAAAAGGAGTCTCCTGATGCTAGTATCATCAGTCAATTGTCATCTTGCATTTTCCGACATAGACTCTAATAAAACAACTACAACAAGCACAAAGAAACTCGGCAAAAAGACCCTTTTTCCACTGCGTCTACGTATGTGCTGCTCTCCAGCAGTATGACGCCGGCTACACACTCTGGTTGTCAGACGCAGACGCACCAGAAGAACTGCTCAGATAAAGAAGTAATGAAAGGAGTCCGGTTGCAGGACGCAGACGCCGTCTGCAGACGGGCCGGAAGAGTCACACCTTTAGTTAGTCACATCGAGGAGTCAAATAGATTAAGTTCAAACAGAATGTGAGAAATCCATAGTTTTCTTTCTTCTTTCAACGAAGTAAAAAAAAGTCAGATAATTCAATTACAATTAGCAATTATAATCAATTAATCATAAATTAAAATTGGGCGTGCACTTAGAAAAATTTCTTACAACAAGCCGTATAATACCGGTACAAGTACAGTAAGTGAAGAAAAGACAAAATATACAATTTACACAATATGTTCTTCCTCATTTTCTCCGTCAATTTTATAGGTTCGTTCCGGCAAAGCAAAATATAATTTCTGCCAGAAGAGATTGTCTCCCCAACACAAGTAAGTGTTCGTCCTCATGTACAACCTAATTGCAGGATCTAATTGTTGAGGAAGTTTGCCGAGAATGATGACGATGACTCGGTTGCGACGATCTTGAAGCATCTGTGCGTGAGCGGTTCGAAACTCGAAACGACACCATTCGCTCCGAACAAAGTTTCGCGACAAGATCAGAATCGTTCTTCGGCTCTTATCGATCGCATTGAAGATACTTTCGTTGATGAAGGCTCCGATCGGAAAATCACGATGATGTACACATACCTTGTAGGGATTATCTATGCCTTCGAGACCCGGAAGGAACTGACGTACGACGAACTCTTCGTCTAAACTACTGTAAGACACGAACGCGTCGTACAACTTGTTGCGTTCTTCTTTTTCAACGCCGTGAAACAGCCGAACGCCATATCGAGAATAGATCAGAACTTGCATTTCGCGCCGGTAAATGAACACTAGAACGGTGACAACGACTAGAAACACCAATGCGCCTACTAAAGAGGCCACTTGATGTTCATTTAACACTCCTATCGTGGTGCCGTTGAAACACTGCGGGTCGTTGAATGCAATGTAGGAGATATTTTGGCCGTTTTCGGTCACGCAGTAAATCTGGTCGCTGTTTTTTAACGTACGAGCGACATTTCTCATCCAACCGATATACGAAGTGGCGTAATCGCAATCGCAGCTCCAGGGATTGTTGTAAAGTCCAATACTGGACAACGAATGTAACTTTTTTAGTGTCCACACCGGAAAATAGTGAAGTTTGTTATCGTTCAAGTAGAGTTTCTCGAGAGAGCGGAGTGAACTGAACAGTCGGTCACTCAGATTGGACAGTAGATTACGAGACAGATCTAACTCGATTAATTTGTTTAGATCTTTGAACAAATCCGACGGGAGGCTTCGTAGCTGATTCGATTGCAGGAAAAGACTCTCGAGGGTGTCCATGTGTTCGAAGGAACCGTCCTCGATGAACGTGAGACCACTGTCGTTCAGATGAATCTCTCGAATGAAGCTGGAATGTGGTAAGTCTCCTTTTCTTATGCGTGTGATATTGTTCTCGTCTAGAAATATTGACTGCATTGCAGGATGAATTTCTATCGGAATGTTTGACAAGTTCTTTCCAGTACAGTCCACGATGATCTTTTTCCAGTCCGATCCTCTGTAGCACGAGCACTCTTTAGGGCACACGTGTTTGCAGATGGTGTCATTCAAGGAGTGATAAGTGACGCATTGCTTCTTATCATTAGTATTAAATGTACACATGTAGTCTTCGCTACTGTCGGCTCTAAATAGCGGAATGATTGCGTCACGGTTACGATGGTACACTCGTTGACATTTTAACTTTATCGCGTCTTCTATAACGTATACACTGTGTTTTCCGTTAAGAATTTCTGACAGCCAATGAAAGTGACAGTCGCAAGAGAAAGGGTTTTGCGATAATTCCATTTTCACCTTTCGGTTAGGATTAGAATATTCACGTGAAACCCTATCGAAGTCTGGTGGCAACAAGCGAAGACTCTGTAGTCTATTGTTGTCTAGTGACACTTGTGCCAGTCTGGTCGTCAAGACAAATGCTTTCTCATCTATGGCTGTTAAAAAGAGATTAAGAATTATTTTTAACTTCGGACATGAAATTCGTAATAATACAGTGGAAACCGCTTAAAGTGGCTGAATAGGTATTTGTTTTGTTTTTGTCCCCTTGGATGCTGCCACTGCAGTGGCTAATGCTAAGCTCCATATACATGTAGATGTTTTTGTAAAATTTGAACGTTTTTTTAGTAACAACGTTATGGAAAAATTCAAATTGTTTTCAAAACTAGAATGGTAAGAGATTATGTTAAAACATTTTTCATGGCAACATCTTAAAAAATAAACATTTTATAGTTCAGTATGAAATGACACATTTTTAGGTTTTTCCATTGACATTTCATGAAAAACAATTTTTCGCCTTTTTCAAACTTTTATAAAAAGTTTATTTTGAAACATAATCATCATGAAAAAACTTCCAATTTTTCGCAACGTTTCTTGTGAAAAACGTTTGCTTGAAAAAATATAAATTTTCTCAAAACTGCGGTTGGGGGAGGGGAAGAAACATTGTGGTCAGCCACCGTAACCTGTTTGCCAACACTGTTGTAATTCTATTTTTGTTTACTTGTTATGTGATTGTGACTCAAAATGATTCTTTCAGTCATAGTTGGAAAATTTTCCGATTTAATATGTTTCAACAGGTTGTGGCTCAAGTCGAGGTTCTTAGGTTCGTTTACAACAGATCCTAATTCATATAGTTCTTCGATGAGATTGTAACTAAGGTTCAGACTTTCTAGTGCATACGGCCACCACAAGTAACGAAATTCTGGTATTCGGTTATGGCAAAGATTTAAATTTTTGAGATTTGATAAAGAAACGAACAAGTGAGCTTCTCCATCATAATAAATGTTGTCTGTGAAGTTGATGTAGTTATGTTCGAGCTGCAACGATTTCAAATTATGGAGTCCCTCGAAAGTAAAGTTTCCTAACGATGTTATTTGATTATAAGCCAAATTGAGTAATGTCAATGAAGTTAAGCTTTGAAATGTGAAATCTTGAAGTACTTTGATGTTATTCCGATCCAAATGTAGCTCTTCTAGTCCTAGCATGTTGGCGAATGTTGTTGGATTAAGCGTTGCTATTCTGTTGTTCGTTAAACACAGAGTTAAAGTTAGATTTAACGAACTCGGAATGTTTCTCAGTCGATTGTTACGAAAGTAAAGCCGATCGAGATTCGGAACTTTATCGAATGTGTTTTCGGAAACACTTTCTATCAGGTTGTCGTCCAGATTTAAATAACTGAGTTGTGATAATCCGCTAAATGTGTCTGATTCCAGTCTCAACAAACGATTTTTTTCTATGGTTAAATATTTCAATGATTCGAAATTACGAAATATTCCATTCGGTATATTTGTAAGGTTATTTTCTTCCAGATTTAGAGTTTCCAATTTCTTAAGATTTTCAAACGTATCATTTGCAAGATTTTCAATTTTGTTATTGTTTAGGAAAAGTCGCAACAAGTTTCGAAGTTTCTTAAAAAGTTTATCTACAACTTTTAACTCGTTCGTCGAAAGATGCAGTTCTTGTAACGATTCCAAATGCTGAAAGATGTTTGCGTCGAGATCGCTTATAGAATTTTGCTGAAGATTCAATCTTTCTAATAAAGTCATATTAGCAAATGTATCAATTTCAATAGTTTTGATGAAATTGTTGTCTAATTCCAATCTTGTTAACTTGTGAAGTTGGCACAGAAAACTATTGTTTTTAATGTCACCTAACTGGTTGTTTCCCAAGTCGAGAACATTCAAATTTTGTCCACATTTTTTTTGACAGTTGTCGCTAAGACCTAGCAAGTTACTATTATTAAGTCGATTATTTCGCAAAGACAAATAATTTAATTTGTCTAATGGACAGAATTCACCAGTTGGTATTGTTACAATCGAATAACCTACTATGTCAATTTTGGTTAGTTGATTTGCATTTTGAAATGACTCTTTCTCGATCACGAAGTTCCTGCTGATTGTGTCATCATCAGTTAATTGGCTTTTAGGTTTGCAATTCATTACAAATTCTGTCACTCCGGTCAGCAAATTTAAAAAGTTTTTTGAAGCTCGATGACTCAAACAATTGTACAAATAAAGACCTTTAGCTTTGTTAGCTGTGTCTTTAGAAATGTTATTCAAATTGTTTATATTTGAACACAAGAGTTCATCGGGGTAATAATTATCCAAGTGGCAATCTCCGAGTGATAATGTTGTTGTGGCAGTAGTTAGTGTAGCACGTACACATACAAACACGGGCACAAAAATTATTATCCATTTCATTAGTTGAATCTTATTCATTTTTAAAACAACACCAAAGTTGAATGTTCTATTAATGATTGACCAATTCGACTATAATGAACAAACACTTTTTAAAAATTACTTTTAAAACTGTTCTTAGAGTAGAAAATATTATGTTCTTTAACAGAGTAACTATTTACAAACTTTTTTGCTTCTTCTTGTGAAAAAATATAAAGAAGAAGAAAGTTGTAAGGATGTTATGTTTGTTGGTTAAGGATCTCCAACTATTTTTTGACAAGGGCCAAAGCAGAGCTGAGTTCAAACTCTGTATATTCTGTACATTTCAGGACCAATACTATGGAGAAATTGAAAGCTGGATTTAACACAACAACTATTTTGGTTTTTGTTTTTCATGGTCTCCTCACACGCTTTAACAACAACTTGAGCCTTTGTTTCATTATAGTTGTTGTAACAAATTAAGGTTGTGCAAATAAATCAATAAATTAATGACATCTGCTATTTGCAATAATTAATTTGTGATTTGTTTTCGTGGCTCTAAGAAGTAATGAGGGGGGGGGGCTCGCGTGCCACTTGTTTGTTACCCTTAGCTTTGGCCTTTAGGCTGTTTTACAAAATGGAAGTAAATAGGAAATCCCCGACCTCCAAATAAACAGGATGCTTCTGCGAATAATTTTTTCCTTTCATAGAATTTTTATACAGTGTGTTTCAAAACTAACTCCCCGGTTTTATCTGCAATGGGAAGCATTATTATTATTTAAGAAATGTTCGCAATACGTTTATTTCTGCCGCTAGATTAACAATCAGTATCCGCGTGAAGATTCTTCTCTAGGCAAAACATTGTCTGTGCTTTTGTTACAGACAACTCCAATACAAATAACGTCCATAGAGGAATTATTATGCCGAATCTACCAATACTGCTTGTTATTCAATTGTAGAAATATATTTATAGCGAACTTTTAGTTGAAGACTAAGTGCCGTTCAGTAGTTAATGACTCATTGCAAATAAAAGTTCGGCATTGGTGAATTTGATTCTAGAACATACAGTATTTGATTATATCGTTAGATTTAGAGTTAATAATAGGGCTCGGATTTTTGAATTTTTTTTATCAATTTGTGGCCCAAGTGCCAATTGTGATGTAATCATCATTAGAGTAACTGCAATTATGCTTTTTCTAATCAAAAAGGCTGATTAGAGGCTAGATGTCATGTTTTTATCAGTTGTCAATTAGAGTTCTAGCCTCTAACTAGTGTTTTTGATTTAAAAAAAACATAATTGAAGGTCTTTGCAGGTGTCAAGTAACATTTTTGTAAAATTTTAAGATAGCTAGCTTCATGCAAGAAAGGAAGGTGTTAACTGCTGATCTCTCAACTATAACAATCAGTAGGCCAACACGCCATACACACTATCTAATCTATTGTTCTCCAGAAAATTTACATTAATATGCCTGCAATTGTTAGTGTTAGCATAGCAGATTGCCAATTTTACCTTTAATTATCTGAAAATGACAAAAATGTTGCTTAACACCTTCATGCATTTTGGACCCCTTCAATTGTGGTTGATCTAAACAGGGTTTTTATTTCACAATTGGTACTTGGGCCATAATTTTGGTTCTTTATATTGCATATAAATCCGAGCCCTACTTGTTAATAGTTAATTATTAAGGCAAAAAGAATTATACTTTTTGCAATCAAGGAAGCCGTTTAAAGGCTAGAATTTACCTAGGAGAAACTGCTCTAAATCTCTAAATTCTTCTATTCTTTATTTGCAAAATGCACAATTCTTTTTCCTTAATAAATAATTATTAATAATCTTAGTCACACTACTCAGAATACTGCCAATCGAATTAGAGTTGCTTGCAGGCCCGGACTGAGCCACAGGGAAATGGGGAAATTCCCATTGCACCCCTCAAAAAAAATGTAAACCATATGTGTGCAACGTATGGCCTGCGGCCCGCATCCGGCCCCGCACTGATTTTATAAGGCTCATGAGGAGTTCTCTAATTTTCACTGAATCTGGCCCGCCAGCTTATTTCCAGAACATATCCCATATCAGCAATAGAACAAATAAACCAATCACGCTGACACTCAAAGTGACCCCAAACTTCGAAAAATATTTAAACGCTTTAAAAGCTCTAAAAATGCCTCAGGAGCACTCAACTGACTTATGGCCCCCTTTTTCTTGTTGAGGATGCCTTTATGAGAGTTTGCACAATATGGCGCGTTATACCCACGCAGCGGCACTGATCATATGTTATGGCCTGCGGATATATTTAAAATTTGATATCCGGCCCATACTCTTAATGAAGTTGCAGATGCCTGGTTTCAATTCTGTTTTTCATTCATAACTCTAAATATGACCCTTTCAAACTCACAGAATAATGTGAGTGCCTGTCGGGTGATATTTGCGATTACGAATATGCAGAATTGCGATAATAGGCCTACAATGGCAGTGGTACTGGGGCAGGCGCCACCCTCAAATTTTTCTCGGTAACATGTTACAGGTCCTGTTCGGGCCTGGTTGCTTGTGGTTGTGTAGTGGTTTTTTTTAAATTTACAATTGAGATTCTATATGGAAACTAGAACACTTTATAAGTAAATTTTGCTTTCGCAATGATTTTCTATTGTGGCTAATTGAAACTTTCATTCACAAAACGTTTACGCAAGTAATGTTAAATTAGATCATTTTAAAACTACAGTAGATTCTCGATTATCTGGATCACGATGATATCGACCGATTTATTTTTTTATTATATTATAAATGTTTTTAGTTTGTGTTTTTAACTTTTATCTACTCGGTAGTGAAGGAGGAAATTAAAGTAAAAAACTTCGATTTTCCGGATTTTAAGGACTTTTGGTATTCCGGACCAGGTCCTGTACAAATGAGTCCGGATAATCAAGATTCTGCTGTATCATGGAAAGTTTTTTTTATAAGTTGTTATAAGAAAATTCATTGACTTTGTGGAGTTGGGCACTTCTGTAGTCATGTGACTACAGAAGTGCCCAACTCGTGCCATTAAGTGTTAACATACATTATTTGAAGCACTTTGTATAATAACTTAATAAGAGTGAACAGGTTGCTTAATCTCTTTAATTTCATTAGGATCCCCGAGGAATCTTTTTGGAGCGGCCACCCCAGGCAGCACGTCAACAAGGATCCAACGTAATGCCAACCGTTGGCGTTAATACTGTGTAAACATGTTGGCCAACATTGTCTTTGGCTGTTGGTCCAACTGAACCTGTCGTCAATGACTGATATTATCATTTTTGGGCCAACATACATATGGGAAAAAATACATGCAAAAATGCAAAAATACGTACATATGGCCCAACAGTGGGTCATTGTTGGGCCATATGTACGTATTTTTGCAACATTGGGCCCTACATTGAATGGGGCCAATTGTCACCAACTGTCAACGTCTTGCCAATATAAATTCATAAATTGGGCCAACATGCATTACTTGGGACAATATTATCTTAAGTTTTGGTTTCGTCCTAGAAATGTTCGAAATTTTCCTAAAGACAACGAAGGCAATGGGCATCATGTTGTTTTCAGAAAAGATATTCGTAACGACTAGCAGGTGAACAATAGACAAAATATACAATTTACACAATATGTTCTTCCTCATTTTCTCCGTCAATTCTATAGGTTCGTTCCGGCAAAGCAAAATATAATTTCTGCCAGAAGAGATTGTCGCCCCAACACAAGTAAGTGTTCGTCCTCATGTACAACCTAATTGCAGGATCTAATTGTTTAGGAAGTTTGCCGAGAATGATGACGATGACTCGGTTGCGACGATCTTGAAGCATCTGTGCGTGAGCAGTTCGAAACTCGAAACGACACCATTCGCTCCGAACAAAGTTTCGCGACAAGATCAGAATCGTTCTTCGGCTCTTATCGATCGCATTGAAGATACTTTCGTTGATGAAGGCACCGATCGGAAAATCACGATGATGTACACACACCTTGTAGGGATTATCTATGCCTTCGAGACCCGGAAGGAACTGACGTACGACGAACTCTTCGTCTAAACTACTGTAAGACACGAACGCGTCGTACAACTTGTTGCGTTCTTCTTCTTCGACGCCGTGAAACAGCCGAACACCATATCGAGAATAGATCAAAACTTGCATTTCGCGCCGGTAAATGAACACTAGAACGGAAAGAACGGTGACGACGACGAGAAACACCAATGCGCCTACTAAGGCGGCCACTTGATGTTCACTTAACACTCGTGTCGTGGTGCCTTTGAAACACAACGAGTCGTTGAAAGCAATGTAGGAGATATTTTGGCCGTTTTCGGTCAAGCAGAAAATCTGGTCGCTGTTTTTTAACGTACGAGCGACATTTCTCATCCAATCGATATACGAAGTGGCGTAATCGCAATCGCAGCTCCACGGATTGTTGTAAAGTCCGATACTGGACAACGAGTGTAACTTTTTTAGTGTCCACACCGGAAAATAGTGAAGTTTGTTATCGTTCAAGTAGAGTTTCTCGAGAGAGCGGAGTGGACTGAACAGTCGGTCACTCAGATTGGACAGTAGATTACGAGACAGATCTAACTCGATTAATTTGTTTAGATCTTTGAACAAATCCGACGGGAGGCTTCGTAGCTGATTCGATTGCAGGAAAAGACTCTCGAGGGTGTCCATGTGTTCGAAGGAACCGTCCTCGATGGACACGAGACCACTGTCGTTCAGATGAATTTCTCGAATGAAGCTGGAATGTGGTAAGTCTCCTTTTCTTATGCGTGTGATATTGTTCTCGTCTAGAAATATTGACTGCATTGCAGGATGAATTTCTATCGGAATGTTTGACAAGTTCTTTCCAGTACAGTCCACGATGATCTTTTTCCAGTCCGATCCTCTGTAGCACGAGCACTCTTTAGGGCACACGTGTTTGCAGATGGTGTCATTCAAGGAGTGATAAGTGACGCATTGCTCCTTATCATTAGTATTAAATGTACACATGTAGTCTTCACTACTGTCTGCTCTAAACAAAGGAATGATTGCGTCACGGTTACGATGATACACTCGTTGACATTTCAACTTTATGGCGTCTTCTATAACGTACGCACTGTGTTGTCCATCAAGAATTTCTGACAGCCAATGCAAGTGACAGTCGCAAGAGAAAGGGTTTTGCGATAATTCCATTTTCACCATTCGGTTAGGATTCGAATATTCATGTGAAACCCCATCGAATTCTGGTGGTAACAAGTGAAGACTCTGTAGTCTGTTGTTGTCTAGTGACACTTGTGCCAGGTTGGGTGTGTAGGCAAATGCGTCCTCATCTACGGCTGTTAAAAAGAGATTAAGAATTATTTTTAACTTCGGACATGAAATTCGTAATAATACAGTGGAAACCGCTTGAGGTGGCCGAGTAAGCTCCATAAACCATAGATGTTTTAGTCACATTTGGACGTAAAAACATCAAGAAAGAACATTATGGAAATATTCAAATTGTTTTCAAAACTAGAATGGTAAATGATTACGTTTAAACTTTTTTCATGGCAATATTTTACAAAATAAACATTTTATAGTTCAGCTTTGAAAATGGCCCGTTTTTAGGTTTTTTTTTTATTGACATTTCGTGAAAAACTATTTTCGACTTTTTCAAACTGTCATAAAAAGTTTCTTTTTAAAGATATTATCATGAAAAAACTTTTAGCATTATCATCAACTATTCTAGTTTCTAAAATATGGATTTTCTCTTGAAAAACGTTCGCTTGAAAAATCTAAATATTCTCAAAACTGTAGCTGGAGGGGGAAAGCGACCCCCCATAGTACACAATAGCCACTGCAATGGTGCCGTCCAGTGCCGTAAGCCACCTTAAATGGTTTCTTTTTCATCGTATTATAGACAATTTGTTTCGCCTCACTAATTATTTTGTTTTTGTTTACTTGTTATGTGATTGTGATTCAAAATGATCCTTTCAATCCTATTTTGAAAATTTTCCCATTTCATATGTTTCAATAGATTGTGGCTCAAGTCGAGATTCTTAAGCTGAGTTGCAATAGACCCTTTTTCGTGTAGTTCTTCGATGAGATTGTAACTAAGGTTTAGATTTTCTACATAATACGGCCACCACAAGTAACGAAATTCTGATATTCGGTTATGGCAAAGATTTAAATCTTTGAGATTTAACAAAGGACGGAACAAACGAGCTTCTCCCTCATAAGATTGCTCATAAATGTTGTCTGTGAAGTTGATGTTGTTATGTTCGAGCTGCAACGATTTCAAATTATGGAGTCCCTCGAAAGTATCGTTTCCTAACAATGTTATTTGACTATAAGCCAAATTGAGTAATGTCAATGAAGTTAAGTTTCGGAATGTGAAATCTTGAAGTACTTTGATGTTATTCCGATCCAAATGTAGCTCTTCTAGTCTTAGCATGTTGGCGAATGTGGTTGGATTAAGCGTTTCTATTCTGTTGTTCGTTAAGCACAATTCTTTGATTAGGGTTAGATTTAACGAACTCGGAATGTTTATCAGTCGATTGTTACGAAAGTAAAGCCGAACGAGATTCGGAACTTTTTCGAATGTGTTTTCGGAAACACTTTCTATTAGGTTGTCGTCCAGATTTAAATAACTGAGTTGTGATAATCCGCTAAATGTGTCTGATTCCAGTCTCAACAAACGATTTTTTTCTATGGTTAAATATTTCAATGATTCTAAATTACGAAATATTCCATTCGGTATATTTGTAAGGTTATTTTCTCCCAGATTTAGAGTTTCCAATTTGTTAAGATTTTCAAACGTATCATTTGCAAGGTTTTCAATTCTGTTGTCGTTCAGGTAAAGTCGCAACAAGTTTCGAAGTTTTTTAAAAAGTTTATCTACAACTTTTAACTCATTCATCGCTAGGAGCAGTTCTTGTAACGATTCCAAATGCTGAAAGATGTTTGCGTCGAGATCGCTTAAAGAGTTTTGCTGAAGATGCAATGTGGCTAATAAAGGCATATTAGCAAATGTATCAATTTCAATAGTTTTGATGAAATTGTTGTCTAATTCCAATCTTTTTAACTTGTGAAGTTGGCACAGAAAACTATTGTTTTTAATGACACTTAATTGGTTGCTTCCCAAGTAGAGAACCCTCAAATTTTGTCCACATTTTCTTTGACAGTTGTCGCTAAGACCTAGCAAGTTACTGTCATTAAGTCGATTATTTCGCAATGACAAATAATTTAATTTGTCTAAAGGACAGAATTCACCAGTTGGTATTCTTACAGTCGAATAACCTGCTATGTCAATTTTGGTTAGTTGATTTGCATTTTGAAATGACTCTTTGTCGATCACGAAGGTCCCGCCGATCGTGTTATCATCAGTTAATTGTGTTGCAGGTTTGCAATTCATTACAAATTCTGTCACTCCGGTCAGCAAATTTAAAAAGTTTTTTGAAGCTCGATGACTCAAACAATTGTATAAATAAAGACCTTTAGCTTTGTTAGCTGTGTCTTTAGAAATGTTCTTCAAATTGTTTATATTTGAACACAAGAGTTCTTCGGTGTAATAATTATCCAAGTGGCAATCTCCGAGTGATAATGTTGTTGTGGCGGTAGTTGTTGTAGCACGTACACATACAAACACGAGCACAAAAATTATTATCCATTTCATTATTTGAATCGTATCCATTTGTAACAACACCACAGTTGAATGTTCTAATTGACCAATTCGACTGTAGTGAACAAACACTTTTTAAAAATCGTTTTCAAAACTGTTCTTAGAGTTGAAAATATTCTGTTCTTTGACAGAGAAACTTATTTACAAACTTTTTTAATTCTTTGAGTTCTTGTGAAAAAAAAGGAAGAAGAAGAAAATTGTAAGGGTGTTTTGTTTGTGAGTTACAGATCTCCAACCATTTTTTGACAAGGGCCAAAATTCAAACGGAATTCAAACTTTGTATATTCTGCACATTTCAGAAGCAAATACTATGGAGAAAATGAAAGCATGTTAGAAACTAGGACGGTAGCTGAATCACTTAATTTAAAGTTGGATTATTTTCAAACTGACATAAAAAGTTTATTTCAAAAGATATCAACTTTGCGTATTAATACCCTTAAGGGATTGTGCTACCCTTCTTGTTTTTAAAGCACTTTCTAGTTTTTCTTAATTTTACTTCTGCAAAAAAGAATAACCAGAATTTGAGGGGCGATGACACTTAAAACCTATAGTACAGACCGAGCAATAATCGCCGGACACACGCACGCAGCGACTTGACAACATCATCCATGATGGACACAGTGATTTGTATGTAAATACATGTGGCAAGTGATGTTGCCGTTCCAGAGACGAATTCAGTATTTGTTTATTTCTGCAATGGATTTGTTGACCACCGGTGGTACGTGTTATGTGTTAGTGTTAGTGCTGCCATTGTATTCGCTTCTGGGCACAGACTGAGGCTGAACGATGTTTTCCGTTTGAAGTAGGGAAACAGAGAAAGAAGCAACACTTAGATGTGAAGCTGTTGGATATGCAGGAGATGTTGCTTTGTATCCGCAAAACCGTCTCCAGTCACCAGGAAACAATGCTATTTACAATATTTTTAAAAAGACAGTAGCAGAAACTGGCAGCGGGTGGGGGAGTGGCCTTTTGTCCACTTTCAAAAGTGAAATTTCTTATTGTTTAACATATTTTATAACAAAAAAAAAACATTTTCGCTCGCTGCATTCTCAGATTTCTGCACAATGTACTCATTTTCAAATTTAGACTTTTGTCACTTGCTCCCACCCATTTACTATTTGAAACAATCCTGCGGGTGCCCCTGGGCCCTGGTAGTTCCAGTAATCTTGCCTCGGGCGCAAATGACGCAAACTCTGATAGTATATAGTCAAAGTGATTGTAACAATTCTACTCCACTGTCATAGTATAGATAATCTTCACCAATGTTTCCAGAACTTTATGGTCATCCTGCATTGTCCACACGAAAACTATTTTTGTTTTTGTTTTTCATGGTCTCCTGACACCCAGCTTTAACAACAACTAGAACCTTTGTTTCATTATAGGTTGTTGTAACAAATTAAGGTTGTGCAAATAAATGGATAAATTAATGACATCTGCTATTTGCAATAATTAATTTGTGATTTGTTTTCGTGGCTTTAATAAGTAATGAGGGGCTCGCGTGCCACTTGTTTGTTATCCTTAGCTTTGGCCTTTAGGCTGTTTTACAAAGTGGAAGTAAATAGGAAAACCCCGACCTTTAAATAAACAGGTCGCTTCTTCGAATAATTTTTTTCCTTTCATAGAATTTTTATACTATACAGTGTGTTTCAGAACTAACTCTCCGGTTATATTTGCAATGGAATGCATTATTGAACGGCACGAGAGGCTTTAAGAAATGTTCGAACTTCGCAATGCATTTGTCTCTGCCACTAAATTAACAATCAGTATCCGCGTGAAAATCCTTCTATAGGCTACCCTTTGTCTGTGACGTTCAATAGTTAATGACTCCCTTTGCAAATAAAAGTGGGGCATTGGTGAATTTGATTCTAGGACATACTGTGTTTGAGTATATTATGAGATTTAGAGTTAATATTGCTCGGATTTTTATATTTTTTTTATCAATTTGTGGCCCAAGTGCCAATTATGAAGTAATCATCATTAGAGTAACTGCAATTATGCAGATGTTATATTACTATCTGTTATCAACTAGAGTTCTAACCTCTAACCAGTGTTTATGATTTAAAACAAAAAACATAATTGAAGTGGTCCAATGTCAGGGATGCGTAGGTATAATATGTCACGTATTATACGTGGTTGTATACCGTATATTATCCTGTATAATACGTGACTTAATTAAACTGTTATTTTGTGTACGTATAAAACCAAACGTATAAAACTAAATAAGTACAAAAAGTTTGATAAAACAAAATTACAAGATTTTTTTAATGTTCAAAACAAAGTGTTTCATTAAAAAAAAACAGTTGCAAAAAAAAAAAAAAGGCTGAAAAGAAAAATTAAATATTTTAAAATTTAGATGTAACTGTTATTTGAAATACTTACATGTATGCCCATTATTACTCATCAGAATGCTGTTTGTTTATCTTGTACTTTAAAAACACGATTAAATGTAAAGAAGTCGTTTTGAAGTCGTTTTCTCTGAAGAGAGTCTATTCTTTAACACTTTTGCAGAACGAACATAAGGCCAGTTCGAAAGCAAACTTTCCAGCCTAGCTTTGGATGCTGGAAAGCTTAGTACTTTTTCTGCCAGCTCACTCATTGTATAAAGTTTGTTTTCAAGTTAAATTCGACTTGATTCAAGTTAAATGACAACAAACGGGCGTAGCTAGGGACCCGCAACTGCGGTGGGGGGTGTGACACCCTGTAGAAACAGAAGGTGAAACACTTGAGTCAAAATTCAGTCTTGACAGTGGGGCACCCCTTGGTGCACAGATGTTCAGACTTGGGTGGCCCGAATTCTAGAGAATTTGTGGAACCAAGTCCGACCGTGAGAAAATTGGGAATAAGTCCCAAAAATATCTCCTTATAATTTAGTATCTCCGGCCAAGGGCAATGATTGGCCCAGTTGGTAAATCATTAAGCCCTGAGGTGACAGTTGCCCCTCCCAGGAGACCGGACAAGTGAGCTTGAGACTTGAGTGTGAGACAGTCAGAATTTAGAGTGAGAACGAATAAGTTCAGTTCAGGACAGTCAGTCTTGATAATTAAAAGAGTAAACTTGAACCTGAGTCAGAGTACAGAGTTCAAAAGGAATAAGTTCTGACTTAGAGTGAAATAATAATGTAAAAAGTGTTAACAATAATGTAACAAAGAGCTAGTAAAGAGACATATTTGATTATACATAAACCTGTGTAAGTGTTGTGTATTTGAACTATATTGGGTTTCTGTACTCCTAAAATAGAAGAGTATCCAGCAGAAGGCACTCAGACACAGCCTGAGTCCCTCTGCCTGGAGCCTCCAGCAACTCAACGAAAAGGACTAGAGTGACTTCGGCATCGTCAAGCCCTATATCCAAAGATCCCTAGGAAAGACAGTCTTTTTGTGGGCCGTTACCAGGCAAGGCAAGTAAATGTCGCGCCCGGTGAAATCAACCCCCAGAGGTACAACAGAGGCTGGCCCGCAGCAGTCGACAACAGAGTCGACCCCGGCACCACCGGTTCATCAACAGTGACAAAAGAGTTCGCGAAACAGTGGCGCCAAAGGGCCAGCAACGTCACAGGGGGGGAGTGCACAAGAGGTTTGGGGTCGCAAAAAACGAAATGAATGTAATTCAATAAATTAAGCAAGCGATTCCCAATCACTTGATTAATTTACTCAGTTATTTTCGTGTAGAATGAAGATTTTTTCATTCTACATGAATCAAGATTTTTTAATTGCTTTTTCCCAATCTGATTTTAAGTCTTTATTGTAATAAATGATTGTAAACCTTTATTAGTTAGAACATTATAATTATATCATTTTTGTGAAATAGTTTTTGCATTATTATTATTGTCTTATTTACAAGTCTAAAAGCCCCTTCTTTTCTGTCAATAGGGTTTCTGATTTTGCCTGTAACAGCTGTATACTCACTATATTTTGTTTAGACCTCCCCCCCAGTTGAGGATTATAATTAAAACTTTTGCCTTTTTCCTTCCACCTTGTCTCTTTCCCCAATTAAAAGTTTGAAACTAGACACATGGCTAAGTAGGCCTATCTACACACAAGAGGCCTATACAGCCTGTTGTCACATAAGATATATTCTTTTTTGTTCAAGTTACCACTAATGTAGAAAAGAAAAATAAAGTTCCCCTCCCCTTCTTTAAAACATTGCTTATATAAACATGAGACATATGCCTAAATAGGCCTATCTGTAATATAGGCCTATATATCATGTTGTCTAACAAGATTGATTCCCCTCCTCAAAACTTTTAAATAAAGAAGTCCCCTCTTTTACTTTATCCCCTCTTTTTAATTACTTCCTTTTTATTTACTCCTCTTTTCAATTGTTACCTCCTGTTCCACCCCTCCCCTCTAGTGGCAAGCTAGAAGAAACTATAGAGACAATTAGACTGTCTAGAAATTGACCACATTTTCTCTAGACCAGGCCTATTTACCAAAATCCCAGACAGGAAGAAAAACAAACAACCCCTCTTTTTTCTTTTGGTTTTATGAAAACATGGAGTATTTATGCCCCCAACACAAATGCTCTATGAAGGTTCTAATACAAATTAAAGTGTCTGAAAATTATGTAAATTATGTTATGTCATAGTGACCAATGAGAATTCTCCACTGTTAGTCTATGAAGGCTATTTTATATAAAAAGGCCACAATATTACTTAAAAAAGAGAGGCTTTTTGGCTTTTAAGCCATCTTCACTGGAGAATTCTCAACAGTGAACACTTCCAACAGTAAAAAGGTACTTTGGAGCAGTACCTCAAAACTAAAACCACTAGTTTCCATAATTGGAGTACTGTGGCTAAGTTTGATGGTTGCTCCTGAGACCATAGTTGCTTTGGGATAGTCAGCCTGAGTTATCTGAGTAAAGCATTAGGGTACCATAGATTTATGCTAGTTTCCATGTTATTGGAGTACTGCAGATCTGCTGGTTCCTAGTGACAAAACTAAAGAGTGAATTCAGCATGACTGATTCAAAGAGAAGTAGCTTGAGCTGGCTTTATTTAAGTACACTCAGAGGGTACCACTAAGCTAATAGTTTCTATTTAAATGGAGTACTGTAGCCAGTTGGTTCTAAAGAGAAACAAGAGTAAACTCAGTCAGAGCTAGTTTGGAAGTGTTCATCCTCATTTGATGCTGTAGGTGGTTTGCTGTTTTTATGTAAGTGTAACATTGTTTTTTGTTTTTTTTATTTTGAGTGTATCAAAGATTGTTTGTATAAACAATACTTAGCTACCATTTTTCCTGTACCATTTCAAAATCTATTATAACACATATATGCATGTCTATTGAATTTTTTGGTTTTTATTATTTAGTAATAATTAACTAGTATCTCATTTTTTTATATTGTAAAAATAGTAGTAGAATATAATCAATTATTATTTCCTTTGATTTGCCTTTGTTTATTTGCCCTTGAGGCACATTATATTAAAATTCATGTTTACCTTTAAATAAAAATCTTGTTAATATAAACTTGTTGTTGAGTCAATTTGATTGGAACCATTAAAGGTCTTCATTGACCTCGAACCTTTTAAGTTTTTCTAAGTTGGTTTTTCTCAAAAATAAAGCTCTCTAGCCAGAGAACGACCAACATTCGAAAATAAATCGACTTTTATTTAATATTTACTTTTAAAAACTACATAGTTGCACCAGTAAATCTTCATAGAGATCAATGTGCATGGCGACACGGACACCTCACACATGAATTCACGCATCACCATCTAATGACACCTTAAGCAATTATTGTGCATAGAACTTTTTGGGGGGTGCTATTTTGATGACCGGTGGAACGGTCAGAACAACGGTACGAACATTCGGAAAAATAGTAGGAACAGTCGGAAGGTTAGGTTTAGTAAAATTAATTTTTTGCAGGGGGTCTAGGTAACGCAGCTCCACGACTTTTTTTTAAGAATTATTATATGAAATTAGTCCATTGTTCCGACTGTTTCCCAATTTGTTCAATGGGAGGAACGGTCGGAATAATGGACAAATTTGATTTAATAACTCTTTAAAAAAATGGGGGGCTGTGCCCCCCAAATCCCCTGCGACAAGGTTCATTTTACTAAACCTAACCTTCCGACTATTCCTATTGTTGTTCCGACTGTTCCACTGTTCCGACTGTTCATCAAAATAGCACCCCCAGTATGAGGGCTAAGTGGAGAAGGAGGTAAAGAGAGCGCAAAGTTTTAAGCGGGGGGGGGGGGGGGGGGGGCAAAGTTTTAAGTGGTGAGGGGGCACAACCTAGCCTAGCTACGCCTATGATAACAAACTGGATACAATGAGTGGGGATTAATATTTTATAGGCGTTAAATTTGTGATTTTCTAATAGGTTTTATGTTTTATACATTTTATACAGGTTTTATACGTTTTATACAGTATAATACGTCACGTATTATACGTCAACGTATAAAACATTTCTTTTGTGACATTTACCCATCCCTGTGGTCCATGCATGAGGGTGTCAAGTAGCATTTTTATAAGATTTTAAGGTAGCTTCATGCAAGAAGGTGTTAACTGCTGATCTCTCAACTATAACAATCAGTAGGCCAACACGCCATACACACTATCTAATCTATTATTCTCTTTTTTGTTAACGTATTTGAAGCACTTTGTATAATAAGAGTAAACAAGTTGCTTAATCTCTTTTAATTTCCTTAGGATCCCCGAGGAATCTTTTTTGGAGTGGTCGCCTCAGACAGCACGTCAACAAGGAACCAACGTAATGCCAACCGTTGGCGTTCATACTGCATAAACATTTTGGCCAACATTGTGTTTGGCTGTAAGACCTCCTGATCCTGCGATCAATGACTGATATTGTGATTTTCGGGCCAACAAAAAGTGGCTCATTGTTGGGCCATATGTATTTTTGCAACATTGGGCCAACGTTAAATGGGGCCCTCCAAAAGATTGTCACCAACTGCCAACGTTTTACCAACATAAATTCGTAAATTCGTTCTAGAAATGTTCGAAAGTTTCCTAAAGACGACGAAGTAATAGGCATTATGTTTTTTTCAGCAGTACTAGTACAAGATCAATAGACAAAATATACAACTTAGACAACATGTTCTTCTTCTTTTTCTCCGTCAATTTTATAGGTTCGTTCCGGCAAAGCAAAATATAATTTCTGCCAGAAGAGATTGTCTCCCCAACACAAGTAAGTGTTCGTCCTCATGTACAACCTAATTGCAGGATCTAATTGTTGAGGAAGTTTGCCGAGAATGATGACGATGACTCGATTGCGACGGTCTTGAAGCATCTGTGCGTGAGCGGTTCGAAACTCGAAACGACACCATTCGCTCCGAACAAAGTTTCGCGACAAGATCAGAATCGTTCTTCGGCTCTTATCGATCGCATTGAAGATACTTTCGTTGATGAAGGCTCCGATCGGAAAATCACGATGATGTACACACACCTTGTAGGGATTATCTATGCCTTCGAGACCCGGAAGGAACTGACGTACGACGAACTCTTCGTCTAAACTACTGTAAGACACGAACGCGTCGTACAACTTGTTGCGTTCTTCTTCTTCGACGCCGTGAAAGAGCCGAACACCATATTGAGAATAGATCAGAACTTGCATTTCGCGCCGGTAAATGAACAGTAGAACGGAAAGAACGGTGACAACGACGAGAAACACCAATGCGCCTACTAAAGCGGCCACTTGATGTTCACTTAACACTCCTGTCGTGGTGCCGTTGAAACACAGGTCGTTGAAAGCAATGTAGGAGATATTTTGACCGTTTTCGGTCAAGCAGTAAATCTGGTCGCTGTTTTTTAACGTACGAGCGACATTTCTCATCCAACGGATATACGAAGTGGCGTAATCGCAATCGCAGCTCCAGGGATTGTTGTAAAGTCCGATACTGGACAACGAGTGTAACTTTTTTAGTGTCCACACCGGAAAATAGTGAAGTTTGTTATCGTTCAAGTAGAGTTTCTCGAGAGAGCGGAGTGGACTGAACAGTCGGTCACTCAGATTGGACAGTAGATTACGAGACAGATCTAACTCGATTAATTTGTTTAGATCTTTGAACAAGTCCGATGGGAGGCTTCGTAGCTGGTTCGATTGCAGGAACAGACTCTCGAGGGTGTCCATGTGTTCGAAGGAACCGTCCTCGATGGACACGAGACCACTGTCGTTCAGATGAATCTCTCGAATGAAGCTGGAATGTGGTAAGTCTCCTTTTCTTATTCGTGTGATATTGTTCTCGTCTAGAAATATTGACTGTGTTGCAGGATGAATTTCTAACGGAATGTTTGACAAGTTCTTTCCAGTACAGTCCACGATGATCTTTTTCCAGTCTGATCCTCTGTAGCACGGGCACTCTTTAGGGCACACGTGTTTGCAGATGGTGTCATTCAAGGAGTGATAAGTGACGCATTGCTCTTTATCATTAGTATTAAATGTACACATGTAGTCTTCGCTACTGTCGGCTCTAAATAGCGGAATGATTGCGTCACGGTTACGATGGTACACTCGTTGACATTTTAACTTTATCGCGTCTTCTATAACGTATACACTGTGTTTTCCGTTAAGAATTTCTGGCATCCAATGAAAGTGACAGTCGCAAGAGAATGGGTTTTGCGATAATTCAAGTTTCAACCTTTGGTTAGGATTAGAATATCCCTGTGGAACCCCATCGAATTCTGGTGGTAACAAGTGAAGATTCTGTATTCTGTTGTTGTCTAGTGACACTTGTGCCAGGTTGGGTGTGTAGGCAAATGCGTCCTCATCTACGGCTGTTAAAAAGAGATTAAGAATTATTTTTAACTTTGGACATGAAATTCGTAAAAAATACAGTGGAAACGGCTTAAGGTGACGGATTAGACATTTATTTTGCTTTTGCACCTCCCCCCACCAGACAGCTCCGCAGCAGTGGCTAATGCTAAGCTCCATATATGTTTTTTTGTAAAATTTGGAAGCAAAAACATCAAGCGAACTGTTTTTAGAAAGAACATTACCGAGATATTCAAATTGTTTTCAAAACTAGAATGGTAAATGATTATGTTCAAACTTTTTTCAGTTCAGTTTGAAAATGACCTGTTTTTTTGGTTTTTCCATTGACATTTCATGAAAAACTATTTTTCGCTTTTTTCAAACTGTCATAAAAAGTTTATTTTGAAAACTAATTTCACGAATTTCATGAAAAAACTTTCAATTTTTGTAATGTTTCTCTAGAAAAACGTTCACTTTAAAAATCTAAATATTCTCAAAACCGCGGCTGGAGGGGGAAGAGACCTCCTATGGAACACAATAGCCACTGCAATGCACTGCATTGCCCACACAGTAGTAATTATTTTATTTTTGTATACTTGTTATGTGATTGTGACTCAAAATGACCCTTTCAGTCATAGTTGGAAAACCTTCCCGTTTAATATGTTTCAACAGGTTGTGGCTCAAGTCGAGGTTTTTACGTTCGGTTATAACAGATCCTATTTCATATAGTTCTTCGATGAGATTGTAACTAAGGTTTAGATTTTCTAGTCTATACGGCCACCACAAGTAACGAAATTCTGATATGCGGTTATGGCAAAGATTTAAATTTTTGAGATTTGGCAAAGGATGGAACAAATGAGCTTCTCCGTCGTAGGATTTCCCATAAATGTTGTCTGTTAAGTTGATGTTGTTAAATTCGAGTTGCAACGATTTCAAATTATGGAGTCCCTCGAAAGTATCGTTTCCTAACGACGTTATTTTATTGTAAGCCAAATTGAGTGATGTCAATGAAGTTAAGCTTCGAAATGTGAAATCTTGAAGTACTTTGATGTTATTCCGATCCAAACGTAGCACTTCTAATCTGAGCATTTTGGCAAATGTTGTTGGATTGAGCGTTTCTATTCTGTTGTTCGTTAAGTGCAATTCTTTGATTAGGGTTAGATTTAACAAACTCGGAATGTTTGACAGTCTATTGTTACGAAAGTAAAGCCGATCGAGGTTCGGAACTTTATCGAAAGTGTTTTCGGAAACACTTTCTATTAGGTTATCGTCCAGATTTAAATAATCGAGTTGTGATAATCCGATAAATGTGTCTGATTCTAGTCTCAACAAACGATTTTTTTCTATGTTCAAAAATGTTAAAGATTCTAAATTACGAAATATTCCATTCGGTATATTTGTAAGGTTATTTTTTCCCAGATTTAGAGTTTCCAATTTGTTAAGATTTTCAAACGTATCATTTGCAAGATTTTCAATTCTGTTGTCGTTTAGGAAAAGTCGCAACAAGTTTCGAAGTTTCTTAAAAAGTTTATCTACAACTTTTAACTCGTTCATCGAAAGATGGAGTTCTTGTAACAATTCCAAATGCTGAAAGATGTTTGCATCGAGATCGCTTAAAGAATTTTGCTGAAGATACAACCTTTCTAACAAATTCATATTAGCAAATGTGTTAATTTCAATAGTTTTGATGAAATTGTAGTCTAAATCCAATCTTGTTAACTTGTGAAGTTGGCACAGAAAACTATTGTTTTTAATGTCACCTAACTGGTTGCTTCCCAAGTCGAGAAGGTTCAAATTTTGTCCACATTTTCTTTGACAGTTGTCGCTAAGACCTAGCAAGTTACTATTATTAAGTTGACTATATCGCAATGACAAATAATTTAATTTGTCTAAAGGACAGAATTCGCCAGTTGGTATTCTTACAATTGAATAACCTTCTATCTCAATTTCGGTTAGTTGATTTGCATATTGAAATGACTCTTTCTCGATCACGAACGTCGCGCGATCATCAGTTAATTGGGGTTTCTTTCTGCAATTCATTACAAATTTTGACACTTCCGTCAGCACGTTTAAAAAGTTTTTTGAAGCTCGATGACTCAAACAATTGTACAGATAAACACCTTTAACTTTGTTAACTGTGTCTTTAGGAATGTTGTGCAAACTGCTTATATTTGAACACGAGAGTTTTCCGGAGGAATAAATATCCAAGTGGCAATTTCCGAGTGATAATGTTGTTGTGGCGGTAGTTGTTGTAGCACGTACACATACAAACACGCTCACAAAAATTATTATCCATTTCATTATTTGAATCGTATCCATTTGTAAAACAACACCACAGTTGAATGTTCTATTAATGATTGACCAATTCTACTACAGTGAACAAACAATTTTTAAAAATCACTTTTAAAACTTTTCTTAGAGTGGAAAATATTCTGTTCTTTCACAGAGAAACTACTTATAACATTTTTTATTATTCTTTGAGTTCTTGGGGGAAAAAAGGAAGAAAAAGAAAGTTTTAAGGATGTTTTGTTTGTGGGTTAAGGATCTCCAACTATTTTTTGACAAGGGCCAAAGCAGAGCAGAATTCAAACTTTGTATATTCTGCACATTTCAGGAGCAAATACTATGGAGAAATTGAAATCGTGTTAGAAACTAGAACGGCAGCTGAATTACTTAATTTAAAGTTGGATTATTTTCAAAATGACATAAAAGTTTTATTTCAAAAGATATCAACTTTGCAAATACCGTTAAGGGATTGAGCTACCCGTGGGCGCCCGCACATAGGAGCAAGGTTGGGGGCAATAAATGCAAATAAATCAATAAATTACTGACGTCTGCCTATTTCGATTTGTCCACACTTGTTATCTGTTTTCATGGTTTTAAGAAGTAATGAGGGGGGCTCGCGTGCCACTTGTTTGTTACCCTTAGCTTTGGCCTTTAGGCTGTTTTGCAAAATGGAAGTAAATAGGAAAACCCCGACCTTCAAATAAACAGGTCGCTTCTTCGGATAATTTTTTCCTTTCATAAAATTTTTATACAGTGTGTTTCAGAACTAGGTCTCCGGTTTTATTTGCAATATTGAACGGCACGAGAGGCTTGAAGAAATGTTCGCAATACGTTTATTTCTGCCGCTAGATTACAATCAGTATCCGCGTGAAGATTCTTCTATAAGCTAAACATTGTCTGTGCCGTTCAATAGTTAATGACTCCCATTGCAAATAAAAGTTCGGCATTGGTGAATTTCATTCTAGGACATACTGTATTTGAGTATACTATTAGATTTAGTTATTAATAGGGTTCGGATTTTTATGCAATATCAAGCAAATGTTTCTCAATTTGTGGTCCAAATGCAAATTGTGAAGTGAGTGCTGGATGAAACCCTGCATGGTGGCCCCTAGGCAGTCGAAATCTCGGGGCCCCCCAACAAAACTTTTAAACATTCATTTAATGTAAAGTTTTCGTTTCTTTGAGTTGATTGATCCCTTTTTTTGTATCTTCTGGAAACAATTTATGAAAGCTTGATTGTAATTTTCTTTCAATATCAAATCAATATTATTTTAATCCGTTGTCGCGTGGCCCCTGAAAGGCGTGGGGTCCATAGGCCAGTGCTTACTCGGCCTATTTGGTAATCCGGCACTGTGTAAAGTAATCATCTAATGCAATTATGCTTTTTCTAATAAAAAAAAAGGCTGGTTAGAGGCTAGATGTCTTGTTGCTATTAGTTGTCAACTAGCGTTCTAGCCTCTAACCATTGTTTTTGATTAGAAACATTATTGTGGATGATATGTAAATAGGATTGTTACTTCACAATTAGCCCTTGGGCCACAGATTAAGAAACATGTGGTTAATATTGCATGAAACTACTAGTCCTGCTTAATTATTAAGGCAAAAAGAATTAAGCTATTTGCAATCGAAGAAGCCGTTTTAAAGATTAGAGTTTAATTAAACTACAGCTAAATTAATTAATTTGGCTATAGTTTAATTCTAAAAGAACTCTAACCTCTAACTAGCTTCTTTGATTGCAAAATGCATAATTCTTTTTGCCTTATAGTAATTACGAATTATTAATATATAATCTTAGTAACACAATACTCAGAATACTGGGAATTACTAAACGAATCAGAGTTGCTTATGGTTGTGGAGTGAACCGAGTGGGTTTTTTAAATTTAAAGTTGAGATTCTATAAGGAAACTAGAACACGTACTTCATGAGTAAATGTTGTTTTTGTAATGATTTTCTATTGTGAAGTTTTCCTTCTTGTTCAAAAACAAAAATTTCAAATTTCCCCTCTTTATAATAAAAAAAGCTATAATTACAGGTTTGACATAGTTATTACATTATTTACTAAGGACGGCAATGGTATTTACGAAATTACCATCTGTAAAGAACAATGACAACCTTTGTTCAAATTTTGTATATTTTTTAATGAAACATGTTACAGGTTTTAAAACTGTCACCAATTTTGATTGCACAATCTACTACCTGTATATTAGCAACAACATTTTAAGCTGCTTACAATGCATGAGCGACTTTTTGTCGCGCAACTACGGGGCTGGCGCCAAACAAGGCGGCCGAAGCCCCTCACCCCCTCCACGTATAAATGAACCCTAATGTGTTCCTTTTTTGCATCGTTTTGTTGCGACAGTGCAATAAAAAGTCGCTCGTTTGTGATAGAGAGCTCTTTTTTTTTACGAATTTAGTAATTTTACTGGTTCATTTAAAAACGTAAGTTCTTACAAGTAATTAAGTAAATGAACGTTTCTGTGCAAGAAATGTAAAAAAATACCACAGGTGAAATTTATGAATATCTAACAAAAATTCTTGTTTTCTCAGTAATTTTTTCTTCTTCCTATTTTTAGGTGTGTGTTTAGGTCTAGGCCAAAGTGTCCGCAATCTATAGGAAATTCCAAAAGTAAAAAAAAAAATGTTTTCATATACAGAATTGTCAAACACTATTAAGTCAAAAAAATAAAATCACGCAATGGTATGTCCTTATATGTCTCTGGAAGGCTTCAGTATGTTCAAAGCATGTTCTTCTTCGTTAACTTCGTAGGTTCGTTCCGGCAAAGCAAAATATAATTTCTGCCAGAAGAGTTTGTCGTCCCAACACAAGTAAGTGTTTGTCCTCAAGTACAGTCTCATTGCGGGATCTAAATGTTTCGGAATTTTACCGAGAATGATGACGATGACTCGATTGCGACGATCTTGAAGCATCTGAGAGTGAGCTGTTCGAAACTCGAAACGACACCATTCGCTCTGAACAAAATTCTGAGACAAGATCAAAATTGTTCTTCGGCTCTTATCGATCGCATCGAAGATACTTTCGTTGATGAAGGCTCCGATCTGAAAATCACGATGATGTACACACACTTTGTAGGGATTATCGATGCTTTCGAGACCGGGAAGAAACTGACTTACAACGAACTGTTCGTCCAAACTACTGTAAGACACGAATACATCGTACAACTTGTCGCGTTCGTCTTCTTCGATGCTGTGGAAGAGCCGAACACCGTATCGAGAATAGATCAGAACTTGCATTTCGTGCCTATATAAGAACACCAGAACTGAAACAACAGTGACTATTACAACAAACACCAAAGAACTCAATAAAGCCGCCAGTTGATGTTCGGTTAACAGCGTTGTTGTTGTGCCGTTGAAACAGAGGGAGTCGTTGAATGCAATATAAGAGATCTTTTGACCGTGTTCGGTCAAACAGTAGATCTGGTCACTGTTCTTCAACTTTCGAGCGAAGTCTCGCATCCAACCGATGTACGAAGCGGCATAATGACAGTCACAGCTCCAGGGATTGTTGTATAGTCCGATACTGGACAAAGATTGTAACTTTTGTAGTGTCCACACCGGAAAATAATGAAGTCTGTTGTCGTTTAGGTAAAGTTTCTCCAGAGAGTAGAGTGGACGGAAAAGTTGGTCACTCAGATTGGACAGTAGATTACGAGAAAGATCTAACTCGATTAATTTGGTGAGATTGATGAACAAGTCCGGTGGCAGACTTCGTAGTAGGTTCGATTGCAGAAACAGACTCTCGAGAGTGTCCATGTGTTCGAAGGAACCGTTCTCGATGGACATCAGATGGTTGTCATTTAAAAGAATCTGTTGGATGAATTTAAAGTGCGGTAAGTCTCCTTTTCTTATGCTTGTTATATTGTTTTTGTCGAGAAAAAGAGTTAGCGTTTCTATATGAAGGTTTCTGGGAATGTTTGTCAGGTTTTTTCCAGTGCAGTCCACATTGATAATCTCCCATTTGGCTCCTCTGTAGCACGTACACTCTTCTGGACACACGTGTTCGCAGATGTCGTCATTCATCGAGTACCAACTGAGGCAAAGCTCGGCATCTTTCTTAGTAAATGTACACATGAAATCTTCGGCACTGGTGGCTTTATAAAGTGGAATGATCACGTCACGGTTACGATGGTATCGCCGTCGACACTGCAACTTTTGCGAATCTTCGATGAAGTAAGAACTGTGTTCTCCGTCGACGATTTCTTTGAGCCACTTTAGGTGACAGTCGCAAGACCACGGATTTTGCGACAATTGGAGTTTAACGATTCCAATGTCACGATCGAAATTTGGCGGTAACAGTTGAAGACTCTCCAGTCTATTGTTGTCTAGCAACACTTGTCTAAGTACTGGAATGTCCACAAAGGCATCTTTGTCGATTGCTGTTAAAAATATATATTTTTGTTAAGTTTTGAAGGAAATAATTTTAATACCAAGTTTTTTTTAGAACCAACTTTTTTAAAATAAATAATTTTAAAAATGTAGTTGATACAATTTTACGATGAAACCAGACAGAGGCGTTCTGGGAAAATAATTTTGCCCTGGCATTTTGAAGATATAACCGGCAGCTCATATAGCTTGCCTCATTTTTAAACAAATCAGCAACAGCAAACATTTAAACTATTGTGTTTACTAGGATCTCTTAAATAATTAATCTATAGTGAAAGAAAACTTTTACACGAGTAATTTTTTTTACTATAAATGAAATTATTTACCTAATGCCCATGCACAGCAATAAAAGTACATCGGGAACATTCAATAAATGTTCTCAGGGTTGGTTTATACTCCTTTGCTAAGCAGCAAAGCAGCTTGTGAAGCTTCAAAAATGACGTCATAGCTTCAGGTTTTTGCCTTCGCCAGAGCACACACGCTAGCTTTGAAATTGTTCAACTTTTTAAAGCTTAGCAATTCAAAGCACCAAGTTCAAAGTTACAATGTTAGAAAACATTGTAAATCTTGCAAGAGCACATGTATCTATAAACAAGCTAAGCTTTGGGGAGCTCATTTTTAGGAGCTTCAAAGCTTGCATATCTTAGCAAAGTTTGGAGTATAAACCTACCCTGACTCATTATTTAATTACTAACGTATTACAAGTCAGACCCCTCCAATATCGGGATATATTGGCCCGCGCTGCCATATGGCTATGGCTCGTCATCATCTTTCATCATTGATCGATCCCGCACTGTGCGGGACGTGGTCCAAAGAAAGAAGAAGAGTAATTTATACGACAAATACTCTTTATGTGATTCATTTACTTTTCTAGTTTCTTAAATCACTTAGCGAAGTAGCACACGTGCTGAAAAAAATCCTCAGTGTTTTTCACTTCGTAAGGACATTTACCAGAAGCACCATATGTATCTTTGGGTGCTAAGGAACACAGAATCTTTTTTTTTTTTTCTCTTCTGGTGGTTTTCAGCATGTGTGGTTATTGTCTTAACCTCCTAGTATTGTTGCTTATAAAGCACAGAAATAATTCCATTGATCTCAATCAATATCCATTTATGTATTTTTGTTTACGATATCACTGTCTGTATCAACTTTCAAAAACAAACTTAACTTTATTTTTAAAAGTTGCTTCTAATATTTGTGTTGGAAATTACTCTTTATTTACTTGTTAAGTAATTGTGACTCAAAAAGATCCTTTCCGTAGTCGTTGGAAACTGACTTGTTTGAATGCGTTCCAATAAATTGTATCTCAAGTCAATGGTTCTTGTTGTGGTTGAGTGAATCCCATCCATGTGTAATTCTGTGATGAGGTTGTGGCTCAGATTCAGATTTTCTAATGAATGCGGCCACCATCCGTAATGATATTCTGGTATTAGATTATTAGAAAGATTCAAACTGTTGAGTTTGGACATTGAAGTGAACAGGTGAACTTCTCGAAAGTAAGTTTCCGTATGAATATTAGCCGTAAAGTTGAGGAAGTTGTACTCGAGCTGCAACGATTGTAAGTTATCTAGTCCCTTGAAAGTATCGTTTCCAATCGTTGTTATTTTATTATAAGCCAAATTGAGTAATGTCAATGAAGTTAAGTTTCGAAATGTCAGATTGTGAAGAATTTTAATCTTGTTCTCGTTCAGATGTAGCAATTCTAAGCTGGACGTGTTGACGAATGTTGTCGGAGTTAAGGTTTCGATTCTGTTGTTCGTTAAGTACAGTTCCGTGAGGAAAGTTAGAGGAAGCGAGCTCGGAATGCGTGTCAACCGGTTGTTTCGAACGTAAAGCCACACTAGGTTCGGAACTTGATCGAAAGTGTTTTCGGAAACACTGTCGATCACGTTGTCGTCCAGATTTAAAAAACTGAGTTGCGATAGTCCGCTAAATGTGTCTGCTTCCAATTTGGACAAACGATTGTTATCTATAAACAAAAAGAACAAAGATTCTAAAGTATGAAACAAGCCGTTCGGAATGTTAGAAATTTCATTATATCCCAAATTGAGACGTTTCAATTTGTTAAGGTCTCGAAACGTGTCACTAACGAAATATTCGATTCTGTTGCATTTTAAGTTGAGTCGTTCCAAGTTACGAAGATTTCTAAAAAGTTTATCAACAGCTTTTAACTTGTTTTCCGAAAGATTTAGATCTTCTAATAATATTGTATACTGGAAAGTGTTTGCATCGAGATCACTTAAAGAATTGTTTTGAAGATTTAAGTTTTTTAATGAAGTCGTGTTAGCAAATACATTGATTTCGATCATTTTAATGATATTTTGGTTTAAATCCAGTCTTGTTAAATTATGAAGTCGACACAGAAAACTATTCTTTTGAATTATTTCTAATTTGTTATTTTCCAAGTTTAAACTTATCAAACTTTGTCCACAATTTTCTCGACAGTTGTCACTAAGACCTAGCATGTCGCCATTACTAATAAGATTGTTTTGCAATGACAACCGAGTTAATCTGTCTAAAAGACAGAATTCCCCAGTTGGGATTGATACAATTTTATTATTGTCCATGTTAATCTCCATTAGGTTTTTTGCATTTTGATATGACTCTTTCTCAATCACCAAATTGCCATCAATTCTTCGTGAATCATAGTTGCAATTTAGTTGAATTTTTGTCACTTCGAGCAACAACTTCAAAAAGTTTTTCGACACTCGATGATTCGAACAGTTTAACAGAGAAAGACTTTTCACTCTTCGAGCTGTTTCTTTCGAAATGTTGTTCAAACTGCTTATATTTGAGCACATGAGTTGTTCAGAGTAGTAAATGTGAAAGTGGCAATCATTTGTTCCAGTGGCCGTGGCGGCGGTGGCCGTGGTTGCTGCAGCTGTGTTGGTGGCCACACAGACACACGCGAACACACACAATATGTTTATCAATTTTCTTGTTCTATTCATTTTATAACACGTACAAAGCACATGATTCCAACTAAAAATGTCATTATTAGCTAAATTGACCATTGCACAGAAATAATATTTTAAAAATCACTTTAAAAAATTTCTTTTTGGAAAATAACTCCATGTCTTTTTACAGAAAGAATGAGAGAGAGAGAGACGGAAAAAAACCTCTGCAAACACTTTGTTATTAAGAAAAAGAATAGAGTTGTGCCAATTTAATTTTGCATATTTAAAATGTCTAAAATGATTTAGATTTGAGGATGCCCAACATTTTTTTTGGAGTAGGGCCAATGTAAACTCATCAATACAAGACTTTATTATAAAGATGTTTATTATATCTCTATAATAGTTAATAAGAATCGTTGTTTATTTTGATTGTTTAACAGGTTAGACTGTCTGAAAATAGTGTGGAACTCGCGGGTCACTTGTTGGTCAAGCATGCTTTAACATGTTTACACTGAGAAGTGGAAGGAAGAAGCGAAAAAAGAGGAAAAACAAACCGGATGACGCTTTAAAAAAACAGTTTCTTAATATATATTTCATAGGCTGCATGTTAGTAGAAGTCATTTTACGACCGTACTAATTATCAGATAATTAGTCGACTGTTGATTTATTGGTATTTATGTCTTTTTTTCCTTGGTTGGATGATACAAGAGGATTAAAATAAGGCTCGTTTATATTTACTAATTGCTTATAAGTCCCTGGGCCCCTGGTGATGCGAGGGGCCCCAAGGGCCTCTGGTGATGCGAGGAGCCCCTGGCGATGCGAGGGGTTCCCGGGTGCCCCTGGCGATGCGAGGGGCCCCCGGGAACCCCTGGTGATGTGAGGGCCCCCGGTGATGCGAGAGGCTTCCGGGGGCTCCCTTGGGCCACCAGATAAGACAGAATAACAGTTCAAAAGGTGTTTAAAATTTAAAACCACCTTAAGAATTTTATTTTTTTAATTAATTTTTCCTTGTTTATATATTTTTTAATTTATTTTTATATTATTATTTATTTTGTTTTATAATATTTAAATTTTTATGCCACTTTTATTTTGCTAGATGTTATTATGTATTTTTAAAAATTTTGTTTTAAGCGATAATACCGCCTATCACTATTAAATTTTCTATGTTAGCAATGCTTTTGTAGCCACCGTTTATGAAATGTTTGTCCACATAGTTCAAACATTAACCGCTTTGGCGCCACCTGTACTGCACCACCATCTAGAACTTTTTCTTAACACGGAGCCTATGGAGAATCCAAGCTTGGTTGTCGTCGCTAGGTATTTTTTTTTTTTACTTGATTTCGTTACTATTTCATTTTTAAAATCATAATTTATCTTTTTTAACTGACGTTTGTAGTTGTTATTCGTTCGCTATGTGTTATTTAATTAGTTTTGCCGCTTGTTATCCTCTTTGAAACGTGAAAAATGAGTAGACAAACGCGAAAACAGACAACGACGAAAGCCACAATCGGCGATTCTTCTGTACATAAAGCAGAAACAACCGTTGATTCTAAAGTTCTCGTCATTTCTAGTAAGTTTGTGGTTCCAATAAGTAAATGTTCTGTTGATAAAGTGTGCTTTTATGAATGTTTTGTCATAGAAACCGTGTTTGAAAACGATAAAGATGGGAATTGCAACATTGTAAATCTTCGTAATCCCAAGACAGGTCTGTTCTTCAAGTTGATTTGAGTCGGAAATTGTTTCGAATTTCGATTAGGAGCCGCTGGCCTCCAAGTTAAGCTGCACATGTGCTATATCAAGCCTCCTATAATACGTTTTATAGGAAGGAGGCTATGACTATATATATACATTCCCCGGGATTCCACGAATTTGGTGAATGAATGAGCTGTTAGAGCTCCTGAAATTCTATTAGGAGCCGCTATTATCCAAGCTAAGGCTACATAGAGGTCAAGCAGCTCCTAATCTAAAGAATACCTGGAAATTCTTTCGATTAGAAGCTGCTGACCTCGAAGCTAAGGCTGTAGAGTTGCTATATAAAGTGCGCAATGATGCTAGAGATGTACGAGCTCCTGTATAGAGGCTCAACGTTTTCTAATTGAATGAATTTCTTTGGTGGACTCATTTTCAGAGAAAATACAGACGTTAACATGAATTTTGAATGTTTTAAACGTTTCCTTAGGGACTGGAAGTATGTTTTTATTCAGTTGCGGCGATCACAGTGCTTTTCAGTTGATGAATTTCAACGAGAAACATCGTTCTTGGTTCATCGGTGATAAAGTACAACAAGGTTTTCATGTTCTTACAGCGTCTTGTCCCGGCTATGGATCTCATTTCAGTGCTGTTTGTTTTGATACAGATGGAAGTTTGGTGTTTGTGACTCCGATAGATACTTTGTTTCTCGTCTTGCCGTACTTGAAACAGGTTTCTAGTAATGTAATCTTCAAAATGAGATTTCTAAATCGATTTCGGATTGTTTTTTGTTTTCAGAGTAATAAGTTCAGACCGTTGGATCAAGTGATCGTCGACAACGAGTTTTCCGAATGCGTTCGGCTGTTACGTTGCGACGATCTCGATAAAAAGATCGAGTACATAACGGACTCGAAAGGTTTCTTCTCTTCTATTCTTTATCTTAATTGTGGATTATAAAAGATTCGGTTGTTTCTTTTTTCAAGAGAGTTCGGATATGAAAGTGTTCTGCTACAACGAAAGAAAATGCCTGAAGTGGTTGGTTTCTAAAGTAGAGAAACTTGTCTCAGTTCTGAAGGAGAAGGAGATAAAAGTTACCACCGGCTCTCAATCTGCGACCTTTGTACGTTGCAAACTTCAAGAAGATTCGCTCGTTCAGAATAGTGAGGACATGTCAAAGAGGATTTCATTTGAATAACAGACTAGAAAAATTGTTTTTGTGTTTGTTTCATTTTAGGTGATTATTTACAATATGCTCATGGTTTGATTTCCGACTATCTGCCTTCGGACGTCTCTGCTTCACTTCGGACTCATCTAGGGTATTTTACACCGTTTGGTTTAGAAATTTTTTTGATTCAAAGTTTTTGTTACTCACTAGAAGGATTTCTTTTGTTGGATTTCCACCTATTATTTTTGTTAAAACAAAGTGATAAAACTCTAGAACTTCGTTTTTTCTTAGGGCAAACGTTTCGAAAGGAAACGGACTCATAAAAGCCAAGAGACACTCCAGAGTTGCACGTGCCATGATACGGGGTCAATTTTGTAGTTCCAAAGTTACTCGGGATTGCTCTAGCAACTCAAACGACAACTCGAAACGTTATGAATTTACCTTAATACCCGAATTACATATATACGATTTTTGTTAATGTGAGAAGATGTTTCTAAAGAACTGAAAGCTGGCTAGCAAAATTGACCTTCGTAACATGGGTCTAGCAAATTAGCATAATTCAAAATTGTATATAATAAAAAAATCCCTTTAAATATCACAACAACAAAAAACGACGTTGATACCTGGTGACGACGTTCAAGAAGAGATTCCAACTCCAATTATCGTTAAAAATTCAACTCAAAGACACTAAAGGTGGCTAGAATCGAGACCATGTTTTTGGAAACATCAAATTTCAATCAAGAGCCTAAGATACTCCCGCGTGCATGTGCTGCACGAGCCAATAGACTTGCTGTTAAGCGAGCTTTGATGTTTCCACAAGCATGGTCTCGATTCTAGCCACCTAAATGAAGAACCGAACGGTCGTTAGCAAAATGGACCTTTTTGATGTCAGATGGCCTTTTAACAAATTAACATAGGTCTAGCAAATTCAAAAGGGTGTAAAATAAAAACCCTTTTGATTCTATGGGTGTTGATCATGTAATGACGAAATAACATCACAATTTATGATTAAAAACCACCTGACCAGCCTAAAGCTGAGTTGCGGAGGTGAATCTTGATTTTTCTATATAACAATTGTATGATATATTTAGCCTCTTTTTGCGTTATTGTTTTTTAGTCTTAGTGAGATGAAAGAGAAAGTCTTGGAACCTCTAACTGAACCAGCTGCAAAGGTACAGTGTATACATCGTGAGTTTAAATGTTAGCAAGCGAAGTAGTTTTACCGAAACATTCGTGATTATTTTTAGCGAACTAAGACGGAGGCGTTTGTTGCACCACTCGAGGATTACACTAGTTTGATAAGTCCAGAGGCGTTAACGAAAAAGGCAAGTAAATTTCATATTTTTGAACATAACATACGTTCGTAAAGAGAACAGAGACTCATTTTAATATTTTTATTTGTGGGGCGGTTTGGGACCATAAGGTTGTGAAACTGACAGCAGCTCAAAAAGCGCTGAACAAAGTGGACAAGAGTGGAATGAAAAGCATTTCGAGTTTCTTTGCTAAAAAGACATAGAAGGAAACTGTCATAAAAAAAGCAGGTATGTTTTTAATTAAAAATTGGATTTGAACCGTTTGTTTGTCATTTTAAAGTTTATTGGTTTGTTTATGAATTAAAACAGGGCCATAAAGTCGAGCAAACTTTTTTTCAGGAACAACACTGCTGAGCTGTTGAGCTCAGTCATTTTCAACAAAAAATAAAACAGTTGATCTTTTCAGTTCTAATGAAATAAGTTCTAAGCAAGGTTTATGGAGTAAGAAGGTTAGCCGGTAAGGATGCACGGTCACTGTGCATCCGTATTTCTAGCAACGGCTTGGGTTGGAGAAAAACTCCTTGGTTACCAGCCACAACCTATTAATCTACGGACTTTCAGTTCTAAGTACTTCATTGAATTTATTTTAATACAGAAGGTTGGAGGTCATGTGACGCTTCATTTGCATGCAAGGTGCTTTTTTCATTCCTATTGGTTGCCTGCCAGGTATAACGAGCTGAAATATCCAATGAAATTAGAATATTTCAGCTTGACAAACTTTTAGCTTAGAACGTTCAGTTTCATCCAAAGCATTTCATCTTCATCGCGTATGTCGAGAAGCTTACACGTTAAGATACTTCATCTTCAACTAGAAAATGTTTATCTTCAACTTGCTACTAAATCAGCCTTTAAATTTTAGTCATTTTAACATAAAATGCATGAAATGGTTTTGTTTTCTTTATTATTCTTTGTAAAGTATCAGCACTGTTTTGAAAAAAATTGAAAGCAACAATATTTTTTATATTTATAATAAATTGAGAAGCAAAACTTATCAAATAGAAATGAAATCTTGAACTTTAAGTTATAGTGGAATTGTTCGTTTGTGTAATGGCTTGTTCGTATACTATTTATGAATGCAAGGTGAATTTAATTTATGGGTCGAAGCTCAAGTTCAATGTCCGGTTCGCCGTCACGTTCGCTGCCAATACTTTCGTTGTAGTTGAAGTAGTTACCATACGTGTCGTTCACAAACTGCATTTGTTGCATTCCCACTCGACTACTATGTGGATATGAAGGTTCGTATGGATGAGGAGTTGCGAAACGCCACGGTAAGGTAGGTGGAAGCGGTGGCGGTTGAGGAATTGGTGGTCTTTGTGGTGGCGAAGAAGCAGGATGAGGACAAATTGCACTCTGAGTGCTCAAGTCGTCATCTACCAAAATACGTGTTCAATGAAACAAGAATCAAGACATGCAATACACGGTGAGTATTTTTAACATTGGTTTCATCTTCTATTTTAAAAAAAGTATGGTCTGTGGAACTTTGTAACCGCGCATTGTGGTTTGTTTATAAATAATATAAACCGTTTTAAGTTGAATTTAGGATGCACACTGACAAACAATTCGGACTTCACATTCACGACTTCTCAATCCAAAAATTTATTATTGAGGAGTTTGTGTATTCAATCCAAGTTTGCTATTTTTCAGCTTGACGCGAACGATCTGTTTGGCCAGTAATCTACTTTTTATTTTTTTTATTGAAGGGATTACTTGCTAGTTCGAGTGACAAGCCATGAATTGGTATGTAAATATAAGAACGTGGACATTTAGTTAGATACAAAAAAATTAGCTCTTCCCACATACAATTAAAAACTAAGAAAAACTGACAGATATGAATTAAAAGTTTGTGGCGATTTTGAGAGGCAATTTTGGATTGTCAAGCCAGGATTGATTGTCTCTCAAACAGTTTAAATTGCCTTTCAAGTGTTTTAGAAGCTAGAATACTACCTGAATTATGATTATTCTAGCTTTCAGGTGCAAAATAAAGAGAAACATGAATGTGTTTTAGAAACTAGAAGGGTAACTCAATTACTTAATGCTATTTTCACTTTAAAAATAAGCTTTTCATATGAGTTTGTAATTGACTGAACTTTAAGCAGACGATATTTTTTTAGTTTTTGTATTAAAAAGTTTTTTTTAAAAGATTATCAACATGAAACTACCCTTAAGATATTGAGCTACCCTTCTTTCTACATTTCCTAAAACACACACTTATTTTATTTTTGTCCCTGAAAGTCAAATGAACCAGAGTTCAAAGGGAGTTCATACTTTAAAGCCGTAAATACACGGTCAATTTTGGCTTGTCAATCTTTGATGTTTAGCGTGAACCTCGCCAAAATTGACCGTGTATGTACAGCTTAAACTCACCTTAAGCAGTCATTCTTTTATTTTTTTTAATATTTGTCTGTTTTTAAGGCAGAAATCATATTATTGTTGTTATTTTTACGTCTTTCTGTCACTGCAACATATTTTAATTTACAAACAAAAAACCTCACGGCCTTTACCAGACTCTTGTACTTTTCATAAATATTAGTATGCAACTCTAATGGATGGGTTTAAAAATTACGTTCTTTTGAGCTTAATCTAACCCCAAGATTCCCCGTCTTTCCGTTCATTATTCCCGCCTGTCTCTTCTGATTTTATGAGATCATTGATCACATCGAGAGCAGTTTGTTTCTTTCGGATTAGTTTTTGAAGTTCTTCTCGTAAGTTTGCTTTTTCTTCTTCCAGAGGCGTCTCCAACAGTTTCCGATAAACGCTAAACAGTTTCGGTTCGTATTTTTCGACTTTCATTTCCAAACGATTCGTTTCTAAAATTGTGAAAATTAAAGCGTTTAAAATTGTCCTGAATTTGCGCGAAGTTTTAATTAAGCTGTCATTTGCCTGGTTTGCTGTGTTCGCAATGAGTTTTCATCTCTTCGGCATCTTTGCGAATAAAGTCCAATTGTCTTTTAACTTGTTTCAAACTTGTTTCGCTGCCTCTCAACTCGTAGTAATTGTTTTCAAGTTCTTTGATTTCGTTGTCAAAAATTGACTTCCAGTGACTTCAAAAAAATCAAAAAATTAATCTGTATGATTATTGAAAATTAGCTTCTTCAATGAATTCAATAATTTCATTTTATTATGTTAATGTCGCTGAATAATACAGGATTCCCACCAAGGTGGAATTTTTAGAGAACATGAAATTTGGGTTAAGAATCATGGAATTTATATAAAATCAAGAAAAAAACTTTGAAAACTCAGTTAGTTCACTAAGTATTTCTTTTGTATTTTTTCTGCCTTACGAAGTTATTATAAGTAAATTAAAGTAATGTTTTATTGATAAAAGAGGAACAAAGAATATTTCAGAAAAATGTTTTTCCTGCTTTTTTTCTCGTCATAAATAAGGCAACTAGAAAAATGGATTATTTATTTAACGACTCTGATTAAAGGCTATAACTGTAGTCGTAACATGAATAGTTTAAGATGTTAGTTTGACCTCTTGAGACTTGTCTATAAATTCTTAGCGTCCAACAAGGTTCTTTGGCTAAGAATGCATTTTTCTGGTTGCCTTATTTGCCCTACCAAATGACCCTGGAAAATCCAGTGAAAATAAAATTGGTATTTGTCGTGTGAACCCTGTAATGATTTCTAGGTGTATATTGTCCTCGTCTTAGCTTTCTCAAAGCAATTCAAAGCAGAAACTAAAATAATTTTTAGGAACTAAAACAATTACAATTTCTGAGTATTTTTTTTTTTTCATGACGACATCTTTAAAAATAAATTGATTGTTTAAAAATGATCATATTTCACCAGTTTCTTTTGCTCGTGTTGAAAAACCAAAATTATATGGAAATTTCAATAAAAATTTTTTTAAAACATAGTTTCGGGCTGCCAAGAAAGAGTTACACATGGTATTTATAGATTTAGAGAAAGCCTATGACAGAGTACCACGGAAGTTATTGTGGGAGGTCTTACAGAAGAAGGGGGTGGGTGAGAGTTATATAGATATGGTGAGGGACATGTATAGGGATGCACGGACAAGCGTTAAGACTGCCTGGGGGTTCTCTGACAGTTTTCGTGTTAGGATTGGTGTGCACCAGGGCTCAGCACTTAGCCCATATCTATTTATTTTGGTCCTGGATGAGTTACTGGCAGGGGTGAGGCAGGAGGTCCCCTGGTGTATGCTGTTTGCAGATGACATAGTCTTAGTTGGGGAATCCAAATTGGAACTCGAGATAAGGTTAGAGGAGACTAGGAATGCCTTGGAATCAAAGGGGTTGAAAATAAGTAGGGCAAAAACGGAGTACATGAAATTTCAGTGGGATGGGAAAGAACAGTTGAATGAGGGGATTAGACTTGGGGACAGTTTAATGCAGCAGGTGCATGACTTCAAATATTTAGGATCTGTGCTGCAAGATGATGGGAGCTTAGACTTAGACATCACTAACCGGATAAAAGCAGGTTGGCATAGGTGGAGGCAGGCTAGTGGGGTTTTATGTGACAGGAAGTTACCTATAAAATTGAAGGGAAAGTTTTATAGAACAGTAGTCAGACCAGCTATGTTGTATGGGTCAGAATGTTGGGCAATCAAGAAGGTGCATGAGGATAGAATGCAGGTAGCTGAGATGAGAATGCTAAGGTTTATGAGTGGGGTGACCAGAAGGGATAGGATCAGAAATGATTTTATTAGGGGTAGTGTAGGGGTAACAAATATAGTAGAAAAGATGCAGGAAAATAGGCTGCGGTGGTTTGGGCATGTCCTCAGGAGTGGAGAAGATGGGCTGCTGAGACAGGCAATGAACTTAGACCTGGGAATAAAACGGGGTAGAGGAAGACCCAAGCAAACCTGGGATGTGGTAGTAAAACGGGATATGGTGGCATGTGGGGTCACTGGGGGCTTGGTGCAAAATCGGAACGAGTGGAGAGTTAGAACCAGCAAGGCCGACCCTGCTGCTTGCGGGATAAGGTACAGGAAATGATGATGATGATGATGAGTTTATTTTCTTAAAAATTTTTAGCATATTTATTTTTACTATTATAGTTTCTTACAAACTTTGCGTTTTTTTCTTATTTTTTAAATATTTAAAAAAATTTTTTAATTAAAATTATTGACGAGTGAGCGGGTTATTTAGTTTTCAAACAAAATTAACTGAGTTTTAAATCTTTTGACAATTTCTTTTCAGTTTGTGATATTATACTAAAGAAAGAAGTGACTATTTCGATAACGTTTCGCTTTATTGTGTAAATTCCATTGAAACTGTTAGAAAAAGCCTTGTTTAAAATTGGCGCCAAAATAAACAGCTGAGAAATTAGGTGATGTATGTTGTGACGTCATTTCACTGTATAATTCTGTTCTGGTTATTTAATATAAGTGGGTGTTACGTGTGTGACGAGGTGGCCGAGCGGTTAAGGCGTTGGACTGCTAATCCAATGGGTTCTACCCGCGTGAGTTCGAATCTCATCCTCGTCGATAACTTTTAGTATTTTATTTATTTTTCACCAATTCATTTATTATGAATGTCTTGTAACGTATACTGTGTGTTCAGTAATATTAATTAATATATGTAGTAAAATAGCGCAGTAGTAATAAATAAATTGCAAAATATGCAAATGAAGGATGAATAATCAATTTAAATTTTTGGTATTTTTGAGTTTCTGAAACAACATTTAAAAGTAACTGAAAGTCTTTTAAAAACTAGAAGAGCGCTCCGTTTATCCTGTCTTTCAGAAGAAAAATTAAAAGAAGCTTGAACGTGTTTAAGAAACTAGAATATGTAATCAATCATTTACTGTTTTTTTTCTCGTGCTAATAATATATTTTAAAATAAACTTTTTATGTCAGTTTGAAAAAAGTTTATTTTGAAAAATATCAACATGAAAATCTCCTTAAGTGATTCATTTGCTTTTTCTACTTTCTAAAACATTTTCATTTTTTATATGTTTCATTTTGGAACTCCAGATATTGATTCAATTGTTCTCCTTTCATTTGCATATTTTACAATGACTGTTTATAAGCCGGGAGAATATTCAAAACATAAGGTAACTTATCTGTTTATTCGATAATTGAGATAACCGAATTTGGTTTAAAATCTTTGTAAGTTTATAATTTATAGTTGTCTCAATCGTAAAATGAAGTTTGTGTGACGTCAGAGGGGTTGACAAAAAATTAGGATTTTGAAATAAAATGAATGACGGCAAACGTTTTGAATAGTTCAAACAAAAGGGTTTTCGCATTTACGTTTGCTGTCATTCATTTTCTTTCAAAATCCTAAATTTTTTTTGTCAACCCCTCTGACGTCACAAGCTTCATTTTACGACGAGAACACTGTATATTATTATACCTATAGCTATTCTCATTCGATCGAACTTTATTTTCCAAGTAATTCTTTATCAGTGCCAATTGATCGAATATTTCTTTGAGTTTATTTTCTGTACTTTCAAATGAGAATTCATTTGTTTTTTGTATTGCTTTCGAAACAATTGTTTCCATTTCTGATTGGGTTGGAATTGAATTCATATCAGTTTCCTGTTTAGGGTTTCGCTCGCTCATTTTTTTTTTTCTGTTAAATTCTTTGTCTTCTATTTTTTTAAAAGTCAACCTTTATTTAAATTAACATGTGACATTATTACTGTGGTGGAGGGTCACATGGGGGGTATCAGGTGGGATACATATTGTCAGATCACACGTTTCATCTGATGAGAAAAAAAAGATAACGTTGAAAAGTAATAGATATTTGTATTGAATGGCACGCGCCTTTGTGGCTATTATGTTCTATAGGAGAGGTCTCTTCTATCCAACCAGCGGTTTTGAGAAAAAATTACGAAAAAAAAATTTAAATTGTTTTAAAAACTAGAATAGTTGGTTATAATGCTAAAAGTTTTTCCACGATATGATATCTTTAAAAAAATAAACTTTTTATGGCAGTTTGAAAAACACGAAAATAGTTTTTCATGTGATGTCAATGCAAAAACCAAAAAACGGGTCCTTTTCAAGATATTGTGATAACTGATAAGATATTGAAATGAAAAAACTTTTAACGTAATCATTTACCATTCTAGTTTTGAAAACATTTTTAATTTTTTCATAATAATGTTTCAGTTTTCCTTAATATTGCTTATAAATCCAACAATAACCAGAAGAGTTCTATTATTTTACAAACTATACAGCTACATCTCGGGTTGTTTTATAAGTATATCAAAGTGCTAAGCTGGATAACAAAAAAACTACATCGAATAAGAGCTAAACTGTTGCCTAATACCAAGGCATCCTTATTGCTAAGGTCACACCATACGTAAATAAAAATTCAGAAATATGCAAACTGTTTTTTTTTTTTAGAATATGTGCATATAGAAAAAAAAAAACCTCAAAAATGCAAAATATTCAAGAAAATTGTTTGTTTTATGCAAATAAAAAAGTATTTCATTATAATTTACATATCAAAAGTATAATTAATAGCTACAGTTTGGTTTCTACAAATTTCAATTGTACAATTTGTGCAATTGAACCGATTCTAATTTACACATATATAACACTCAATAAGATATCATATTGTACAGAAAGCGGATTGTAATTGTGATTAAGCGTTCTATGTCAGAGGCGTAGCTAGGGAACCGCAAGACCCGCAACTGCGGGGGGGGGGGGGGGGGGGGGGGTGCGCAGGAGGTTTGGGAGCACAAGAAAAGAAAATGAAAGTTGATGTATATTTTCAAAGATAATCGAATAAATTAACCGAGTGATTCCCAATCACTCAATTTATTCAATTATTTTCGATAATACATCGACTTTCATTTAATATTATTTTTTTAACAACTACATACTTGCACCAGTAAATTTTCATAGGGTTGCTATTTTGATGAACGGGTCGGAACAACGGTAGGAACAGCCGGAAAAGTTTAGTTAAAGTTTAGAGTTTAGAGTTTAAAGTTAGAGTTTAGTTAAATTAAGCTTGTTGCAGGGGGTCTGAGGGGCGCAGCCCCCATTTTTTAAAGATTATTTCATCAAATTAGTCCAATGTTCGGACTGTTCCGTAATTTGATCAACGGGAGGAACGGTCGGAACAATGGACAAATTTGATTAAAAATATTTTTATCAAAACTGGGGCTGTGCCCCCCCCCCAGACCCCCTGCAATAAGCTTAATTTAACTAAATCTAACCTTCCGACTGTTCCTAACCGTTCTGCTGTTCATCAAAATAGCACCCCCCCCCCCCCCCCCCCCCCTTCATAGAAATCATTGGGCAAGGCCATCAAATGGCAACATTTTTAATTAATTCTAATAGTAATCTATACATGTATATGTGGAGGGGCGTAGAGTTTTAAGAGGGCGCAACCATGACTTAGCTACGCCACTGTTCTACAATGTGTATACGAGCTATTCCTCACTAATTCACCCAAAGGTGTTGCTCAGTCATCTCAGATATTAATTTAAAAAATTACAACACAACTAGAAGATAAAAAAAATACTCTAACTTTTTTTGTTTTTAAATCAGGCCATAATTTTTGGAGAATTGGCCCTTCGAAGTTTCACTGTTTTGCTGAAAATGATGTAAATGTAAAAAATGCTAACTCCGAAACTACTAAAGATAGAACAATGGTTGATAGCTCAAAATAAACGTCTTAATAGTGGGAAGAAAAGAGTACCTAATCATCTTTTCATAATTTTAAAATCTAGGGTGTCAAATTACACGTTCAATTTTAGCATTTTGGTCAAATTTGAACCCGCTTTAGGCCGTGTTGAGGTCAAAGGCCAGGGTTCATATTTTTTGCAGTTATGCACTTGGGTCTACTCTAGTATGTTCCACTATTACTTTCATTGAACTATGACTGCAACATAATAAAAAAATTAGCCTAAACTTTGAAAAAAAAAACAACTTGGGTGACCTTTGACCCCAATTTCCGCCCTGTGGCGGGTCCACCTACAAAAAAAACTAATTATGCTATGTGAAAGTTCATTACATTTCCTTTCCAGTGATGTAAAAGCCATAGATGACATTTTACAGGTGAAGAAGTGACAATTTTTCAAAGTTTGGAAAATATTTTTACCTTTTTATATAAATTGTAACAAAAAACAAGTGCAAATTCAAAAACATGTAGATTACATAGGAAATAATACAATACATCAATGTTTTTAATGTATAAATTTTCAATTGGTCACTTTTTTAAAAGGTATAGGTGGAGAGAACCCATTTTTTATATAGTAATACATATACTTGTGAAAGTCACTAAAATATATAAGCCATGTGTAATGTTGTGTATGCAGTGACTGTATATTATGTATAATACATGTGCATACACAATACATGTATGTATGTATTGTATATAAAAAGTGACCAATTGAAAATTTATAAATAAAAAATTGAAATGATTGTGTTTATTGCATTATAGCCTATGTAATATACATGTTTTTTGAATTTTCATATGTTTAATGCACTTGTTTTTTGTTACAATTTATATAAAAAGGTAAAAATATTTTCCAAACTTTGAAAAATTGTCACTTCTTCACCTGTAAAATGTCATCTATGGTTTTTACATACATCACTGGAAAGGAAATGTAATGAACTTTCACATAACATAATTAGTTTTTTTGTAGGTAGATCGCCACAGGGTGAAAATTGGGGTCAAAGGTCACCCAAATTGGTTTTTTTGACGTTTAGGCTAATTTTTTTTATTATCTTGCAGTCATAGTTCAATGAAAGTAATAGTGGAACACACTAGAGTAGACCCAAGTGCATAACTACAAAAAATATGAACCCTAACCTTTGACCTCAACACGGCCTAAAGTGGGTTCAAATTTGACCAAAATGCTAAAAATTGAACGTGTAATTTGACACCCTAAATTTTAAAATTATGAAAAGATGATTAGGTACTCTTTTCTTCCCACTATTAAGACATTTATTTTGAGCTATCAACCATTGTTCTATCTTTAGTAGTTTCGGAGTTAGCATTTTTTACATTTACATCATTTTCAGCAAAACAGTGAAACTTGACAGGGCCAATTCTCCAAAAATTATGGCCCGATTTAAAAACAAAAAAAGTTGGAGTATTTTTTATGTTCTAGGTGTGTTATGATTTTTTACATTAACATCTGTGATGATCAAGCAACAAAATTTGAAATTTTGGGTGAATTAGTGAGGAATAGCTCATATACATTATTCAATGAAACTGTTTATGGTTCCAAAACTTTTTTGTTGTTGCTCAAGACACAATATTTTTTGTCTTGATAAATCGTGGCACACCTAGCAAAATATATGGCACACTAGCCTCCCATAGCAAACTCTTTGAGAATCATTGGGGTTTAGAGGCTAAAATTCAATAAGAACTTTAGATTAATTGCAAGGTTTGTACACTTGTTCTTCTATTATATCAACCTTACATTAATTGTCAGTATTATAGCCTCTAAACAGTCTAGTTGATGGAGTTTTGGCTTTATAAATTATGGGTGACTATTATTATACAAAACTAAATTGAATCAACTTTTGGCTAGCAGATCTTGTTTGCACCATTCTCAAATAGAAGAAGAAAGAGAAAAAAAAGTTCTTTCTGAATGTTTGTGGAAGTAATAAATTACACTGTTTTCAGTGTATTCTCATGCATTCTGTACTTTAGGTCAGCTTTCATTTGATAACAATGTTGGTGTGTGAGGTATTATAGCAAGCACATTTGTATAGTCCCTCACTCTATATATATACTGTTGTATATGTATTATTATATACATAACAAAAGAGGTAACAATGGTAATGCACAATAGACTGGCAGTTCTATCTATCTCTATAGACCCATATGTATATGTGTGTGTATATTTATATTGACGTGTGTTTTCACCTTTTTTTTCGCATGTTACTCATACTAAAAGCCAACACAAAAGAATAGACTTTTAAGCCTTTTAAAATGGTCTACACGAATTTTACATTTGCTATGAAAAGAAGTGGGCTGAGATTTAATCGCTTGCTCATGAATTTGGGCAAACCAACAATACACAGACACATATACACACACACGCCGCACCACAATTCAAATGATTTGAATGAGGACCACTTCTAAAAGTAAACTTGGATTAAGTCTATTACTATAGAAACTTGAATAATATATAAGTGCATCATCCTTCTTTCTTTCTCCCATTTCAATTGTTGTCATCTCTCCTTCCCCCCCCCTCTTATTTTGAGTAAGAAAAGATTAAGACAATAATTCATATTGTTTTGAGGCTTCTAATATTTTATGCAGATTATAATAGTTGGGCTTCATTTTTTATCCATTTAAAATAGCTCTATCTCTAATGGAGTCTCTGATGAATAGTTTTATAAAGTTTTTTTTTAACAAACAACAATTATCTCTTTGTGGGTAGATGTAAAACCTGGGATACATTGACAACTTGTACTGTTCAAGGTGACGAGAGAAGATTTAGGTGATCTTTGACTTAACAATAACAACTTTGACAATATAAGGCCCTACACAAAGAACGATTTCCAACTGAATTTGTACAAAAAAATAAACTTTTAACAAACTTATTTCGTTTTTACTTTAAATTTTCTTGCATATTTTGAAGTTTTTTTTTTTCTCTTTATTTTCAATTTTTATGAAACACAACTCGCCAGAAAACAATTTGCACCGTTGCATTCATGCACTTTTTTAAACAAACTTTTTTCTGAAAAATAGCAAAAGAAATTAATAAGTTTGTTGCGGCCAAAATTAAAAATTGAACCAAGATGTGGTTGAGATCTATTATTCAATAGGCGTCTTTGGAGACTCCTTATAAGGACAAGTAAATTGCCATATTAGCCCAAATATAACGCGTTCTCGAATTTAACGGACCCATTATTTAGTCTCGAATATAACGCGAGTTTTTATTTAAGTCTAGGGCCATGCTTGCGTTCTGGTTGCGGTGACTCGATGGCCGCGACCAGGTCGCAATACTGCGTTACGTGGATTGTAATGTAGATGGCCATGTTTGTCACATGTGCAGCAAATGTCCATTTAGGGCAAATATTTTTAGGACAAGTGTCTATAAGGCAAATGTCTCTTTAGGACAAATGGCCTTTTTTTTTAATTTGAAAAATTACTCTGCAAGCAGCCATAAAGGCCTATGGCAGAGGGACAAGAGTCCAAGTGCAGCATAGAAAATGCATTGTCAAAACCAGAAAATATAAACCCCTAATGATATAAACCCAACAACAATTTCAATATTTTTTAATGCTGCAAATATATGCATTGTCAAAACAAAACAAAATTATGACTCCCATAAAATACGTTTTTCCTGCACAAAATCCCCAGCAAGCGAGTTCCATTGTCGAATCGCCCTCGGGACAAATGACCAGTAATAAGAATCTGTTCGTGCAAAAATCTCTCCAACTTTGTTAGAGTGGTCACCCCTACCCAAATATAATGCCCTGCAAAGTTTACTTGAAGTAGGTTTAGGGCAAGAGCCTTCTAGCATTCGATTAAAGATATTAAGATTAAAATCTGAGCGTCTTGCAAGTAAACTATCCCAACCAAGCTCTGAAAGCATTTTAGTTACACTGTCGGCATATCCATATTTACCACAAACAAACCTAGCAGCCCTGCGTTGGACCATTTCTATAGAGTGAGCTAAGTCCTCAGTGTGGGGATTCCACACGGAGCTGCAGTATTCTAGATGGGGACGTACTAATGATTGATATGCTATACATTTTACCTCCCTGGGACACCTTCTTAGAACGCGTTGACTAAACCTAAGCATCTGCATAGACTTGGAAATAATTTGTTCGACATGCAGCTTCCAAGAAAGTTTAGCTGTAATCGTTACCCCCAAATATTTATAAGAATTTATGTTATTAAGTGGAATGGCCCCTATTCTATATGGAAATATTATTGGATTCTTTCCCCTAGCTACCCTCATTACACAACATTTTTCCTTATTAAGTTGAAGTTGCCATTTAGAACACCATGCCTCTATTGCTTTCAAGTCACTATCAATAATATGGCAATCATTGTCAGAGGTAACCTCACGATAAATTATTGTATCATCTGCAAATAGCCGGCAATTGCTGCTAACTTGACTGCTGAGGTCATTGATATACAAAAGAAACAGAAGTGGACCCAACACACTACCCTGAGGAACCCCTGATGTAACCCCTATCCAGTCAGATTCAGACCCACCTGCAACAACCCTTTGTTTCCTATCACTCAAAAAGGAATGCACCCATTTATACACCTGTTCACCCAATCCATACCCACTAATTTTTGTCATTAGTTTTGAGTGAGAAACTGTGTCAAATGCCTTGCAGAGATCAAGAAAAACCAAATCTATCTGACTGCCTTTGTCTAAAATTTTCTGAAGGTCATCAACTAAAAGAATAAGCTGGGTTTCACATGAACGCCCCCTAAGAAACCCATGCTGGTTATCACACAAAAGATTGTTTTCCATAAGAAATTTCATTGAGGAGGAATATATAATATGTTCAAGGACCTTGCAAACTATCGAGGTTAAAGACACGGGTCTGTAATTAGTTACCTGAGACTTGTCTCCTGATTTAAAAATTGGACTAACATTAGCTAATTTCCACATATCTGGTACAATACCTACATCTAAACTCTGTTGAAAAATTAACTGAAGGTATGGACCCAACTCTTGTGCAAGATTTTTTAAAATGATAGCATACATCCCATCTGGACCACAGGTTTTATTTGAGTCTAATTTTAGAAGTTGCTTGACTATCCCATCTGCAGTTATTACAATTTGATCCATAAAAAGAGATGTTGAAGGAAAACCCTCATGTGGTATGCCATCATCAATTGTGAAGACCTTCTTGTATTGTTCATTTAATAAGGTAGCTTTCCCTACTGGATCTGAAACAAGCTTCCCATTTGTGTCAACCAGAGAAGGAATAGATTCTCTACTTCGCCTAGAGTTCTTGATGTAACGCCAAAATAACTCTCGGTAGGGCAAATGTCACACACCTCCTAGCGGCTAAAGGTGTAGTTTGAAATAGTTTGTAAAGTGTGAAAGGCCTGATAGAAGCAAGCGTATCCTAAATAGTAGTTGTGTCCGTTTAGCAGAATTTTTTACCACATATATGAAAGTGTACGGAGCTCCATTGAGGACAAACTCATGAACCAATAATACACTAATTTCAAATGTAAAAAAACATATGGAATATTACTGAAGACAAAACCATATTTAAAAAAAATAATAATAATAATGAACCATTTTATTCCTAGATTTACTTTCATGTCATTTTTTTATAAGTCTCGCCTAGTTTTAATAAATAAAAAAAATTTTGAACTGAAATCAATTATAAAAAGGAATATTCTTCTTTTGATAAATTTGTTGTTGACAAAAGTTTTTTTTTTTTCTAGATCTATTCTTCAAAAAACTAAATTTAAAGTAACTTTTTTTTTTCTTATTCATGGAAGAAAGTGATGGTTATGAAAAGAATAAGATAAAATAAGTAAAAAAAAAAGTAATACGAAACGATGAAAGAATGAGAGGGAAAAAAATGACTTGAGCTTTAGTGGAATTCACAATAAACTTTCTCATTGAAAAGCCTATACGACACTTAATCAGATAGACTTGTATGTAACTGCATCAAAAATCCTTTCTATTCATCAAAAAGTGAAAAGCAAAATACAAAAGCTATAGACAAGAAGGAGGAATGTATAGAAAACTCCCTTTTATATGTTTCCGCTTTTTTTTCCTCTTCAAAAAGTCTTTCTTTTTTTTTTTTCCAACATTAAATAATATACAGTATACAGAAAAGCATTGATGATGAGATGACATTGTATTATATTCATTGTACATAAGACTTATTATATATTGCCTTTTGCTTCTCTCATTCTTTCCATCTCTCTTTCTGTAGATGTATTAATCGTCAAAGTGCAATATCAGTCATTCTGTAAAATCACTAAATCAATTTGCAAAACTAAAAAAAATCGGTATAGTTTATTTTTCTCTACGCATGGAGTATAATTTTAGGAATTGTGAAAAATGTCTAAAACTATAAGCTAATTTTACAATGATTTATATTATTATTCATATCATTCTGAAATTTGAAATTATTGAAACTGATTTAGATACTAGAAGAGTAACTGAATGACTTTAAGGATATTTTTATGTGCAGCGGGATAGGCCAACCGACAGATATCCGAAATTTCGAATATCCGACAGTTTTTAGAATATCCGATCGGATCGGATACAAGCCACTATTCCAACGGATTATTTTATGAATTTTTTCCTTCTATTCTGAGGCCATATGTGCACTTTGTACGGTAGACACTATAAATGAGAAATTCGGGGAATACATTCTCGACGATTCACCACGTAAATATACAAAACGTGTAAACAAGTTAACGTGTAAAAATCGCAAAAAAGATTATCTGTTTGCAAAACATTTGTCAGAACTCCAATTTAAGATTATTATCCAAACGGATAACTGTTTATCCGACAAAAAAATCGGATATCCGTTATCCGCGGATAGTAACATTCACTATCCGAGACATCTTAAGTGTTTGGGCGGCATCAATTATTTTTTCTGAATTTTGACAAAACAAAAAACTAAAATTGAATATTAACACAAAAAGTTTTATTTTTAAAGTTATCCATCTACATGAGAATCCTTTTAAGTAATTCATTAACTCTTCTAGTTTCTAGAACACTTTAATTTCTACTGAAACGCAGAATAAAAAATCAAGAGTTATATTTCATTATTATCATCCATTTAAATATTTTGCAATTGCTACTTATAAAGGCATTATATCTACATTGTTTTACATATATATTTATTCTAAAAATTGCCTGCAACTTTTTTAGTCAATGTGCAGATTGACGACCATATTCTAAAGTGTTACTTAAGCCAAAGTGAAACTTAAACAAAGTTAAACTTCAAAACTCTTCATATAAACTTATTCTATAAAGTTTTGACTGCTGTCACGAGAATAAGTTTAACTTTTATTTTTGAATATTGGGCGTTACGAGAGCAAATTGTTGATTTTACAAACTGACTATAGTGAATTTGTAAAATGACTGATTTTTCCAAATTGCCGGTATATTAGTCCCTATTGAAAAGACCGTCCCAAAAAAAATAACAGAATTAAAAAATGTCATTTTCTGGATGGAGCAGCTCCCCCAATTCTTTTCTTTCATATTTTTCTATTCATATATCTAGTATATTATGTATAGGGTATTATATATATCACTACTACTAGTAGTACTACTCTTTTTTCTTGTATGTTCCACACTAAATACATTTGTTTCCTTCTCAACGCCCATGTCTCCTCTCATACCAAAGTTCCATTCTTTTTGATTTCTATGTGTTTTCTACGTCATATTTGTGCTCCGTTAGAGCTTTTCATTTATAATAAATATCATCCCTCCATTGACTTCAATGTGTTTTTTTCTATGGATCACATACATACACACATTGCATTCATACAATATATAATGTATAACAGTCTACGTCTATAGAAAAGTGAGGATTTTTGCCTTTGCCACCCTATATATACACATTCGTTGAAGCATTATGGTTATTATTATATTGTGTTATTGAGGCCGAAGAGTTCTATTCAGGTGTTTTGTGGGTGGAGATGATGTGTGTGTTAAGGGGGGGGGGGGGTTGGGGGTGGCGCACTACCATACATTATTGATAATATAATATATTATACCATTTGCATACAATTGAAGACAATTGAATTTTTTTTAACCCTTTAAGAGCACTATATAGTTCTGTATAGATCGACATAGTTAATCTTCGTCAAAAGCTTTTTTTTTCAAGAAGCAACTAAAGAATTTAAGTGTGTCACACTGTTACAAACTAGAAGAGTTATTTGTTAAACTTTTTTTATGTTGATATCTTTAAAAATAAACTTTTTATGACTGTTTGAATATTTATATTGCACTTTTGCATATACTGTAGGTCATGCAAATTGTTATCGGATTTTACCAATTGCATACTGGTATTGAAATGATTTGCGATAGGGCCGTAAGATGTTGTGGGTCGCTGGCATCATTATTAATGAGCACGAATGCCCAGTAGGAACCGACGCATCTGCTTCACCTTTGTATCACAGCTGCTTGACTGTGTCACTGTGGACGTCTCTAAGTATGTTAACGGAATGTCGCTTTGTGCGCCCTACCTTAGGTATCCCATACACGTTCAGTTATGGCATGTCAGTCTTGGCTTTTTAATCCAAGTTTGTCTTTCAAATTCGACACACGATCGATTCATTCCTGTTTAATTTTTCTTTTGAATTGGTGGTTGGGAAGTCGTGTTTTTTTTTTCTCATTTTAATTTATTGCTTCTGTCATCTTTTCAAATTGAATGTTGGCACCGCCTCTTTTTTTTTTTTTTGCCCTTTTTTACTAATTGACCCAATTGCCCCTTCACTTAATTGCGACCCCACGCATCCCACGCTACAAAAAATTGTCATCCACCTCCCCCCATAAAAAAATTGAATCGCGAAACTATGTCAGAACAGAAAGTTCGAATAAAGTTGGAAAGACAAATAAAAAAGATTGAATCAACAAACTCCTGTTTGGCTTTGAAAAGTCAAGACTGACACGCCAAAATTAAACGTTAAAAGTTTATTTTGACAATACATTTTTTATGCTGCTTTTGGACTAAAATAGCTCCTCTACCGCATAACATCTGGGCTGCTTGAAGAGTAATTAATTATTCAAATTAAAAAAAACTTTCTTTAAAATGTAACCCATCATTATTTTATAGGGTTGTCGTTTACATGACAAAATATGGGCTGATTTCATGATCAATAAATACACTCAACTTTTTAAATGTAAAGTTAAAAATTCACGTCTATTGTTTTCAAAATACAATTAATCTTAATGAGATTTCATAGAAACCATTTTACTCCATTCTATTTTTTAATTTTATTTTAACTTCCATCAAACTTTGTTATTGGTTTGTGTATAAGGGTTTTTGGTTGGGTTGTAGGATGATGACGACGATGAGGGGAAGGTCGAGGTGAGGGTATTGATTGACGGGTAGAGGGGATGGAGTGGGGGATGGGGGATGGGGGAAGATGAGGGTGTGGCGATGTGTGATCTCTTGATATCGCCCTTTTAAATTCAATACAATGTTTAGAAAATGCATCCATATCAACACTTTCTTTTTTAAGGGGGGGTTAAGATGAGCCCCCCTCCCCCATATGCTGTAGAAAGGGACACTTTATATATGAATGTGTGAGGGTGGGAAGGATGGATGTAGGTCCCTAACCTCCCTCCCTTCCCCCAACCCCCTCTCCCTCCTCACATCTAGCACATTGAATTGAAGAGTACAATGGTTGCCGGGGGTCTCTATTCAATTTTGAAATGCTTGCATTATTCGTGATGCTACATCTTATTGTGTATGGACAATGTGATTTATAGCGTTGGAAATTCATTGCCGTGTAAGCCTTTTGTCCTGTTCAGATAGCGTTACTCTCGCATGTAATAGACTTTGATTCTTTTTCTGCTTTTGTATTGTTGCAGATATACATTTATCCACCTCGCTCCCTTCAACTGTTAGCCTTCCTCCAATTTTATTTACTTCCACCTCCCCCCCCCCAACCCCAACCTTTCCCGCTTTTCTATTCAATGGTAAGGACCTCTATACACACTCACAAATATACCACAAGTATTACTAGGAAATCTCTTTTATTTTTTTTGTTTAATGTGAAACCCCAAAACAACTTTTTTTGTAATGTTCATTTATATAAATTATCAGTCATGTTTATGATATTCATTTTAAACTTTTTAATAAGCCATGAATTTGATTTAATTAATTATTAATGAGATAATTAATTATGTAAGAAAGTGTTGTATTATTTACTGGAGGGGTACCTGATTTTTTTTTTTGGATGAATTTTGTTTAAGCTGAGTAGACGATCAATTCTAGCTTGTCAATCGTGGATTGTCTCTCAAAATAACCACAGACGTTAAAAAACTAAATTTGAAAATGATTATGTTGGGCAGAAAAGACTTAAATACACCTGGGCTGAGCTACTCATTGATAAACGTCATTTTATTTCTCAGTTTTTTTTTTATCGAGTTCCAACTTCCAAGTACTCCTATTCTAACTTCCAGTTATTGTGTGACCATAGTGAAAACCCCAACTTTTGAAAACTTAATTTGCGAGCTTAAAAAAGTTTTATGCTCCATGGACTTTTATCAGTTTGATATTGAAGAAGGGGGGGGGGCGGCGGGTATATTGAGTTTTCCATATACACTTTTAAAAGTGTATATTGTAACAAACGCCCATCAAATTCAGTTATTTGTGCGTTATCTTCCTTTGAAAGGAACACACTCAAAAAAAAAAAAAAAAAAGAGAGGACAGATTTTCTTTCCCCTTATATCCATTTTCTGCTCTCTTTTTTTTTCTCCATCCATCCTACCCCATCATAGGGCCATCATAATAATCATTACGAATACCCTCTTTTTTCCTTCTAAATATAATATATCTGAATAATCCCAATTCATCTCTGCAAATATAGGCCTAAAGTGATGCTGATCATCATCATAATCATCATGCAGACTCAATAAGATTTTTTTTACACGCATTATCACAATTGGGATTATAAAGAATTAACGCCTTATATATATTGTGTATATAAAGTGTACTATAGCAGCCCCTATACATAATACGCATACACTCAACACATTTATGGGAGCATTAAAGCTAATCTTATGTGTCAATAGAGACAGAGTGATGAAACCCATCTCTTTGAAGTATATGAATTGTATATAGTAATAAAAAAAACGTACTTCATTGTGAATTTGTGCCACATGTATTACATTGTAATATATGTGAATATTTTTATAATATACAACGAAGCAACAAACGATACTGAAAATAATCTAAAATGGATTTTATTGAAGAGACGGAGAGAGAGAGGGGATTTAAGCTTTGGTTAGCATTTGGATCATTAAAATATTCACGACATCTGTATCATTTTTATGATGATATTCGCAAAAGTGTTCAAAATTTAAGGATACATTTATTGTGATAGACTTTTAAGTTGTCGTTAGGATGATTAATGCATTTAGATTTCACTAATATGTTTAAGTTTCTAGTGTTTTTAATAGAATACGGAGAACCGTTTATTTACTGTAAATAATCATAAATTAATCGAAAGAAAATCATAAAGTTGAAAAAAAAAAAATTATATTACTTTAGTCTAAATAGGCCCTTTGCCGTAAACCCTCTTTTATTTGAGTTGCTTGTTGTGTAATTAATTATTAAAAAATGTGTGACAGAATGTAAATGTTAATTTTGTTAAAGGGATTTGGGAAATGATTTGCTTTATACGAAATCTACACCTAAAAAGTGAAATGCATTTAAATATTAAACACGTCCTACAGAGAGCCCTGCAGGGCCGCCGAGAGCAGGCCCGGGCCCCACACCCTCTGGACCCGATGGCAGAAAATAAACTGTGTGTGTAGATATTAATTGTTCGTAATTTTTTTCTATAATATGATAAATTGATAATCAAATAATTTTTTTTTAGGTTAATTTTAGCTGTTATCATAGATAACAGCTAAAACACATAAAGAAAGTGTGCAGTCAATTTGGGTTTGGGGCCCGGAACTATAAACACTGTATTACAAGTATTACTATGTAAATTACGTGTGAAGAATAATTAAAGAAATTATGCAACAAAATCACAAATAATAAAAATGGATAACCCCTGGAATTTGTTGCAACTCCCCCTCCCCCTTTCTCGTCGGCCCTGGAGCCATGTGAAGGGGAAACAAATAATATGTCGAATTCAATATAATATATAAACTATTAATTATTTCAATTTAAAATATTAATAATAAAATCAGTTTTTATCTGGGTTGATGTCCTTAAAGGATTTTTTTGTCCCCCAGGATTTTTTTGAAGTATCGTCTAGACTTACCAAACGATTACTAAAATAATTTTTAATATTAAAAATAAGACATTAAAATTATAAAAAAAATTAAAAATGAAGTGACTTTTATTAGTCACCAAACGACGCCATTTTAAATTTCTAAAAACGAAAATCACCCCCATCAATTTAGTGGCAAATGTAGTCACCTCACATTTCCATAATTCCTGAATCAAATGCATGTATTCCCTATTCATATTCAACTCAATACAACTTTCACATCAACTCGAGAGTCACGTGGCAGGTGGGGATAATTCCAATATTAAATCCATAGTACTTTGAAATGAATATAGGAAATACATGTATTTGAATAGGTAATAGGGAATACATGTATTGTATGTCACCTCAACACAGGCAAAAGGCTTAAGTATCGATATATCAATATTTTTCGAGTGGAGGAGTATACTTTTTATTGCTTTAGTTCCAATTCATGTTGTTTGGTTGCGCATCTATCTGAAATTGCAAGTTTCTACCAAATACCGATTCATTATTAAGTTTTTTTAATTAAGAATGTACTTTAAAAAAAAATAAACATCATTTTTACAATCAAAAAGTCTCTTCATAATTTTAAGTAGAAATTTCTTGGGGTAGTGGTCTCTTTAAATGAATTCCATGTAATTAAACTAAACACATTTGACAAAATAAGGATTGTTAACCGGGAATTGATCGACTGTTGGCATCCTTAAAAACAGTCTACACATGGGATAAAAAGACTGGGTTTAAGGATGTCGGTTAACAATCCTGACTTGTCAGTCTAAAAATTGTTTATGTGTATGGTGGATTTGTTCATGTAATATATCAAGAAAATTTAAAAAAACTAAAATTCTAGTATCATGTAAGTTTTCCATTTCTGGTTTTCACCTTAACAAAATCTTGTGTGTGGTTATTATTACATGTTGATTAATACATCCAACAATTTAAGTTAGTATAACCTCTGACCACACACTAAAACATTGACCCAAAGTATGAGAATAACCAATTTAGGTCAAATTTGATGCCAATTTACCATGCAAATTGGGTCTCGAAAAGTTCAACTTCACTTCAAAAAGTGAAAGGAATGTCTGCTTAGCTTTAGAAAATGTCTTAATTTATGAAGTTCTGCTAACTCATCATTAGTTTTTTTTTTCTTTCTTTCTTCAAATGATGCAAAAGAACTTAATGATGATGTTTTATCGATATTATTTGAAATCTTGACATTTCAAATTTCATTTATTTATTTTTTAATATAAACTTTGGAACTATATGTATTTTTTTTCTTTAGATGCTTTTCAATTTAAATCTTTTTGTTCAATAAGAAGACAAAAAAAACTTTTATTTTCAAAGATGTGTCAACTGATTTATTTTCATCCCGAACCCCCCTCCCCATCTCTCCCAACTGTTCCAAGTTCAAATTTCTTTCATCATAGCCCACAAGGCAAGGGTTTTTTTTATTATGTCATTTTTTTATATTCTCGTTGGTGCAATACTGATAAGGTTGTCACCTTGTCGCAGGACTCATGTACCCCCATTGAAAGTTTGACTTTAGGTTGTCAAATAGTGAATACATTGAGGTTATCATTTGCAAGCCTAACAATGCCACAGAGGCTGTCACTCCAAATGACAAAAGTCTCAAATCCAACCCCCTAAATAAAAGAACTTTTTTTTTTTAAAAAAACCCAACCACTTTAGGAAAGGCGAGGAGGGGGTTGGGGAGGGAGATGGTTACTATATATTTTTTTGTTTATTGTTATCATTATTCTCAAAATAATAAGAGCTTTTCTCTCTTTTTTTCTGTGGTATTCTATTGTGTTTTGGTACATAGGTTTGCAATGATGAGCTTATAAGGAGGTGGCATCATGTTTCATGTCTTGTTTGGTTAGTGATTTTAGTCACACGTTTTAGTATTTTATACCGTCATTATCATCATTGTTTTACAATATAATATAGATTATTATCATGACAGTGAAATATTTTTTTTGTTTTATCAGGAAGAGGAGTTTTTGATAAAAAAAAAAACAACAACTAACTGTCCAGTTTTCGGTTGTATCCAGCACAAGTATACGAATCCTTCTTATATATGATTCTATCTCAAACGACGACGAATGTTGGAGGTGGAGAACAAGCTATAAGGGAATTACTAGTTCAAATAGTGGCACTTCACGCTGGAGGCCAAATTTTGGGAATGATTTTGCCAAAAGGAATGAATTATTGTGATTTAATTTTAAAGCTTGTCACTTGTAATTGTAACTATTTTTTTGTTGCTGTTAGAAATGAAATTACTTTAAAATTATTTTCTAATTACTATCCAATAACTTGTTTTTGTAAAATGTCTGATAAGTCAATGATAATTATCACTGACTTATCAATGGATATTATTTGGTTTCCTCTGAAGTGAAGGAACTTTCCCTGCCCAATTAACCAATGTTTAACAAATAGACTCATTAAGTTATTCGTTTAATAAATTAGTTATGACTGATGACTATGCAACTTTAAAAAAAAATTTTCATTACACGTGAATCAGAAGCGCGACTATGGCAATGTTGCATACCATACTCTCATACATTCCCAATGGTCCTGTGTCCAATGGCCGCGATTCAAACATTAGGATAATTCAGAGTGTACATAGTTGAGATATTTCTAGTATATAGAGGCTCATGACAACGCAACTTCGAAAAATCATAGCATGTGAACCGGAAGAGCGACATTGGGATTGTCGGTGCAATGCATCCCCAGAGAAATCTGCAAGACAAGATTATCTTCATTTTTAAGTGTAATGGACGATTCAAAAGTTAGGCCAATTCAGATTGGGCATTATTCAGGTTATTCTATAGATGCTCATGACAATGCAACAGCAAAAATTCATTGCATGTGAACTGGAAAAGTGACGAAAGATGTGTTCTGTGCGAAACGTTTACATTGAAGTCTGCAAGACAGGCATTTCTTCATTTCCTGTGTGCAATGTACGATTCAAAAGTTAGGCAACTTCAGAATGTGGGTTGTTGAGGGTTTTTTTAATTTTCTTTTACTTTCATACTTTATAGTTATTCTCATGATACGTAGCATAACTTTGTATTAGATATAGAGGGCGCTCGATATCGTGTATGTTTTGAATTGACCAGAATTTTGGGACATTGGGACACCAAACTTGCATGTGGGGGCATACTTTTTGAATTGCCCTTTCTTGGTCAAAAGGAAAAGAGGGAATTTTAAAAAAGTTTAAAGGATTTCAACTAATTTTATTTTGGTTTTATAAAAGAGGGGTTTTTAAGGGGATGGGGGAGTGAATTAAAAGCTTTTATTATAAAAAGCTAGGTGATGGCGCCATTGTCAATAGACACAAATCACTTCTTTTATTCCTTTTTTTTTAAAAAAAAGCCAAAAATCATCTCAACTTTTATGTTTTGAGTCTCTCAAGTGTATTTTTCTTGGCTTATAGCCACTGGCTAAACAATTTCTGTTTTATTTTCAGACAGAATGAAAAGAAAAGCAAAAATAAAAGTCGCCTATTCGACTGTCAAACCCACCACCATGATAATGCCCAATAATATTCTTTTGTGGTTTTGCAAAATAAAAGATGAAGAGGAGGAGAGAAAAGAAGAAAAGAGAAGAGAATGAGAGACAAAAAACACTTTTCAATGAACGAGATGCATTCAGTGAGAAGCAATTATCGTCTGTATTGTTGAGTGTTAAAACAGCGGAAGAGAGCGCTCTCGAATAGCATTCGCAATTGTCTTCAGAGAAATATTTGAATGAGAGAACATGAACAATCGTTATTAGAAATACTATGAAGCAAAGTTGCAAGAGTTTTAGAAGAGAATAGAGATGAACTTGAGAAGTACCAATATGGCGTATCTACCCGGTACTGTTTTATTGTAAATACGTCTTATTTGTACACCTTATCGCAACAGTGACTGACATCATGTACATGACGTCATGTGTGATTTTTTTTATATATAACCGGTGACCAGAAAAGCGCTCAAATTCTCTATTTAGAGAAAAGTGTTATTAGAGGACACGAGCGATTTTACAAATCGAGCGTTATTGAAGCTCATTGTTACGTTTAATATGAACGCGGATGGTGTTCAAACATGGCGTGTTAACGTGTTTATTATTATGATATACTTTTTTTTGAAGCCGGATATTTAGCTCGAAAAATATGACGTCATGTCAGTATTTGATGTAAAAAGCGCTTGTGATCGCTCTTTTTGTTAGTTTGAATTTAGTGAAAACAAGTGCATCAGTTTGGATTTAGCTGCCTTCCATTCAGGTATTGTGGTGTTCGTCATGGTTTTGATGGATTTTTTTTTTTTTTTGCATGTTATTTCCCCCGCAAGTTTTTTCATTCAACTGCGGCTGTTTTTTTAGTGCAATGTACTTCTAAAACAGTGATTATTACAGTTAACAAGTGTCAGTAGTATTTAGAAAAGTACAAATTTACAACGATGTGTTTGTCGGTGAGGTTTTGACGGTTTTATCCGTGTGTCATCAACCATTTTCAGGTGATTTTCACCTGTTTAGCCGCGATTATTGATGCTGCTAATTATTTTAAAGTGGATTCATTAATTAATGATGATAATGACCATAAAAAAGTGATTGATCGGATTCGGCTGATTATGTGCTGACATTTTTTCTTGGCGGGTTTTCTTGTTGATTGGTTCGTCATAAAAGTGAAGTTTTCCCGCAAAAATTGTTTTTTTTTTTAGCATCACTTCCGGTTTTATCTTCGTGACTTCCGTTTCTTCACTTTTCGTCGCTCTTCTTCCATCTCTTCTACGTTGATTAATAATTAATTATAATGAAAAGTAGTGGTTTTTTCACCGACTTTTTAATATTATTTCAATCCCGTGGTTGATGTCTACAGGATTAAGTTAGATGTTCATCTTTTAATTTAACCGGTAGGAAACGAAACTTATTTGGCTTTTATTATTGTCGTGCAGTAATATTAAGTTCAAAGTGCAAATATTTCATTTTTATCTTCATGAAAAAATGTAAAGAAAAGTGCAGGAATTTATAAAAAAAATCTTATTTGAAGCTTAATATCTTAAATATTCTAGAAAATTGCAACAACAACAAAAAAACATAACGAAAAAATTCTGGAATAAACTGTCAAAATCTGTTGAAACTTTAAAACTTTTTAGAAAATTGCGGAAATATAACTGAAAAAAATGTTCTGAAAACTTTAAAAACGTTTAGGAAATGTCAAAAATATAAATAATGAAAACCGTTTAATAGGAAAATGTACAATACGAAATCATCATCATCATGGATAATACGAAACATATAAAAAATTCTTTTAACACGAATTTTTTTAAACGATAGTTTCTGAACAGCTGATTTTCGAACTTTTCGATTATTTTCTTTTTCAGAATCAAAATGAATAGAAATTAGAAAGTGTTTTAGAAACTAGAAGGGTAGGTAAATCACTTTAAAGTTTTTTTAGGGGTCGTACTAAAAGACGTGACGGGCGTGTAGGTTAACCTAACCTAACCTGTAAGTTAGGTTAACCTACACGCCCAACACACCCGTTCTATAGGTTAGGTTAACGTACACGCCCGTCACGCCTTTTAGTACGACCCTGTGGCAAAATACGGATTAAAAAGATGAACCCAATGAACGGAATGAACATTTGAGGTAACTCTAAAACCCGAAACTGAATTCTGATTTGTTGCAGGGTGTCTGGGGGGCGCAGCCCCCACAATGTAAGAAATTAATTCGATTTAAAACATGATTTGTTTGTGTTCTGCACCCATTCGTCTCTCAGTTCATCCCAAGGTTCATCCCATTTCTATATGCATTCTGTTTCAGGTTTTAGAATTACCTATGATGTTCATCCGTTCATCGGTTCATCCTTTTATAATGACCCCTCTTGGTCGCCACAAGGTGATATTGGTGATCCGAAATTGCAAAAATCGGCGGGGTTTTTTTTTTTTGTTAGTGAACCGCTTCTATTGGACGTCAACGGAGTTAAAACTAATTTTACCAAAGTTTTTAACACTTGTTTTTTAGGTTAGGATTCGAAAGACGAAAAAACGCGGGAAGATTCGAGTTTTCGAATCGCGAATATTTTTCAAGATTCGTGGGGATTCGAGGATTATTCGAATGTCTCTCATCCCTAGTATTTTTCGCGTTAATATTAATTTTTCGAAATAACCTTTTTTTATAGACTGAAATTAAAAAAATTCGTCTGCTTAAAGTCGGGTTATTTTCAAACTCATTAAAAAGCTTATTCGGATTATGATTTCGATTAGCAGCCCACGGTGTAGCCTCTAACTTAATTAAGGCTATGAATGTATTATATAGGTTGTGCCGAAACAGGCATTTAGAAATCGGGACGAACACAAGTTGGCTCCTCCCTTTTTATGACAAACGCAACTTTTAATTGGTTGGTTATGTAGTCTGACGTCACGTGCTCCGCCCTTTTCAACGTCGAACCACACAACAAACCAACCTGCTCGTCCCGATTTCTAATTGCCTGTGTGCCGAAGGCATAAGGAGAAAAGTTACGTACACAATCTCCGGTATAGAGGCTAAGCGGCTGCAAATTGAAAGTTGGATAACTGCGTATTCTGAACACGTGTTAATATGTTATAAATATCCTTGAATGGATGGAGATACCCTTCTAGTTTCTAACTGCAATTCAAATCTCCGCACATTTTTCTTTTCCTTTTTTTTTGTACCTGAAAGGCAGATTAATCGGACTTAGAGATTCGTTTACATTTTAAACCCACCGGAACGGTTTTCATTACGTATAAAAGTTGCGTTTATCGTAAGGAAATTTGTAGAAATTTGTAAAATGTAAAAAATACGGAAAAATAACAAAAAAAAAAATGAATAGAATGCTGCGCAAAGAAGTAAAAAAAAAAAAAAGGGGAGAAAACAAGCAGGATTTTTTTTTTTTTTGCGTTTTCGAGATTCCAATTTGACTTTTATTGTAATTTAGATAAGATTTTAGTAATGTTTAGCAGGTGACGTCATGTGCGATTATGTGTTGACGTCATCGCTCAAACACTGCAATCTTTTGATTATGTCGTGCAAATTCTCTTTGCACACGTATCCGCAAGTTCACCAAATATTTGTATGACTTCATGACCAGTTAGTTATGCTCTCGTTATGCGTTCATGCAACTATAATGCTCCGCAAACAGCATTACAGAAAAATGACGTCACACACTGTAATGTGGTACGTCATGGTGGTGACGTCATTTTTCTGTAATGCTTGTATGGTGGTGGATTAGCTGCATGAACGTATAACGAGAGCATTACAATTTCGTGAATATGTTACTGTTTATCTGCGGAATCAGGCAATCTGCAGATTGACTGATTCCGCAGATGGACAGTAACAAATACAACTAGTAAAGAATAAAAAAAGGGAATGTTCGTGTAGTTTTTGTTGTTTCAGAGGCTGGGCGTTGGTAAAGGGCGAGAAATAGGGCTGTTAATTTCATATTAGAAAACGGTTTTTGTATTGTTAATTGCCATTTTTGATAATGATTTAAGTGTTGAAAATTAAGTGAGTCTTTGTTCATGTTCCATGTCGTCTCCTTATTCATTTTTGCAAGTGGGAATTTTGAAAGAATTTGGCGGTAAAATTTAAAAGAAAATGGCGACGAGTTGATGTTTAGCATAAAAAAAACATATTTGCTGTACTCGTGGATATTTTTGATGGGTCGTGATGGTGGGTCACGAGACTCAAGACAAATGGTTTTCCTTTCATGAAATATAAATAATTTGATTTCTGCGTTTATTTTAAGCCCGGGTATTCACAAAAATGATGGAGCGAGCGAGTGAGCATTCTCACTCCAATAATCGTCTATAGTGAGTTCCGGTTAGCGAGTGAGCACTGAGCAAATATTTGCTCGCTCGTGTTCAGAAAAGATTGGATGGATGTTTGTGCTTGTCCACAGGATGTCCACATTTAACATGTGGACACTGACACACTGTGGACGGTGTTTATTGTATGTATAGCCTATATTTGAAATGCTTTTGATGCAGTCAGACTAAGATGCGAACAAGAACATATTCGCTCCCCGGCATGGACGCAAGGTGAGCGTTTCAAGGGAACATGGACAAACATCGGCGAGCACGTGCATATGTTTGCTATTGCTCGCTCATTTGTTGATGTATGCGCAGGAAGAGTGAAAGATAGTGATAACTTTTATTTCATATTTTATTTATCCTATTATTGCAAACTCTTCTCCCTCCTCCTCCTCCTCCGCCTTTCCTATATTCTGGTGACTTATAATCAGGGCTAGAAATTTTGGGCAAATAATAGCCAAATTTGGGCGGGATTCTAAATACAAATTTCGGGATGAAAAAGTGACCCCCCCCCCCCCCCCCCCCGCCTATTATGGAACTGTGAAGGTGACAATATTGGCAACTGAATAGAGGGGTAAACGTTTGTTTTATAAATTTAAGATAGTGTTGTTTTGTGACTCTTTGAAAGTCAGTATTTAAGTTTTTTTTATGATTTTAATGACGGATTTTTAATTTTACAAAAAGTATTTTGAAAATCACAGGGCAAGGCTTGGCAATATTTCACCAAAGAATTCCTGGAGGTTGTGTGGTCTCTTTCTTTAACATACCAAAAAACTAGGGATGGGACATTCGAATCCCGCGAATCTTGAAAAATATTCGAGATTCGAAATCTCCAATCTTCGCACGTTTTACGTGTTTCGAATCTTTCGAATCCTAACCTAAAGAAAACTGTTAAAAACTTTGTTAAAATTCGTTTTAACTCCAATTGACGTCCAATACAAGTGTTCACTAACAAAAAACTGCAATTCCTGCAATTTCGGTGGTACCCTGGATCACCAGTATTACCTTGTGGCCTGACCCTGAGTGAGCCACACTTGTTATAAAAACGTTTTAAAACGTGATAGACCTCCATGTCAATTTTAACTTTTGCATGCATTTTTTTGTACGTGTTTGCGCCAAAAAAACAAAACAGATTTGCATATTTGTAGTCAGCTCACGAGTCACAATAGTCTGTCCAACATGATATAGTTGATTAAAATAGGGCGAAGGTTCCTGTATTCTAAGATTGGTCTATGGATTAAGTTATAATTATTAAAACATTCAATTTTGTGGTATACCCGGTGGTAACATTGGTTACCACTGGCATGTTTATATTTCTCTTGTTCGCATACACCTTGTTGTGACTCCCTCCCTACCACAGTAAAGCGAATAATAATAAAGCACATGTGCTGACTCACACATCTGGTGAATCAAATCAACGAGATGAACAAATCGGAACTGTGGAATCTCATCTCGAGAGCCCATTCAGGGACGGATAAAAGTCAGATTTGATCTATCAGCGTGTATATAGGCTCTATAGTTTACACTGTAGTTCCGATGATTATGACTGGTGGCGTAGGTACATATACAGGCACAACTTGCCAGAAGCAAAACTGCCCATAACTTGTCATTGGTGACTTTATTATACTGGTCACCTGGCATTTGCAAGACTTTAGTTCTTTTGAGAAGTAAGGCGCAGATGTCATTGTGATTGGGCACCTCAAAATGTTTCGTTTTGAGGTGCCCAAAACCAAAAACAAAAAATTGGGACACGTTAAAACTTGAAGGAGAAGGGATTACGGAAAGTTGTGGAATATTTCAATAAACTACGAATTGTTGGAAAGAACTTGTGGAGGTGAGTATACGAATATGCAATTTTTTTGTCTCTTGATAGAAACACCGAAAACCGTGCAATAAAACTCGTGCAAATAGTAGCATTTTACACCTATAAAGGTGAATGTTGGCTAGCTTAAGCTAAGTTAGGTCAAGGTAGGCTTGTTGAGGGGGTGGCCCAGGAGCATAGCTCCCAGCCTCCCAGTCTGAAGAAAAAGAAACATTTGATTGAATTAAAAATGGTTTATTTTAGGTTGCACGTGTTTGTTATGATAGCAAAAATAACTTTAAAAGTGCCATAAATATTCATGTAAATTCTGGGTGTTATTATTTCCATCTGAAAAAAAAAAATTTGCATATTCGAACTCAGTTCGACAAGATCTTTTCTAACGAGCTATATTGGCGATCTATAGCTAGCTATTACTAGGATTCCGAAAAACAAAAGTATTTTATAACAATAACTTGAAACCTATAACCTATACTTAAACATGAACACTTAGTGAAGGCCAGTAGCCAAATAAAATCGAGGACATTTATCGTCCCGAGGACCGTCACCAAGACAGGGATCTGAAAACCATGACGAATGACTGGAAGGAGTTCCCTACATACGAAATTGACTCACAATAACCCGATATTGTGAATAGTTAAAACGGTTTTTCGGTTTTTGCATTTGAAAAGCTCAGCAAAGTAAGCCCCCCTCCCCCCGGCTCACCTCCCAAAAAAAGTGTTTTTTTTAGTTGTGCCACGCACAGGCAGTTAGAAATCGGAGAGAACTTCAGTTGGCTTCGCCCTTGTTTTGACGAACGCAACTTCTAATTGGTTGGTTATGTAGTCTGACGTCACATGCTCCGCCCTTTTTAACCTCGAATCACACAATAAGGGCGGAGCCAACTGAAGTTCTCTCCGATTTCTAACTGCGTGTGTGCCACGCTTCCAGGCCGAGGTGCGACATGTATTTTGTAAGTGCTCTAACTATTGTTTGAAGCTAAACAGTCCTTGCACAATGTAGCAAATGTAAGGTGCTGTTCTCAAACGTACCTATTTGGTAAATTTGGATGACATCACTGTAAGGTTATTTGTTACAACATGCAGGATAGACTAGGCCCCTCTCCTATACACAAATTTGAATTGTGGCATTTTCTTTTGGTTGCAATCAGAAGGAACTTGGTTTTGTTTTCGTAAAAAGTTTTGTTCTTGTTTTGTGTCTTTGACGGAGGGAATGAGGGGAAAGGGGGGGGGGGGAGGAGGAGGTTGTTTTGTTGATGATGTCGTTATGTTTTTAAAGAAAGAAATTTTAAAAGAAAAGTCTCAAAAAAGTGAAACCACACCTGGCTATTATTATTATTACATATAGAAATCGGTGGTCGTCGGTTTTTTCTTTTTGGTTCTTTTCAAACCTTTTTTTTTTTTCCTTCTCGTTCTCATATTGGTTGTATTTACAATAGGATAAAAGAAAAGGTATTTCATGTGTTTGTTGTTGTTGTTGCACTTGCTAAAAGTTAAGTGTTATGGAACGTGTGTTTGTATGTGTGGGTGGATTGATGAAGGTGGAGAGAGGGGGGGGGGCATTTTTTTTTTGTTTTCTTCTCTTTCTCTCTTTCTTTTTCTATGTTTCAACTTCCTTTTCATAAAATGTGACTTTTCTAAAAGGTACATTTTCTTGTACAACAAAAGGGCGGATGTGTTTTTGTGTTGTGTGGTTGGTGAAAAGGCTTGTGAAAAGTATAATATAGTTCTCTCTCTCTCTCTCGTTTTTTGATGTGGTCTTTTCTAGTGTACATTGAGAATTGAATAATAATGTTCAGACTTATTTTGACATTGCCACATATACTAAATGAATACATTCATATTAGTGGCCCACCTCAACCTCCTCCCTCCCTCCCTCCATTCACACTTTAAACAACAAACCCAAATTTCGTCTGTTTAAAAAATATGAAAGTATAATATGACACATTCTAGTTTTCATAGACACACACATATGACTTGCATTATGTATTGGTCCTTTTACATTACATTGTAAAGACCATTCACTACTTTTGTATATCGACTTCTTTTATTTATATATATATATATATATATATATATAGGCCTATTTGAATAGAATTTTTGAGGAGTTAAAAATGAAGGGTGTGGGAGGGAAGGAGGGGGGGGGGAGAGCACAACAACGGTTGATCTTTTCATTCAACTTTTTCTTTCTCTTGTCTCTCTCTCTCTCTCTCTTCTTGATTTCCTTTGTCCATTTCATATATAAAAGATAACATTGTGGATTAATACAATTGCAAGTTTAGTTTAGAATGAATCTAAAATTGGGGGGGGGGGAAGAGAGAGTGCGGTTCATTAAAAATGTGGATGACGTAGGCAGAGAGGAGGTCAGCCATGGGGGGAGTGGTGGTGGTCATTTGTATTGTGTTCCAGTCTGGTAGACTAGCATACAGAGGAGTTTCACTGATCTTTATTCTGCACATGCGCATGGCATGTAGAAATTTCCTAACAGAACTTAAAATTTAAATCATAACTAACAAAACTGCGCATGTGTAAAATAAAGATTCTAGGGAAAATCAGCTGATGATGCTGCAGGCTGGTAGTGGACGAAACAGGCAATTAGAAATCGGGACGAACTTCAGTTGGCTCCGCTTTTTTTTATGACGACCGGCAACTTCTAATTGGTTTGTTGTGTGGTTCGACGTTGAAAAGGGTTGAACATGTGACGTCAGACTATATAACCGACCAATTAGAAGTTGCGTTTGTCAAAAAAAGGCGGAGCCAACTGAAGTTCGTCCCGATTTCTAATTGCCTGTGTGGACGAATGGTTAATCGGTCGTTAACTTTCTAAATTCAATTCAATTAAATACACCTGCAATCAGCTCGAAAGCCATGTGGCAGGGAGGGATTGCTCCCAATCACGACTGATTGTCATTATTTAAAAATAAGACATCATCACGAAATTGAAATCGTCCTAACAAAGAACTATTCACAGGAAGAGAATTCCATAGTCTAATAACATTAGGAAGAAAAGACCAAAAATATGCATCAGTCCTAGCCATATTAAGTCTTTGAAAGTTTTTGAATGCCCAAATCTACCTTACGAGGATTTCTAGTTAGTAAACCATTAAGTAGAGTAATGTTATCATCAGACAGCAAACGCCCTAGAAGAGCGAGGCTTTGCTCTGGAATTATTTTAAAGCCTTAGTACAGACTGGACGATAATCGCTGGAAACATTGTCGCCAGCGATATTTCTGAGTGACTGGAGATGTATTTGCGTATACAAAGCAACATCGCTCGAGTATCTGGAGGCGTGACACTTCAAATGGAAAACATTGCTCAGTTTTTACCTAGAAACGCACATGTAACGAACGATTTTTATTGTGAAGTGAATTATTATTTCATATATGCAAGTCGCTGTGTCCGACAGGAAGATGTTGTCAAGTCGCTGGATATCTTTGTAAACTGAATATGCTGTCGGTTGAGAAAATCTTGGGTGCTCCCCACATAGTGACATAGGAGTAAGGTGGGGTGGGGGCAAGGACCGCTTCCGCAGGTGATAATGACATGTGTCACGTGTGAAAGCCAGAAGGATGGAGAGAAACTTGAGTATATATAGGTGTGGACACGGAACAATGTTGCGGGTCTGCGCAACATTGTTTCGAAGAAGGCCCGAACATTGTATCGTAACAAAGAATTTTAGTGTATGCTAGCCTTTTAAACTTAAAAAACAAGTTGAAATAATCACAATTTCGTTTTAAGCTAGTTTTCAGTTTTCAATTGTTCGTCTTGTTGATTTCTGTTGACGTTTTCCGCATGTGAGACCTATAGCTTTATTGCTTTTTTTTCTTCCCGAGCAACAAAGGTCCCAACAGAACAGGTGTTGTATACAAATAACATGCACGTAGGTGACATAAATAGTTACACAAAACAAACATACACACATTAGGTTGTGTTAATTTAATTCGCAATAAATAAAACAATAATGTCCTCCTATTCGCTTATGGATAACTTTTTTCCCCCGATTTAATTGTTCAGTTTTCTATTTTTATTTGTTTGTATCGAATACAATTTACCATTGTTCCACGTGGGTAAACCCAATATTCTTTGTTTGTCACGAGAGGAGGAGTAAATATGAATGAAGGTTTTTTTTTAATATTATTAACCCCCTCTACCCTTACCCTCTTTTCCCTACCCTCCTCCTCCTCCCCCATTTCTCCCTATACCTTAAATATAACTAACATCATCTCCTTTTCCATCTCTTCGTCAATTTTCTCTTTTTTTTTTTTTCGTTTTCAACTTCTCTTCTGCTGGTGTGTTTTTTTTCTATTGACATAATTTTCTTCTCAGTTTGTTTTAATTGACATTATTATTATTATTATTATTCTATTGGATATTCTTCTCTTCCAAATGAAATTTCTATTGTTTTTTGTTTATTATGGAGAGCTATACAAATATATCGAATTTATTATTGGAGGCTATCTTTTTTTTTTTTTACAAGGAACAAAAATATCCATCCCCAATTATTTAAACAAACAAAATGAATGAATGAATGGATGGATGATAATTTGTAGAAGAATGTTCAATTCGTGAATATGTAAATGACATTCTCTCTTCATCTTTCTCTCTCTCTTTCGTCATTTTATTTTCCCATTCAAACTGTGGAGAAAAGAGAAGAAGTGGTTCATTTTTTTATTATTTCGATTTATTATCAAAAATTTAAAAAAAAAACGTGGATCATATACTTGGATTAATTGTTCTTAGAAGATAATATTTGAATGGGACAGTTTCATCATTGACTATTCCCAATGTGACACCAATTATTGTTTTTAGTAATTTGTAATAATGTGTAATCTTGAGATCTCATTTGGTAATCACTCATCAGGGATAACTGTTTCATTGGTCAGTGGTTTGTTTAGATTGTTGATCGAACAGAACATTTTCATAATCGTTTTGGATTGACTCACAACAGCGTGGTTTTCAACTGGAAAAAAATGGTCGTAATGCAATTATGAATGGAGAGAATGTAGGCCTATTTCTGTACACAAGTCAAGCAAGTATTCCTCCTCCTCAACATGTGGTACAAGTGTCATCTAAATCAAAACGGTGGCATTGGAAATTTGAGGACTTGTCTTCGCACTTTTGACTTGCGCTTACTTGTCTTGTGTATTTCAAATTATAAATCGACTTACTAGTGATATAATTATGTATGTTTAGTTATGCAGCGTGTAACAAAAACGCTTTCAGGTCAAGATTGGGATGGGACAATTTACTTTGAAGTTTATAATTTGGTACAGTCATACATTGATTAACGATATATAGGGATGCATTTCCTGAAAATTGATTGTTAACTTGTAAGGCTTAAACACTTTGATTTTTTTTAAAATCAAGGTGTTTAAATCATTTTTTTTTTACTAATGCGTTCACTTTTGAATTTTTTGAAGTCTTCAATGATTTCTAAACTTTTTGTATTTCAAGTGAAGTTAAAATTAGTTCAATGTATAGGAGAATTCAACTGTCTTTCCTTTGTTTTTCAGCAAAGCAATAATGTATACAGTATGTGAGTTAGCTGACTCACACAAATTCCAACACTCAAATTACACTAGCAACTTCCAATGCAATTCAACTTGCAATGCAACCTTGATGAGACTTGCAACTAGAACTTTGTAATAAACATTTATATCACCCTATGCAACCGGGTGAATCTCGTATGGTATTCCGGAAGCCATTTTACTTTTAAATCCGTGTTTTACTGAATTTTAAAATTTCTATTCTATTCTGGATATCCAGTAAAATTGCAGTTAAAAAGTAAAATGACTTTCCATCCACACGATTCTGCTGTGAATCTTAGTGAAAATCGTACATGATTTTCTTCAATGTCTGCAACCCCCCCCCCCCTTGGTTCGTGTCCATATTGTGATCAACTAACAGGAAGTTCATAAACCAGAAGTCATGGAACCGAGAATTCGTTCAATGTTACATATGGCATTTCCGGCAAACACCCTGATTGGTTGTTTGTCAGAAAGTTACATGAAAAGTCTGTCAGAAGTTGAACCTGTTCAACTCGGTGAGACTGAGTCTCAACACTAGTTAAAAAATAAAGTTTTATCAAGTTGCATATCAATGATATCACACTATAAACATTGAAGTTGCATGTCACATTGCATGTTTTCTTGCATCAAAAATTGCTAGTGTAATAACGGCTTTAGATACAGTAACAATCAGTCTGTTTTTATATCGGTGATTAAGTGTGTGTGTGTGTGTGTGTGGGGGGGGGGGGGGGTAATGGTAAATTAAGCTTGTTGCAGGGGCCTGAGTGTACAGCCCTCCAGAATGTAAAAAAGTGTAGCTGTTAAAGTGTAGGTCACTTAGTTGACCTACAATTAGTCTGCAGTCCCGCACTCATTGCGCTGTTATTGTGAAATCGTATTAGTAGCATTAGTATGTAAACCATTAGAAAGAGAGAGAGACACACAATTCCAATGTGGTCCAGAGCTGTCTTGTGTTAACCAATTGTTAACAACTAAAAGTTCATCTTCATCAATGGAAGAATTTTTTCAGCGTGGAAAAAAGTAATGATTTTTATTGAAAAAAATCAAAAATCAAATTTTTAATTTATGAGGGCTCCAAAAAAAAATGGTGTAAATGCACGGTAGATGGCGCCGCAGTCATTTAGTGTTGAAAAATTATTGTTTAAAAATACTTTCATTACCCGAAATCGACTAAAAAATTGAATGAATATAATCCCAAATAATATACATTTCAATAACAATAATGATATTTATTAAAATCGATAAAAAAAAATTTTTTTTTTTCAAAAGTATTTATTGAACCTCTATTAACCTCCTTTGGTGTCACACTAGACTCACCAATTAGTTGAAATAGAATGCAGCCTTTTGGCTCTAAAAGCGTCCAAAACACAAGCCACTAGAAATCGGGACGAACAGAAGTTGGCTCCGCCCTTTTTATGACGACTGGCAACTTCTAATTGGTTTGTTGTGTGGTTCGACGTTGAAAAGGGTGGAGCATGTGACGCAGGGGTGCCCAACCCCCCTAAAGCCAGTGGAGAATTCACCCCCTCCCCCCGGGAACTAAATACTGAAAGCATTTCTTTTTTATAACTTTTCAAATATAATTTTCATCAGTTTTAAAATGATAGAATTTTACATTGTTTGCATAATCGTGTTGTGAATGAGTTTCAATTGGCCATAAGATGTGTTTGAAACAGTCTGTAAACTTTGGAATATACAAACATTCTCCCTATTTTGTGAGCATAGCGAGCGAGCAATTATTTTCCGGATTTTATTTTTAAAAATTAGGATTTTTATGAACCATGGCTGAATCATCATCATTGTCAACTACAGTACATTATATAGTGAGGTATCATTCTCAGAAGCAAGGTGGGTGGGTGTGATTGTAATAAAAACATTTTAAAACGGATGATGGAATAGAATCTGTACAATAGGATTTATTCGATAATGGGATTCAATTTCAAGGAATTTTGTCATTCATACATTTTTCTGACATCTTATAATTATTTTTATTGGGTTTAATAATTTCTGATTTTCAGAATGCATTTTAAATTTGGGTTCTTGTCTACCAGTGGGCGGCACATTTTAAAATTCTAATTGTTAGCTAACGTTTGCAGTGCTGCTAATCCTGCGGAGCCTTATCTATAGATAGAATTCAGGAATGTGGTTGGAATCCACCATACAAGTTGCTCTTGTGTGATGTCAGAGTACGAATTTGTAATGTTTCAAACTCAAAAATGAACAACAAGAAAATGAAATGGGACATTAAAATTGCTTGTAAATTCTCCTAGTTGTTGTTGTTGCCATCTTAATTCCACTCCTATAGCTTAGAAAACAAAACTTAAAAAGTCGTTTGCACAAGTCATTGTGCAATCTTGCAATAAATCCTATGCGTAATAGTATTATTAATCAATAATCACATGAGCAATGACAGTTTTAGTTGATGACGATTCAACTTGAATCTTTCTCTTAAATTCACAGCTGGTGGGATCGCCACTTTTGAATTAATTCCTCACTCACTGCCCGCCACACTTCATACTACATTTCAGTGATTTTACATTAGTGAATAACTGTCACTACCTTAAGATGTTACAAGTGGTTTGAAACGCTCAGTGAGCTAAGAAAGTTGAAAGTTAAATTTGAAAATGCAGAAATACCAAAAGGATGGAGAGAGAGAGAGAGAGAGAGAGAGAGAGAGAGAGAGAGAGAGAGAGAGAGAGAGAGAGAGAGAGAGAGAGAGAGAGAGAGAGAGCTTAATAAAAATGAACAAATTGAATGAAGTTACAAACTGTTTTGGTAACTTTTATGTATTGTAGGTTGGTTCCAATTGGTAAGGACTTAAGATTCTTGAATCTTGGACCTCACGGTTCTGTTGAAATTTTTCTTTTACTCGGAAAGTTTTCCAATCACAACTCCTTTCTTATCCCCCCTCCTCCTCTTTTTTCTTCCTATGTTTGAGTCTCAATGTAAAAAAATAAGGCCTTTTTTCTTCTATACATTCTATATAAAATTGCATTGTTATGTGGTCGTTTTGTGGGGACTATGTAAAAAGCACATAATCTTGTACAATACAATGTTGTATGTATGTGTGTGTATTTGGGTGACCACTTTGCAATTCTTCTCTTTCTATATATTCCTTTTTTTCTCTTGTGTCCTGGACACAAAAACATTTGGGGGTGGTTTGGTTTTGGTTGGTAGTTAGGTTGGTTGTAGGTCCCAGTAAAAAAAAAAAAAAAGAAACGGGCAACCAGCGATTGTTGAGGCGTAATTTTCAGTGCTGTTGTTGTCACAATAGGTCTCTCTTTATATATATGTGTGTATGTCTACATTTATCTATTGTATGTACTATGTATACTGATGCAGCCATGGAGAAACTTTCATTTACCAAGTTGACTTGTGTGACAATAGGCGGGCAATGGCACAAAGAATGCCATTGTCGAATATATAGAAAAGAGAGAGAGAGAGAGAGAAGATCGGATTGTTGAAGAGAATTGAAAGAAGAAGAAAAAAATGTTCCTATAGGTTTGTCCCAGGTTGTGTGTGGCCTGTCTTATTATTCTTTTCTGGAACGTCCCTTATATTCAGACACACATACACAAGACGTGTGCCTCATGAAATTTTCCTTTCCTTTTCATTTTCATTTATAAGTATGTGGCGTTTGTTAGAAGAAGAAAAAAAAAGTAGGAGGACTTTTTTTTCTTCTTGAATCTCTTTTTTTCTCTCTCTCTCCTCCTTTTGATGAGAGAGAACTTTGTATTGTGTTCTTCTATATATTATATATGTGGGGGTGTGTGTACATTTGCTTTCAAAATTCCGGAATAGTTCTCTTTTTCTCCGTATTGTATGTGAATGGTGGAAAAAAAAGGGAAAAAGGTTGTTGCTGCTTCTGCTTCTGCTGCAAAGTCTGCAACTAAAGCTAAATTCTAAGGTCTCTTTTATTTCTTTGAATTTTTTTCAGTTATAAAAGACTAGAAAAAATGCTATTCAGTTGGAAATTCGACGAGAAATCATCATTATTCATAAAAGTAAATTATTTATTAATAAAAAGAGACACAACTATCAGCGTCCTCTAGTGAACTACGATAAGTTCATTCTGAAAGTTTCTATATTTATCGTGAAATCTAACTGTTAAAGCCACAGTTAATGTTATTGATTACGTCCTGGGCTGCCGGTTCAAGAAATTTTTCTTGGGTAGGCGCAAAATGTAACTTTGCTGCTCCCCATAGCCTTTCCCACCCTATAGCCTCCTTCTATAGATAAGGCCGACCCATTCAAGGCATTTGCCGTTGAGAAAGTGGAGAAAAAAAAGATGGCCGATTTGCACTTCACTCCTTGAAGATGGATCCAGAAGTAGTCCAGTACTTTTATTTATTTCTGATAGATTCCTGTATGTTATTATAGTAAATAGAATTTTTCCCCCCAATTGTTTGTAATGTTAATATACACAATAAATTGTGAAATAATAAAAATAAAATTATTGAAATGAATTATTTAAAATTTAATGTTGTTTTTTTATAATTGAAAAAAATTGCAATGCAGTAAAATGTATTTACAAAAATTCAATTAAAGTCAATACACAAATGAACTCTGAAATGTAATTCCTGTACAAACATTTAAAAACAATTAAAAATATTTAAAATTATATATATATATATATATATATTTATTACATTTTAGAGTTCATTTGTGTATTGACTTTAATTGATTTTTTGTAAATAAATTTTACTGCATTGCAATTTTTTTCAATTATAAAAAAACAACATTAAATTTTAAATAATTCATTTCATTAATTTTATTTTTATTATTTCACAATTTTATTTTATTGTGTATATTAAATAACTGTATATATATGTATCTTTTGTAAAATTTACAACCTGTAACACAACAATTAACGATTTTTTCACAAAAATATAAATTTTTATCCCAAAACAAGACACAATAAACATGTCATCTTGGCTAAAGCATAAAGGTGGGAAATTTAAAATTACTGGTGGCAAATTGTAAAACATTTTTTCACTCGCATTTTTGAGTGGAATGGGTCGGCCTTCTGTATATAAGGAGGCTATGCCCCCAAACCCCCCCCCCCAAAAAAAAAGGTTTGTAGAGTAACAGGTGTGCTCATAACTTCCAGCCAATAGGAAAGGGCCCCCTTTGCTTGTCACGAAAGTGTGTTGTTAGTGGTAAAAAAAACTGAATTAGAAACGTTGTAAATGCCAATATGAAACATGCTAACAACTTGCCAGTATATTATGTTGTCTGTTGACATGTACAACGTTTTTGAACTGAGGTGTAGTTTAAAATTTTTTTAAAAAAATATTCTAATACTGATTAATAATTTTTAATATCATTCTCTTCGTTTCTTAGCTTCGTGTAAATTGTGTTAACAATCTTTTTTATATCCTGAAAATTTTTAATTTTGGCATCTACAACGTTTTAAAAATGCGTGCATCGTATATCCATGGGTACAAAAACCTCGTGTGTTTAAGTTGAAATTCGTTTCTATGAATTTCAAAGTTTATTGTGAATTGTCTAACAATAGAAACGTCATTAGAGACGTTTTTTTATTCTATGTTTTTTTTTAAAGAATAAAAAGCAGAGAGGTGGTGTATATACAGTACATAGAAACACAACAGTAGTGTGTATAGATAGTGTACATGTATGTTCATTATAATAAATTCAATTGAAAAGTGTACAATGGCATCAAAAGGCAGACGACCCAATGGAAAATAGAAAAGAAAGGGAGAGAAGAAAAAAAAAAAAACCCTCCATTCCTTTTGTTCGATCTTAATTTAAAGGGAAACTTTATAAATGTAAAATGGCATCATCAGGGTGGGTGTTCTATACTGTATTTGAATAATAAAGAATTGTTAATGTTTTACATTTCCATCTTGATGGGAGAGAAATAGAGGGAGAGAGAGCGAGAACTTGTTTCTCTTTTTATTCGGTTTAACTTTTAAGCCTCGTTTTCACGATAGTTGCTGTCATGAGAGCAGCAACTATCGCGAGAAGTATCATCGTGAAAACCACATGATAGTCACTATCGCACTGTTGCGATAACATTATCACAACTATCTCGTTTGACTAGATAGTTGCTAGGACTGTCACAATAGTAATAGTTGTTGAGTGACCCGCTTGTAGGGAAATATCCACTTTGTAGGGAATTTTGACTTCTGGAGAGAGGCAACACTGTTGTTGACTCAATGGTATCTGTGAAGTAGACGTCACACTGTCATGTGACAGACAACTATCACGTTACTTCAAGACAGGTAGACAGTTGCTATCGTAACAGTGAGCTATCGTAACAATTTCATGACAGCCCACTTTCACGAAAGAACTATCGCCACCGTAAAAACGAGGCTTAATACTGGTGGTTGGTGACCAACTCAGTTTGACAGTTTGGGCCACAAACTAAAGTGAATTTCATGTCAAATTTCCAAAATATGCGAGTGGAACGAACAATGCTAGAGAGAGAGGGAGAGAGTTGCCAAATTTTTTTAGAGGAAATTTAAAAATGCATAACTCTGCATTGTTTCGGGACATAAAATCTGTTAATTTTAAAATTTTTGTGGCTTTGTTTAAATATCAATTTATGATTTTAATAAATTTCATTCTTTTTGTTTATTTTTTAAACAATTTTTTTTATAAATGTTATTATGGATTTTAGAAGATTTAACAAAATGTGAAAAAAAAAAATACAAAAAATACGAGCGTTTTAACTAAATGTTCAAATTAAAGGGGCAATTTTACATATAATTCAGTACATGTTTAATTTAGTGAAAAAAGTAATTTAATTACAGCAATTTATTAATTAGGCTACTTCCCAACACATTAGAAAACTTCATTTGTACATAAAATAAAAAGTGATTCATAGACAAAAGAAGAATAATGGTAAATTATAAAAAAAAATAACTTTTAGAATGATATTGAAAAGTAAAGGAAAGGAAAATAGAAGGTCTTCCCGTTATATTAAAATCTGTTTGGAAATGAACGTTGGGAAAGATGTGAAAGTTCCCCCTGAAAGCTGGCCAACCGGTGCAACCGTTAAAAAAAAGTTTTAAAACTTTCATAAAAAAAAATAAGTTCTGAACTTTCAGTCATCCTCTGACGTGTATCGCAACGAGTAGCCTCTAGCTAATGCAACCTGCTACTAGGTTAGAGGGCGCCCGATTTGATACATACATGTCTAATTATATGTGAATGTAGATCAAGCATGTCAAACTCGCGGCCCACAACGAAAATCTTTGTGGCCCAGCTAATATAACGGCATGTAACAAAAGTTTCAATAAAAATCTCTAATTATATACTACTATACTACTATTTTTTATAGATTTTACTACCTTTTTTTTCATTCATTCACTACTTTTTCTTATCTTTGAAATATATTGTAATTCTCATTCTGTGTTGCCGTTATTACATTTCTAAAGTAACAATCTATTGTCTTTATTCTTTTTTTCTACTGTACTTTTCGAAAGAAACCTACGTTTCTATAAAAAATTGAAGTTTTTTTTTTGCGGCCAACATAAACTTAGACCTTGTTTATTTGGCCCGTGTTAGCCTTTGAGTTTGACATGCTTGATGTAGATGAAAGTATAAAAAATGTTATGTGAAATTGTCAAGAATTGCAGTTGAAATTTACCGTGCCAACTTGCATGGACGCAATGGGCGAAAAATTTGAAACAATCAAGTGATTGCAAAATCACTGCTATTTTGGTCAGAATTTTTAGCTCAAATCACTTGTGTTGTTTGCAAATTACAGTATATGCAAATGACAAACAACTGAGGAATATCGAACTCATGGTTATTATTCTCTGCATTTCAAGAAATGGCATTTAGAAAGAAAAAAAAAATTGGAAGTGTTTCAGAAATTGAGTCACTTTAGTTAAGAAATTTTTCAAAATTCTTAAAATTTCCAAAAAAAAAAACTCTTTTTAATAGTTTTTATTAGAATTCCAAATTTTAAATTATATTTATTTCAAGTTGGATTAAAAAAGTATTTCAAAAGTAGGCCTATAATTCTTATTATTTTCAAATGTTGTTTTATAAACTAGAAGAGTGACTGAATAAGTAATGGGAGTTTCAGTTGTTATCTTTAAAAGTGGCTGCCTTTGTATTTTAATTTAAAATAAGAAATTATCGCTTTTCACTTCAAATTGGTTTCAAACTGAACGATAAAAAGTTTTATTTTGAAAGAACAACAACCAACATGACAATAAGATTTAAGTGGTGATTCAGTTAATATTTCTATTCTATTTTGGTTTCTGAAACACTTAGGTTTAAGAACAGCTGATTTTCAAATTCTGATTATTATTCTGTCTTTCTTGAGCGAAATTAAAAAAAAAAACTAGAAGGGTAGCTCAAGATCACATGAGGGGGTATTTTCATGTTGATATTCTTCAAAATAAACCTTTTGCTTTTTAAAAACAAATAATTACAAAAATATCGTCTGCTAAAAGTTGGATCATTTTCAAACTCACATAAAAATTATTTTAAAAGATACGAATATGAAAAATACCCTTAAGTGATGGAGCTGCCATTCTAGTTTCTAAAATAAATTCAAACATCGCTTCATTTTTGTACTGGAATCCACAATTTAATTAAAAAATTCGGAGAGGTGTTTACACTTTAAAACTGCCTCAAAGTTTTTTTTCTTCTAAAAAGTTGTTTTTAAAAAACGCCAGAGTATCAAAGAGATCTAGTGACTCGTGAGCCAAGGGGTGGATCACCCTAGGTGAAACTTTTTGGATGAAGAGGAGGAGGAGGAGGAGGGGGGGGGGGCCCATTTGTGTGTATGGATGACCCTATAGAGATGAAAAGTTGAAAATATAAAGAACGGTTTGGTTAAATGTTTTTGTGGTACCATTATTTTATTTATCATCCACATTCTCTCCATATTACCACAGACAGACAGACACATTAGTACAATTCTGGACAGAGAACTCAAGCGCCCTCTTCCCACCTCCTATTTGCCCCCCCCCCCATTTCAAATCTATTCAAACGTCAATATTCTTTTTTTATTATTATTGTTAATCTTTTCTTTTCAATAAATACACAATGTGTATGTAGTGCCTGGACCTTTTGTTGGTTTATGACAAAAAAAAGAGGCAGCAACACAAATGTTGGCAGTTTTTATTATTTATTTGTTTCAAAGGGGTGGGGGGAGGGAGGGGGGTTAGGTGGTGGTGGTGGTGAGAATAAAAGAGAAACAATGAATTAAAATGATATCAAAACTTGTCTTCACCACAATGCAAATCCATTTAGAAGATGTTTTTTTTATTTCATTTTTAAAGAAAGGAGAAATGGGATTTGGGGGGGGGGGGGGTGTTTGAAAGATGGCGCTCTCTTATCTATTATCCTTTTTTTTTTTGATGGAGGTGCCAAACAGACTATAGAGGAACCTATTTTATAGAAAGTTGGAAATAAAAGAGGGCTTTCTCTCAATGAATTGAAATGAATGACTTTTAGTGTATATTGTTCATTTTTGTGATTTGGGGTCCTTTGTGAAATTGACTTGTAATAAGTTTTTTTCTCTCTCCATCTTTTGTTTGCTTGTTTGGCAATTTGAATGACATGCCGCAGAGATATTTTCTATAGTTGGGCCAATTTACCGCCCCCTCTCTTCTTTTTTTTTCCTTCAAAAGTCTTTTCTATCTTTTTTAAGTGTTGTGTCACTCTTTCAAAAGTGTAAATTTTAATACATTGTTTTTATTGTTATTCAATTTTCTGATCCTCTGATTTGATTTCTTTTGAAATAGGCCAATACAAGAATATCTTTCTGTAGTTAATCTAGGCTTTTTTCATTTATTATTTTTAAAATACAGGCTAATTGTGCTTTTTATTACAAGGTTTTTTTTTTAATAAAAACCAAAGAAAATTGATTTTAAACGTCTTTACTTAACTTGCCATTTTAAAACCAATTTCTTATGTTTTTATTATAAAGACTTTCTACTAAAGCGCTGTTATAGTTCAAATTATTGCAGACGGCTTAATGTTTCATGTTATTCACGTCAGGTGGCGCTAGTTTATTGACGCGGATAGATATCGTCTGCTCGATTGTAGAAGACATCATCAATACTTTCATAAGTAATGTTGCTGATGCTCATTGAGTGACGTAGACATAACAGATAGAGCTACAGCAAGGGTTGTACTAATATGGCGCATTTATTATTTTTATTGTATAAAACACGCCATGTTTGTACTTCCTACTGTAGTGAAGATTAGCTTCTTATTTCTGACATAATACTTCATATTATCTGTATTTAGCAAGCAGTTATTTATTTCACGAAACGGCGAATGGTACTAAATAATTTAAATAATTATTACATAAAGCGATATATTGAGGCTGAAGTTCTTCTTTTACGTTATTAAAATGTAACGGTTAAGTCGTAAAATAACGGTTAATAAATGACGACTATCCGCCGATGACGCTTTTTTTTTTGCCAAAGCGGACGACATACAGAAAAATCATGTAAGAGATTCACAAAGATTCACAGCAGGGCATGCGCATTGCAAGCTGTTTTACTTTCTATCTACATTTTACAGGATATTCGTAATAGAACTCAGTAGTGGATATCCGGTAAAACGCGGATTCAAAATTAAATAGCTTACCATACCGTACGAGATTATCTCCTCTGTGTCGTCTCCCTTGGTGCTTACCTATTTAGCGATTAGTTTGTTTTTAGTCTTGCATGACTGTTACTAGATGGCGCCAATGTCGCCTTTTGTACTTTTATTGGCGGGAACTTTCAAATAAGCAATCGGCTGCTGGCCATCAAATTGATGGATTGGTGTAGTTATTTCTATTGTTTTGTAAATTTCATTCAGATTCTCATAAAAATGCGAAAAAAGGAGTGGAATTATATTTCTTTTGAATTTGTTGTTTTCCGATTTCCTGGTTTTAAAACTTTCTTAAATACTAAGTAGGCATATAGCACAGGTGTAACCCCCCCCCCCCCCCCCCCCCCCTCTCTCCCCCCCCTCTCTCCCCTCACAAATACAACACTTTAAACAAAATAAAAAACGTTTTCTCCTCCCATTTTTACTAATAACGAATTATAATTTCACTTGACGGGTCTTTTTTGGAAAATGTTATTCCGTGCAGAAAAACATTTTAGTAACAAAGTGGTTTGAAATATGTTGAAAAATATCTCTTTAAAGTTTTGCTTGTCACGTTCTGCATTTCACACGTCAAATTGAGCAAAACAAATGGCCATTGTTGTCCAACTTATGCCAAAATTGCCGATTTGTTTTTGCTAGAAAATCTCCACCCCCTCCCATTTCACCCCCTTTTTTCCTACTATTTTGACGTAAAAAGTTTTTTGTTCCTAATTTGGGATGGAGGTGAACATGATGAGGGGGTGGATTTTTTTTTAAAAAAAATAATAATAATATGAGCAGGTGGTGAGAAAAATGAGTCATCAGTGGATAATTTGACTCTTCTTGACTGCCACCTGGTGGTGATACTTGAACTCTTTTGTTTATTTTCCTTTTTTATACTAATAAATAAAATGATGATTGTCATATTGACAATTAATTCCTATTTTGTAGTTTTAGATACAAAGTCTGATAATGTTTATTGTTTTTTTTATTGATGCCTTCTGGTTTTTTGTTTTTGTTGTCTTTTTTGTTGTTTTTTTTTCTTATGTCTGTGTTTGTAGTCATTCATCACAGATATATGGATGTTTATACAAGTTAATGACTCTTAAAAAACTAGAAAAGTCACCTAAAAGTGATTGGAATAAATTCAATAAATTCACTTTTTACCACAATTTTAAAATCATTTTCAATGAAACTTTGACGCAATATTAAACATTGTCATGAAAAACCCTGTGACCTCATTTTAAAAAAATTCTGTAAAAAGTTTATTTTTAAAAATAACATTATAAAAAAACTCTCTTGTAAATAGGTATAAGCCATAGCTAATTGATGGAAATGATTCTCAAATTTTAAACCTTGGCATTAATGAGTTGAGACTATTTTAATTATTAGAAATGTTTGTCTACGGAAATTAACATGGAAAAAGGGTCGTGTTTTATTATTTGAAAAAAAAATTGAAATTTATTTTAAATAATTACGAAAAAAAAAAACTATTTTGCGTCTTCGTTTATCTTCACTATTGAGAATAAAATTTGTTTGGTGAAAAAAGACCAAACACAAGTCGAGTTCTGCCTACAACACCATCTAGTAGCTAGTTTTGTAACTAACTAAAAGCGTTAACTTTAGCTCAAGTGTAGTTAGATTAGAGGTAGGAGCCGTCGCCGATGAATCAGTGGCGACCTTGCGCCAAACGCGTAAAGTTTAGGGATGGGAAATACAACTTATGAAATCAATACGACAATATCGATATCAACTTAACACGATACGATAATTCTAATTTTTAAACCACTACTTTTTCATGCAAATTGGTTCCTCCGCGCCAAGCGCCGCCAGTTTTTCTGCAGAGTTCATGCTGGTACCGTCGCCGCCGATTTCACTTTTCCGTCGGCTCCCACTTTTATAGTGTAGATTAGATATTAAACTATTCTAGTTTTTAAGGAATTTAATTCTTAAAATTATCCATAGATCACAAACCACATGTCAAACTGAACTTTCTGTTATTCATCGATTTTTTCAACGGTCTGCTGGATAAATCGATAAATAATAGAATGTGCTGAAAGTATCAGTTTATCGATCCTTTATTTGTATCTGCTTCAATTGATTTGAAATTTTACTGTTCTGTAAAAGTGATTATTATAATGTTTCTTTTTGATTTTGTTGTGTCACGACTTAAAAACAATTCCAATTTTTGAAAATTTCACTCCCACCAACAATTGTTTTGTTTTTTTTCTGACTTCCTGGAACATTTTTCTAAATTTTTTTTTTTCCTGTAACCCTTTTTCTACGAAAATGTTTTTTTTTTTTGGTTCTGTTTTTCCATCTGATTCCAAGGTTTTTGAGAGTTTTTTTTTTAAATATTTTTGTCTCCGTTAGATTCTAATTTAAAATTTGTTGCGGTAAACAGTTTTTTTAAATAATTTTCTTTCCACCACCTTCTTTTCTTCCCTTTTGGTTCTGGTCAGGACACTTCATTAAATTCGTTCTGCTTTATTTTAAAAAGTTTTTCTTATTCCCCAAAAAATAAGGGTTAAAAGGAAAGTTTTATCAAGTTGCATGTCATATCACACTATAAACAAGGGAGTTGCATATCGCATTGCACATTTTATTGCATTAAAAGTTGCTAGTGTAATACCGGCTTTAGAGACTAAAGACTAGAAAGGTAGCTCAAATAAAATGAAAATACCATTACGTAGTCTTAATTCATTTAATCTTTTGGTTCCTAATATCCTCGACACACATACACAGTTAAATGCATTTAAATATTAACCACGTTCTACAGAGCCCTGTGAAGGGCAAATGGACAATATGTCGAATCCAATTTATTCAATTAATAATCGCAAAATATTGAGATTATTTATACTTAAATATAATAAATATTAAATATAATGTCAATAGTTTATGTAATATATTAGTATAATATTACATAAACTATTGACAAAAATATTGATTTAGTATTTCAATTTTAAAATATTAATAAGAAAGTCCATTTTTATTTGGTTCATGTCCTTAACTGGATTCCGCGTATAATTCACCTAAACACATTTAATTTGAATTCATTTAACTCATGGGTGTTGAAAGGTATAAATACCTAGTACATACGTGAGTTAAATGAATTGAAATTAAATGTGTTTAGGTAAAGTATACGGTATCCAGTTAAGGACATGAACCAAATAAAAATTGACTTTATTATTAATGATTTTAAATAGAAATACTAAATTAATATTTTATCAATAGTTTCTATATTATATTTAAGTAGTCACTCAATATTTTGAGATTATTAACTGAATATTCGGCATATTGTTTGTTTGTCCTTCACAGGGCTCTGTAGAACACATTTATTATTTAAATGCATTTAAATTACCAGGTGTGTGTACTATGTATAAAGAACTTTCAATTTCCATTTAGTTACTTTTAAACTCATTAAGGTAACCGTGTTGCTACTAGATGGAGTGGCATTAGACAAAAGTTGAATCGCGTTATCAACAGTACAATATACTAGCATTAAAGTAATATACAATTTATTGTTAGAGGAGTACAGGCAGGTGTGGCCAGCAGTCACATTTCGTTTGCCCCGCCCTTTTATGAGGGCCATCAATTTCTAATTGGTTTGTTACTTGGTCTGATGTCATGAAAGGGCGGGGCAAACGAAATTTTAGTGCTGGGCACACTTGCCTGTGTTTTTCTCATGTTATTTTGACACTTTGAAGACCCCACTCTAAAGGAAAATCGGAGGATTGAGGTGTAAGGGTCAACCACATTCCCTCAAGAGTCTCCTCTTTACCTGTTCATAGTGGTGTTTTTATTTAAAAAGTAGTTAGAGAAACGGGGGGGGGGGGGGAAATAGTGACATTTCGCGTTACTTATCTCGACATTCTATCAATTTCTAGAGACTCAAACACAATTTACATATTATAGAGAAAACTTAAAAATATGCTAAACAGAAGAATGTGATATACGAATATAATATTCATATTCTGCCTATTTTGTATATAAATTATTATGAATGTATATAATATATGAGTGTGACTGTGGCATTGCTTACATAGAGATTAATTATTATTTTCAAGAGAGAGAGTGTCTATAGGGTGAACGCGAATGAATAATGATACTGAATTTGCATGTTTCACTCCCCTCCTCCCTTCACTCAACACCCACACTCTCTCACCAAACCATTGCCATCATCATCATCATCATCATCATCATCATCATGACTGAGCAAATTTATGATTTGCCCACATCATTTTTTTTTTGGTGAATTTCATTTGAATTCTATAAAAATAAATGACCAAAAAAAAAAAAATCAGTGTTTCAGCTGTGTGTTGGGGTTTGTACACAAGTTGTGTTAAAAGGTGGGGGGAGGAGGTTGCATATTCCTACTTTAGATAGGGTTACATGTCGCAAGCTACTTCAGAGGGTTCACGATAGATGGCGTTTGAGACCAATCGTGATTTCTTAAAATATTACAAAACTCGACTTTAATTCAGTCGATTTTCACTAAATAAATTGTATATATACAATTTATTTAGTGAAAAAAACGTAATTGTTGACTTTTTTAATTGAGACGGTTGTGAGTTTCTTTTTTTTCCCCCCCCATGTTAATTCCCAATAGACAAAACTTAAATTTGAACTTCATTATAATGCCAAGGTTTAAAATCTCAATATCATTCCCATTAAATAATCACAGTCCATATTTATATCCTGAAAAATTAATAATAACACCTTTAAAAATAAACTTTTTATAAAAAAAAAATCGTAAATTAGATTATTTTAAAAAATAACTGCCATAAAAGTTTATTTTAAAAGATATCATTGTGAAAATTGTCTTCATATGTTCATTTACGGTTACAGTTCACATTTCTAGTTTCCAATGAAAGTTGTTTCGTAATTTAAAAAATCAAATTGGACTTGTAATTGTTTTGCTGCGCTTCCTCCACTACCATAGAAAAACACGATATAGTTTATGGATGAACAACTGATTATGTCTTTCAGGAGCAAAAATTAAGAGAAACTAGAAATTGTTTTATATACTAGAAGGGTAGCTCAATCATTTAAGGGTATTTCCATGTTTGATATCTTTCAAAATAAACATTTTATACACAAGAAGTTTGATCATTTTCAAGCTAACCTAAAAAGCTTATTTTATAAGATATCAACATGAAAATACCCTTAAGTGATTAAGCTACCCTTCCAGTATATAAAAAAACAATTTCTAGTTTATCTTCATTTTGCAACTGAAAGACAGAATAAGCAAGAGTTCAAGAAGCCCCGTTTACACCTTTAAAACCACCTTAAGATGAAAGTAGTTCACAAATAAATACACCATTTGTGGGGAGAAATACTTTGGAGAGAATGTTCATTTGGAGTTCTTTTTTTAGATCTTATTTTCAATGGATCGTTGCAGTGATTATGAATATCTCTAAAATTGACGTTTGTTTGAAGCTTATTTCTTGATGCGAATCGGTTCAAGTGGTTTTTATTATAGAAATATTTATTATTTTGAACTGGAAACATGTAAAATTAGCAGAAGAGTATATCATGAATGTGTAGGTATGGTTTCTATTGTTGCACCGTTCGAAAACTAGGTGGCGACACGATCTTTACTAGTGTCAGTTCTATAGCTACTGCCATAGCCTCCTATAACTCCTATGCTATGCTGTTTCGGTGTACCGTAACCATCTTCTTCTGTATGCTAGAATACAATGATGACACGTATATTAGGCAGGTTGACTTTTCCTTCATAGAGAAAGAATTACATTCATATTTGGACCGCACTATGTATTTATTTTTATATTTAATTAAAATACAAATCAACAAAATAGGAAAATATATCTGTAAATGTAAGAACAATAACAGTAATAATTTACTAATAAATGTTTGTTATTGTATAATGAAGTTGTTTAAGGTGATTTTAAAGTGTAAACGCCCTTCGAACTCTAGTTATTCTGCCAGGAGTCAAAAATTAAGAGGAACTGGAATTTGTTTTAGAAACTATAGAAGAGCATCTTCAATCACTTAACAGTAATAACAGGAATTTTATGTTGATATATCTTTTAAAATAAGCAAGCTTTTTACGTAAGTTTGTAAAGAATTACAAGAATATAAGAATTGTGATCATAAGTTCATAACTTAATAAAAGAGAAATTTGTTAATGTAATTTGCATGGATTACTAATGAGGGCTTTGAAGCAACAACATTTTTTAAATTGCTCCGCTTCGGCAACAATATTGGCAGCTCGGGCTCCGTTCCAGCTTCGCTCCAAACTCTGGTTCAAATTAATTTTGAATTAAATTTAGATCTAATTTAATAAAATGTAGGCCTAATGTATTTAAAAGAATTATTACTTTTATCCAAACTTTTTCATACATTTTATGGTTAGGCCTACTTAATACTTAATGATTACAATTTTTATTTACATTAACTCATTAAACCACACTCATCAAACATTAAAGAAAAAATAGTCATAAGTTATGAGTAATTTTTTTTAAATAAAAATCCCATTTTTGGAATAGAAATTTGATTTAAAAAAAAATTGGAGCAGTGAAGAATATTAGTGCTCCAGCTCACTGCGGCCTTGACTGGAACTTCCACCCGGACTGTTCAAATTTTGAACGTTTCTCTGTCCAGGAACGTTGGAATTATATTTCTATCTTTTGTAGTTTGGAAGAAATAAATGGTTGGAATATGCTCCTTCGTTTTGAATAACCCTGTATACTATTTTTCTTCTTCTCGATTTTCCAATTCAAGATGTCCGTCCAATTCCGATTTTTTTTTTCCTGGAAAACCTTGTTTTATTCAGAACTCAATAAGCCAAAAAAAAAAAAAGAAAGCTCAAATGCTAAGTTTTCTTCTTGAATTTGGGGACCTAATTTGTAAATTTTACAAAAAAAAAATATCTAAATAACAATCGTATTTGATTGTTTGTATACCTTTTTAGTACTTAACCGTGTATTTAATGTATAGTCATTTCTATTTCTCCCCCTTTTCTTTCAAATGAAATTTGAGAAATATAACCTCTTTAATAGAACAGATGGAAAGAAAACAGAATATAAAAATGTTGTATTATTGTTGAATGTCCCGCAGTGTTTACGTGTGAGATACTGGGCCATATCTACCCCCCTTCCACCCCTATTTTTATCTTTTTAAAATATAAAATAAGAGTAGCTTATGGGGTTTGTGTTGTTGTGTTTGAGGTTTTTTTTTCTTTCTTCTTCATTCTTTTCCACTTGGTTGAAATTGGAAATTAAAAAATAAAGTTTGGTGAAATGAAACGAAACGTGAAATAGTTTAAGGCACATTTACAGGTGGGTGGGTGGGTGTGGGTGAGGGTGGAGACTTGTAATGGGTATTTGCCTTAATATTAAACCTATATATCTACATTGGGGGTGGTTCCTTATCTAATAAGTTTGTACCTGATGTTGTGCTTCATTTGTACGCTATGGGATATTGGATACTGTGGTCAGATTGATATCTCTCTCTCACTCTCTTGAGATAGGACACAATTGCAGGGGGTCCACTTAATTCTATTGTTTAATGGTCTTAACATATACATAGGGAAAAACGAAGAGGAGAAGTCGGCTGGGCCAGGGAGCTCCAATGTTCTCAAATTTCTAGAAAATAATTTATGACGGTAACAGGGCATAACCAAGGTTCAAATTCAAGAGGTGAACTTAGCATTTGAACCTGTTGTACCAGGGTTTCAGCATAGGGAAGTAAACCCTGTTTGATTGGAGACCTTTAAACAAGGTTTTTCTGTGTTGAAAACTCGTGCTCGGATTCAGAGGGGGTTCAAGTTTAAAGTTCATGGTGTCAAGTTTACTTGCTGAATTTAGGTCTAAAACGAACGAACTATACCTCAAAATGGTTTTCCAGGGTCCCTGTTTCTCACAAATACAAGTTTTGTAATACAAGTGAATTCTACGGAGCTCTGTAAAAGACAAAACTAGTTTTCGTTGTAAGGGTTTCGATTGTTCCGTTCCGATCCGATGTAGTGTGCGTTATTTTTAAAGGTGTGATTAATTTTACTCCTCTAGTTTCTAAAACATTTTTAATTTTTCGTTATAAAGCTAATACAATGACGTTTTTTTTAAAAAAAAGGGCGATAAGGCCAAAAACAAGGATGTAAAACAACTACATTTTCCTGTAATAATTTTTTTTATTAGAAATCTTACGAAATATTTCAAATATTTTGCAATTTAAAAAAAATATGTAAATGTGTAAAATGCAAATACTTAATAGTACACTAATTTCGGAAGTGTCACTTTAACCGGAAACATTCCAAATAGTAATCCCACGAGTTTATATGAGAGAGACAGAGAAGAAAAAAAAAGTTCATTGAGGATCCTATTTAGTTAATGCACTTCATTAATGTGAATTATTCCTTCACAATGAGAAATGGACGGAAAAATATTGGACTTTTGTAATTGAAAATAATGGCGATGATTATAATGATGATGATGATCGGGTTTCTCACGGAACAAGAAAGAGAGAAAAAAAAAAATCAAAATCAGCAACAAGAGACGGGAAATATAGAATGTCATTTAACCTTCCAAATTATAGCATATCCCTAAAATTAAAATACAGATAGCGAAAATGGAGAGAGGGATTTTTAGGAGACTAGGGGGGGGGGGGGGGGGGTAACCCTCGGTCCTATTGTACAATTGTACACCCAGCAGGTAGTCCACATTTTTCCACGAAATTACTTCCTTTAGTGAAACATAAAATTGTCCCTGGAACATAATAAAGAAAGAAAAAGTGATGTCGTTTACCGGATGGTATCGAAAATAGACAAAAGAGACGAAATTACTAGAAATACTAACTACTAACCCAGGACACACTCTCTCTCTCTTTTCTTACCTCCTAATTTAATAGCAGGATAATTTGTAACACGCAAAAAATCGTTTCAGTGTTAATTTACTATTAATTCTATTCATTTTTTTTTGGGAGAGGGGGGGGGGGGGTGGAGGTTCGTGATCGTGTGGAATTGCCACAATAATAACGAATAATGCTTGAATTTGTAGTGAGATACATGAATGGAAGTGCATTATGACGTCATATTTGAGAAGAAGAAAAAAGTTATACACAGGAACTTTTACTTGATGTAGGCACCTGGATTCCTTTAGAAGTAGGCCGGCCCTACAGGAGGACTTCATAATGAAAATTACTCAACTACTTATAATAATTTAATTATTATTATTAGTGCTCGGATTTTTATGCGATAACAAGCAAATGTTTCTCAATCTGTGGCCCAATCACCCAGAGTGGCTGATTTTTTTCTTCTTTTTTCTTTTAAATCAAATAAATCGATTTTTTTTATTTAAATCAGATTTTTTTTTATTTAAATCAAATTTTTTTATTTTTTTTTTCCTTTATATGAAATATTAAATTTTTTTATGACGATGTTTGCAAAAATGAGTAATAATAACATTGTTAATTATTAAGTTGTTAGTAAAATAATTGCAAAATAATAAAAAAAATGTTAAACATTCAAATTTGAAAATAATAATTTTCAAGCACTTTTAATTTAACATTCTAAACGTAAACACGAGCTTTGCAGTTCCCAAAGCAAATCAGTACCTCAGAGGTAAACTGTGTTGTGTTTTTTTTTAAAAAGCTTGTCAAATTCTATCAGCGGTAAACAGTGGTAAGTCCACAGTTTTACACATTGGCTGCTAGATGGTGGTATACCATGTTAAGTCCTATTCCTTCAATAAGGAGATAAATAAACTTTCAAATCACTCCACTGTAAAATTTAGGGTTGGTGACTTAAAACGGTTTACGTCTGAGGTTCTTAAATAAATCTTAGACTATTACTTTACTGGACTGGCAACTCCCTATCTTCTACATGTTAAAGCGTCAAATGCATGTTCATAGGCAAAAGTGACGCCAGCTCCGTCTGGTGGCATTATTTTTAAAGAAAATGGCGAGTGAAAGTCTGTTTTTTTGTGGTTCGACGTTGATTGATGCGACGTCAGAGTACATAACCAACAAATTAGAAGTTGCATTTGTCATAAAAAAAGGCGGAGCCAACTTCTGTTCGTCCCTCCCGATTTCTAATTGCCTGTGTCGTAGCTTCCTATAGATAGTATCTATATGAGGCTATGCCTGTGGCCATTGGCCATCCTTTTTATACTGATATATAAACACCCAAACAATATAAATACACCCTACATAGCTACAAAATGAACTTGTTCAAAACTTGACTTTTACTATTCAAGTTCATATACCATAGCCCCGCTAGAGGCGCCACTTGGAAAACAACATGCATTACTGTCAAAAACACAATTTCGGGAGTTGCCAGTCCAGTAAAGTAATAGTCTACAGTATTACTATTTATATCTACAGTATTTGTCCCTGATTTCCACCAGTCAAGTATATCTTCCGAAAAAATAACGTATTAATGAAAGAACTACCACCGGACTTTTATTTTATAAACATAGAGAAAAATGCTGGGAACTGTTTTATTTTTATTGTACAATTTTAATGTTTAAATAAATGTGATTTTTTTTTCAAAAAATCATTTGATATATTTAAAAAAATCATTTGATTTATTTAAAAAAATCATTTGATTTATTTAAAAAAATCATTTGATTTATTTAAAAAAATCATTTGATTTATTTAAAAAAATCATTTGATTTATTTAAAAAAATCATTTGATTTAAATCGTTTGGCCCCTCCCACTGATGTGTATCGTGTTGTGTTTTTCGTAAGGAAAGGGGGGGGGAACTCAACGACCGCCCCGGTCGGCACAAACTTTAGCTACGCTACTGCCTCTAACTAATGTTTTTGATTAGAAAAAGCATGATTGCAGTGATGATGTTGATTACGTCAAGTTGGCACTTGGGACACAAATTGAGAAACATTTGCTTGATATTGCATAGAAATCCGAACTCTACTTATTATTATTATAGCAGCATTGTTCGGGTTACTTGTTATGTTATTAAAGAGAAATAGAGATCATGAGTCCATTCTGTCTTGTCTGACCGGTCTCATTTTACTGTCCCATCATTTTTCCAGTGCCTGAAGTTCCACCGGTCTCATGGGTTCAATAATGGCGGTACCGATCTCTTTAGAATATCGGCCTTTTTAGAATCGCTTCCCTCCCCCCCCCCGGGCCACACAGGATGGTGAAAATGATATATTTTCGTTTTTAATGAGGCTAATATTTTTAAATTAAATGACTCCTTTTTACTTATAATTTAATTATGTGTTCAAAATTATTCATTTTTATGCCTGCTTGGTATCGATTCGATTTTCCTTTGTTAGGCCAATTTTGAAAGAAATACGCGATGAGGAAAATTATATTTTTGTTGTTTCCAAATTTTTTATCATTTCATAAAAATGGGTTTAGAGTAAATAATTTTTAGGGCAAATGCCAAATGGCTTTAAGCCATACACCCATACTTTTTATGGACTAATTTTTTTTGTGGCGATCTTTTCTATAGATCGATTCTTAACAATTTGATCTAGAATCTAGATAAATGGTTATATTTTTTTGAAAAAAAAAAAATCGGCATCCCACCAGTTATAGGAAATGTCCTTTTCTCTCATACAATTGGAGGGAGCTAAATAAGATCTTTTAAAGAATAGACTCCACATATTAAAACTAATCTAAACACAAAAACCATAATACACTTAAAACTCCTTTTCTTCCTTAATATACAATTTATAGCAGGAACAGTAGTAGTAAGCTCAGATTCGTTTTTACTGATGTTTGTAAAAATAATAGATCTCATAATATTTTCACATATCTGAGGAGGAGGAGGAGGAGGAGGAGGAGGAGGAGGAGGAATAAGAATGGGAGAGAGTTGTTGTCATAAGAAATTCAATGATATAAAATTGTCATTAATGCACACATTATTGTGCATTGGGTATATATATATACTATCATCAGTTTCTATTCTAGTCTCTAACTTTTGAGATGTGGACGAAATCGTGATTTTTCTAGATTTCCCCCACTCACTCTCTCAAAGTCGGAAGCCAAATAAGCGTGAAGAATAAAAAAATATGGAAAAAGATGCAAGAAGAGGAGAAAGGGGGATTTTGAAGGGTGGAGCAATGGGGGAGGGGGGGGGGAACAATAAGAAAAAGAGATAAGGGGCGGGAAGGGCGAGGATTGAGAAGATGGAAGAAGAGGGGGGGGGAGGGGGAGAAATCATAATGAAAAGATGGGACATTTTTCTACGCTCGGTTTCAGTGATGCAGAAGTGATGGTGACACAATAGAATTGGTTGTTATAGAACTAACTTGAAGAAGGGAATGTCGAAATCTCAGCATGGGAAGGATGAAGAGAAGAAGGAGGAGGAGGAGGAATTGATGGGATGGTTCAGTTCAAGAGGGAGATTTCAACTGTGAAGCTTTTTGGGGTTTTTTTATAAAAAAAACAGAATTGAAAGAAATACCCAGCTGTAGGTCGAATGGGATTGTGGGGGATATTTGAAGAGGAAGGGGGGTTGGGAGGAGGTGGATTGATGGCTGCCGAAGACAGATTTTTTATAAAAATGAAAAGAAATTGCGAAAAAGAGAGGAGGAATGAGGATGATGAGGAGGAGTTAGGTAAAAATATTAGTATTGAAGGGGTTTTTCTACTTTTTTTTTTGCAAATAAAAATGATGTGTGTTTGAAGAAGAATCGTCTGTTTTTTTTCCCAATCTAAAAAAAATGCAAAATTGATACTTGTGTCACAGTTATGTTTCTTTTAAAATTCGTCTCGAAATTTCGGTTTTATCAATGAAATATTAATTACATATAGCTATTTAAAATTTTTTTAAAAACTAGAAGAGTAAACACATTCATAGAGCTCAATGAAACACTCATAATTATCTGAAAACTTAAAAAATCTATTATTGTGGAATTTATATTTTCAAAACAAAACATGAACTTCGAATTTCAACTTACAAAATTATGAATTCATCATTTCTAATTATGCTTTTTATGGAGAAAAACAATAAATTAAAAAACGGGCTTTGTTACCAGGTGGAACACAAACGACGACTAGGGTTGGAGGTAGAGGCTAGCTAGAAATTACCAGGCGTGCCAGAGATCAAATTAATGTTTTCCAATGTCAACATATATACAGGCTAGCCTCCACCTCCAACCCTGATAGTGGTGGTTTGAGGATGGAATTGTTTGAGATTGGAACGCACCCACTGAAGGTGGTGACTGTGACTGACAGGATCCGAAAAAATCTTAAAGTGGACCAGTGTGTTTCATCTCAAACGAATGCATTTTGCACGACAACGTCAGTTAGAGGTGGAGGTTACGTCATTAAAGACTTATTATCGTGTTAGAAAAACGGTTTTAAAAATATTTTTTATCATCTTTTACAATAAAAAAAATCTCATTATTAAGAAATCCAAATTAGCCTTATTTTAGAATGTGTTGTCTTTCTATTTAAACGCTCAAGAAAAGGAGAAAAAACCACGACAGCACACACAACTGGTGAACTGCTTCGTTCATTTTTTTCCGTTAAAGCCTCGTTTTTACGATGATAATTTTCACGAAGGCCTAGTTGCTGTCATGAGAGCAACTATCGAGAGAACTATCATCGTGAAAACCACATGATAGTCACTATGGCACTGTCGCGATATCACTATCACGCTATCTCGTTTGACTAGATAGTTGATAGTACGATTGCGACAGTGATAGTAACCGTCATGATTACTATCACTCAGTAATAATAGTTGTTGAGTGACCACTTGTAGGAAATAGATTTGGCTTCTGGATGGAGAGGCAACACTGTTGTTGACTCAGACACATTTCTTAAAGCCTTGTTTTCACGATATAGTTGCTGTCATGACAGAAACTATTGCGAGAACTATCATAGTGAAGACCACATGGTTGTCACTATCACAATGTTGTGATAACACTATCACAACTATCTCTTTTGACTAGATAGTTGATAGGACTGTCACAATTGTAATAGTTGTTGAGTGACCACTTGTAGGGAAATATCCACTTTGTAGGGCAATTTGCCTTCTCGAGAGAGAGAGAGCAACACTGTTGTTGCCTCAATGATATCTGTGAAGTAGACGACACACTGTCATGTGACGGACAACTATCAACGTTACTTCAAGAGATGTAGACAGATGCTATCGTGAGAGTGAACTATTGCAACTTTGATGACAGCTACTCTCACGAAAGAACTATCGCCATGAAAACGAGGCTTAAGTTATTATCTCTTCATTGTTCTGCCAACGTAAAGGAAAAACGAACATACCAACATTGTACAGTCGTGGCTGCTATCTTGGCTTTTTCTCCATTTTTGAGCGATGTATTTCTAATAGAATCACGATTTCTGTATTCATTCTCTTCCTTCCTAATATATCTTACCATTAGCTATCACTATATAGTATAAAATATGTATTTCTATTCATAAAGACCAATTTTTTTTTCATGAATAACCCAAAAAAATCATTTCTGGTGTGAAATTTGATGATAAAATGTATAAAGAAAAAGCTTTTATTCGGAAATTACGGATTAGAAAAGAAACATTCTTTTAAACAATGATCTCATTGTTATTGTTGTTTTTTTAACGGATTTTTTTTGTTTAAAATTTCTCACGTTTTAATTTATGTGTGTTTTCTTTCTTATATGTGAGGCGCTCATCTTAAAGAATGGCTTCTGTTTATGTTTGAGGAATGGCTTCTGTTTATGTTTGAGACAAAAGGGGTGGGGATTTGGTCAAACTACTTTATTTGCAAACCAGAGAGGGCGATGGACAGACTAATTAACTATTCATTGCACGTTCGAATGTTTCTTTTTTGGGGGAGATGGGCGGAGACAGAAGGGTACGTTTGCCACGTGCCAGGTTTGGTCAATGTCTTTTTTTTCCTTCTACATGTCAGTGGCAGATCCAAGGGAAGGGGGTGGGTGGGTTGAAGCGTCATGTGATATCTTCATTATAAGCGGAGTCTGGAGAGAGAAGAGAGAGGGTGGGTGGTATCAATTTACATCCTAAACATGTTGATATTGTCTCAAAAATCACTTTTCTGTCACAAGTAGAAAAACATTACAATTTGGAATGGACCAGTTGAATTTTTGAGGCTTTAGATGTTGAATTATGTTTAAAAATTGGCATATTTTGCATTTTAAAAACTAAGATAAACTTATAAGATGTTTTATGAACTTTTTCAAACTGTGATTATTCTGCGTTTCAGGAGCAAATGAAGAACAATTAAGAAATTTCTGTTTTGGAAACTAGAAGGGTAGCTCGAGCATTTAAAGCAGTGATTCTCAACCTTTTTTGTTTGGAGGAACCCTTGAATTTTGGACGCACAAAATCACTGAACACATGTATCCAGATACAAGTTGCTGTGTCCGACGGAGATATTGTCAATTTGCGGGATGTGTGGGACAGTGTGTCCGACGAGTATCGCTTGGTCTTTTCTAGGCTTTTAGTGATTGTGCTACCTTTCTAGTTTCTATAACATTTAAATTTTTATTCATGTTGCTCCTGAACATGAACAGCTGAATTTGAAACTCTTGTTTATTCTGCGCTTTAAAAGCGGCAATAAGGAGAAATTGAAAATGTCTTAGGGTAGGTTTATACTCCAAACTTTGCTAAGATTTGCAAGCTTTGAAGTTCTGTAAAATTAGCTCCCCAAAGCTTAGCTTGTTCACACATACATGTGGCCTTGCAAAGTTTACCCTATTTTATGACCTTTATATCCTATAAAACAGATACACAAAACAATAGAACCCTTCCCCTTCTGGAAGAAAAAAGGTGTGACTTATTCACCCCTTTTGTCTATCCGTTTCCTGATTGGTGCTTTGAGTTGAAAAGTGCTTTGAAAAAGAGCTTTGAAAAGTTGAACAATTTCAAAGCTAGCTTCATGCTCTGGCGAAGGCAAAAACCTGAAGCTCTGACGTCATTTTTGAAGCTTCGCAGGCTGCTTTGCCGCTTAGCAAGGGAGTATAAACCAACCCTTAGGGTAAAACATGCCGAGGAGTCGGAGGAAGTCGCGGTGTAGGTGGATGACATCTCTAGGTAAAACAAAAGCATTTTATTAATTGGGACAGCACATGCCCATCAGCTCGCGGTTTAGGCCCAGGTCACCACTTACATGGAGGTTTAGCGCGATGATTTTGGAAAACAAAATAATTTGTTTTTACATAGCCGCTTACCTAGCTGGATAGATGGTGGCTGCGTTCTGATTGGTCCGTTCAAGAGGTAAGCGGCGAGGTAGACCTTTCCGGTATGTGCTAGCCACCTTTACAGCGTGCTACACGCACCGTGACCTCATCGGCATGTTTCTACCCTGAACCGAAAACCTACTTCCCCTAATTAGAACAAGCACCTCTGCCCAGTACTAAAATTTCGTTTGCCCCTTCCTCTAATCCTTTTAATTGGTTTGTTACTTGGTCTGATGTCACATGCCCCGCCCTTTTCAATTTTTAATTGGTTGTTATTTGGTCTGACGCTCATAAAAGGGCGGGGCAAACGAAATTTTAGTGCTGAGCAGAGATGCCTGTAAACTAGACTCGTAGCTAAATTACATTTCATGTTGAAATCTTTGAAAATGACCTTTTTATAGACAACATTTAAAAATATTGGGTCTATTAAGCATGATCTGCTTAAAGTTGGTTCATTTTGAAACTCACACTAAAAAATTAAAAATCTCATTTTAAAAGACATTAACATGAAATTACCCTTAAGAGTTCAACGCGAGTTGTGAACCCTAGATTAGAGGTTAGTAGTAATTTGTCTCGCAGTCGTCTCCTCCTCCTCCTCCTCGTTGTTGTTTTTATATGAATTCTCACGGGGCAGAACTCCATTAGGATAATTTGATAAATAACTTGTTTGAGGCTTAAATCATAGGAACGAATCTTTTGTTAGTGGTTTTGAAACTAGGAGGTGCAGTTTCTTTTTTTCTCTCTTTCATATAAGCAACACAACTTCTCTTAATTTATGTTTTGTTGTGTGAAGTTGGTTTTTAGGTATAGAGAACGAAGCCAAAGCAAGAGAGGGAAAGGAACACGTGCATCTCTGGCTGGGCATTTGTGTTTGTTCTTATCCTTTAGGTGTGATTGTGTGTTGGTAAAAATGATAAGTTAGTCTCTCAAACATTCCTGCGGTTGACCTCACGGATTCGCTTATATAAAATTTATATAAGAATTGCTTTTTTTCTTTTCTTTTTCTTCTTATTTTGGTTGACCGACCGACCGCTAAAGGGCGTTCGTATCGCTCGGATAACAACCGAGAAATCAAATGCTAGCTTAATAGAAATGCCGCCAAATGCTTCAGTGAAGTTACTTTCATTTTTTGACTCTGTAGGGGGCTCTATACCTGAACAAAGAATAATAATAAGCGAGCACCGACTTTAGATGAAACGCGCAATGAGTTTCCATTTCTAAACATCTACCTTTTTTTTATATATATTTTAATAATAACTGTGTCTCCATGGTGGAATTATGTGAACTGATTTTGTCTGATTGCATTAATGCACACACAAAAAAAAAACATTGGGCGCTAAGTAATGAGTATGTTTCTGATGTTGTTGGTAGTTGTACCTGGTGTGAGGGTTGGGGAGGTAAGGGTTTCTGCACACTATCAGATCTTAACACGATCCGGTCATGGCATGTTCATATTTTTCAGTGGAAAACCATGTTTTATGGTGGTCGCCAGTGTGAGCGCCACTTTTCTTATGTACCTAGTACGATATTTGACCGCGGTCGACCGGACCTCCTCCCCCCCCCCCCCCCCCCCCACCTTGACTGTATAGTGTGAATCGACATTACACCATCATACTAGCAACTTTTGATGAAACTTTGATGCAATAAAACTTGCAATGTGTGACATTCAATTCCTTTATTTATGACATGCAACATGATAAAACTTGTGTAAGACTCAGTCTCATTAAGTTGCACTTGATGAACTTCTGAGAGACTTTTTTATGAAAACTTTCTGACAGACAACCAATCAGGCTGTATGCCGAAAACGACATCAAAACTTTGAATGAATTTCCGGGTTTCATGACTTCCGGTTTAGGAACTTTCTGTTAGCTGATCATAATGGTTTCAGTAATGTGGACACAAACACAAAAGAAGTTTTGAAAACTGGATTGGAACTAGGTTGTAAATCTAGTTTCGTGTGTGTTATATAGAAGTTTATTAGAAAGTTCTAGTTATAAGTCACGTCACACGTTGTATTGCAAGATGAATTGCATCAAAAGTTGCTAATATGATAGGGCTTAAGGAGAACCACGTGAAAAATCCGGTTCCATTGATTAAGGCTTTCCATGAAAATTGAAAGACCTATTTCACAACATAATGTGATGAATCGCATTTCCATATTGCCGCACATGTGCGCATGCAAGGAGGATATGCAGTCACCAAAGAAAGAATAATTCGAATTCTGTTGTTAGGTGCATTTCGAGTTTTGAACCATTGCACACAATGCACAGTAGAAAGCGACCTTGCTGTGTTATTTAGTTAATTAGTTTTTTTTTAGTAATTTATAGTTAATTAGTTAAAAGCAAATAACTTATCATTCGATAATCATAAAACACCCGTCTTAATATTTAGATGTATAATACCTAGTACACACCTGATAATTTAAATGCATTTAAATAATGTGTTCTACAGAGCCCTGTGAAGGACAAACGAACAACATGTCGAATTCAATTTATTCAGTTAATAATCTGAAAATATTGAGTTAATACTTAAATATAATATATAAACTATTGACAAAAGTATTTCAATTTAAAATATTAATAAGAAAGTCCATTTTTATTTGGGTTCATGTCCTTAACTGGATTCCGTATAATTTCACCTAAACACATTTAATTTGAATTCATTTAACTTATGTGTGCATTACAAGGTATAAGGCATAACTAAAACTAAAAGGTTGTTTTTAAATTCGTTGACTAATTTTATATTTTATTCTACGAAATTTTTAGACGACTAAAATGTTTAATTGACTAACAAATTTAGTTAACTAAAACAAATTTAGTTGACTAAAATTTTTATTTAACTAATAATTTTTTTAGACAACTATTAGTTAAATAAAATGTTTTTTAGGCACGCGTACGACCGATCGTCCAACAGATGGTACGTACAACATATACATACGTAGATATGTACACAGGTGGTACGGTGGTCGTACGTTTTTTAATGATTTCTGAAGAAAAAGTGATCAATCAATTTTGAAAGTGATACGCAAACGCGTGTAAAGTGACGATAATCATTAATAAGTTAGATTTAACTAAAGTTCCGGGTAGTTTGACAACGAAACTGCGTACGAAGTTTCAAAAGTATATGAAAAATTACTTTCTTTGCTAATTAGTAAGGCTCGGATTTTTTAATTTTTTTTACTAAAGAAGCATAATTGTAGTTAGGTGCTCTAATGATGGTGGTTACTTTACAAAGGGCACAAGCAGACTAAATGACTAAAATTTTGGTTGACAGTTAGTTATAACTAATTAGTTATTAATCACAAGTCATTTTTCAAAAGTAATTTCAATTAATACTTCGTTTACAAGCTAATATCATTACTCATCATTAATATATTAGTTATTATTCATGGTTACTCAATAATCATAACAAATTTTCAGTCATTAGTCATGACTAAAGATTAGTCATTACCATATATAGTTCATGAAAATTTTCAAAAAAAATGGCGAAAAATGAAAACCTTCTAGATGACCTCAAAAGCACTGATATGAACTCAGGAGGGCCCAACGGACTTCCGAGGACAATAAAAACAAATGAATTCAAAAAAGTAAAAATTGTCAAAAAATGAAAGTCTTCCAAGACTTATAGGATCATTAGTAATGACTAATGACTAATGACAAATGATTTATTAGTCAGACTATTAGAGACTAATGTAGTTCTTAGTCAATAAACTACATATCTACAACTGTAGCTCATACCTTGTACACACGAGTTAAATGAATTCAAATTAAATGAGTTCAGGTGAATTATACAGAATCCAGTTAAGAACATGAACCAAATAAAAATTGACCTTTATTATTGATATTTTAAATTGAAATACTAAATCATTATTTTGTCAATAGTTTATATATTGTATTTAAGTATTAACTCAATATTTTCAGATTATTAACTGAATAAATTGAATTTGACATATTGTTTGCTTGTCCTTCACAGGGCTCTGTAGAACATGTTTATTATTTAAATGCATTTAATTTATCAGGTGTGCACTGGGTATTAGTTGCTAATCAGTAGTATCATCCCTCCCCGTATCTCCTTCTCACGGGTAGACAACTATCCCATCGGTGGGCTCCAAAAGGAGACCACTTCCGGAATATGGTGTTACAATTTATTTGAAAGCTCTTGTAATTAGATTTTCTTTTATTCAAGATTCAAGAATTAATGAAAGCTCATAAAGAAACACGGATGAAGCACATATAATTTTATTGCAATATACACCCATAACCATAACTACATGTACATACTAATGCTAGGCAAGAAACAAACAACAACTACCATAACCAATATAAAATTATCATGAATTCTAGAATTCGCTTTGTTACTCGTCGCTCAGAAAGTCAGTCTGCTGCGGTATTTCCAAGTCCTTCGGTGCGAAGATGGAGTCCTCTAGTTGTTTGGCACAGGATTTCTCCTCACAAGCATTTGAACAAACACAAATAAAAATTGTGCCTCTTCGTTGGCATAATCACAAGGTTGTGAATAAGACCGAACCATAGGTAACATTAAGATTTTTTTCCCAATCAACCCCCGCCGTCTTTACTAAACGATATATATGTGATTTTGGTGACCTCCCTGCATTTCATTAAAATTCAATCCACAATTAGAATTAGAATTTTATGACAAATAATTATTTTATGATTTCGAGTGCGATTCCCAAATACTTAACTTTAAGCCTTATCTTAGAAGTTTGAAAAAACAGAATTACAATTTTATGATATTGTTTTTCACACATTTTTTAATAGAGAAAGTGTTAAAAGAAATAATTAAAATCAATATATTTGGGGCACCAAAACTCTTTCGTTCTATTTGTGTTTGTGTTGCTTACAAAAGTGAAGAATGTGGTCAGCATTTTAATGTATCTTTATGACCACTGGTTTCTCCTTGATTCCTATTTAGTTTTAATACATTTATCATACATTTAGATGTATGATAAATGCAAACATGAAATATAAAATATAGAACATATCTTTTAATATGGTGATGGAATATTACAGTAGTAATAACAAAGAATTTTAACTACAACTAATATTTTGTACTAATTTTATGAAAATCAGAGTCAGAAAACAAATCATTATCAAAAACTAATAAGTTTTTGATAATGATTTTTGTTTTCTGACCCCGATTTTGAAGGATAACCTTTTTTGTTGTTGTTTGAGTTTCATTTTTCAAGCTAGAACCAAGAAATAAGTTAGTTTTTTGTGTGAAGATTTTTTTCTTCATCGAAAATTAGATTTTTTTTCAAAAAAAAAAAAAGATGAACAATGAAAAATGGAGATGAACTTTTAAAGATAAACAAACCTATTGTGTGTTTGGATTTTTATTTTCTATCGATTACGAGCAATGGCTTAGCAAATATTTGTATTTCTAGAAAATGCTGTACATAAACAAATATTTCCTAACTATTTTTTCTTCTTCAAAAGTCATCATACAAGTACATATATAATTATTATACTGTATATTATGTAAACAGTGTTTTGAAAGTACATTGTTTAAAACTTGTACTGTATGGCTTGTTATGATTTACATTGATGGAGGGGAGAGAATATTATTTTAGTTTTAACAACTTCAGAAGCCAAGTTTCTTTTTACTTATGTGTTTTTTCTTATAAATTACATAAGGAACACTTAAGATAAGAAACAAAAGATGAAACAATGACTACTTTCACATTATATATATGGCTACTGTTGGGGGTTAGTAGCCCTTCTACTCCATCCCCTCAAAAATCTCCACTTGGAGTAGAGAAAAGAGAAACAAATTCAAAGAGTTCTATAATTTACACCTCTATTATTATATAGGCCCTACTGTATAATATTGGTGTAAGTTGTTCATTATACGAAATGTACGTCCATTTCGCGAAATGCACATAGGTAATCCTGATGCAGAACGCGAAATGGACATACATTTCGTGTAAAGCAACTCCAACTAGACCCTCCAGTGCTGTCAATACACAATGTCGCAGTTTTTTTTTTTGCTTAAATCATGAAAATCTTAATAAAAATTAGTCTTTTGTAAAAAAAAATTATGAATTAAAACGAAACAGCAATTATTTATTGCATTTTAAAATCATGGCTGCTGAGTTTTTTTACGTCTCATAATTCGTTGCGTAATTTTGAACAATTATTAGTCAATGGACCTGTAATTTTTTTCCTCCCTTTTATCCTTCTATTTGTAAGTTCCGGTTGCACTTCCGTTTCTGCTGTTTAATTATTAATTATTTACTTTTATTATATCTTTGAAATGATGATGATGATGTCCTTTCTTTTGTTAATGGTTTTTGACCAATATTTAAGGGTATATATAATCCAGAGAGTGTGGGTCTATTTTAACAGACATTCAAGAAGCCATTTTTCTTGTGTCCTTTCTCTCTCTCTCTCTCTCTCTCTCTCTCTCTCTTGCACACAATTTATATGGATTTAATGAACGTCTTTAATTTGCTTTCATGCGTTCTTAAAGAGATACACAATTAAGGATAACGCACACACACACAAATAGGCCTATAATGAAAGAAAGAAAGAGAGAGAAAGATTTCATTTATAATAATGGTGTCCTTCCGTTTCACTTGTCTTTATTACTTGACATATGTTTCTAATACATTATTTTGCATATTTATACAACATGAATTTTCTTTTATTTTCTTCCTTTTGTGTATATTTTCAAGACTAACTGCATCTGTAGAAAAGCTGTGCTGTAAAGTAAAACACAAATGTGGGTATAGCGAGCGTATTTAAAAATGTCTCAAAAGTGTGCTATCTCGAGAAAACAATCATGTAATATACAATATTATACACACTGCACTTGTTTTCTTGAGCAAACGTCGTGTTTGCACCGTAAATAGACCCTCCATCTTATGTGGTTTACTATGGCTTCAAAAATTGTACATTTGTCATTGCCAACTTATAACACTCTTGCAAAAATGACAGTGCCTTACAGACTCCATTACCAAGCATAGTGGCGGATTTACCATTTTGCCACTCCTAGGCAGCAACCATGGTGCTACCCCTCCCCCCCAAATTGCACAGTTCGCAGGGCAGTGTGTTCGTGGAGTGCAATTGCGATGCGTGGAACTGAGTGAGAAAAACAGTGCTAAAAACTGCATGTAGACAGACATCTCTGAACTGCAACGTTCTTTTTACGCAGTTTCGCCTGCGCAGGGAAAACTGTGTAGAATAAAACCATGCAGTTCAGGGGTGTCCACACGCGCAGTTTTCAGCACCGTCTTTCCCACACAGTTTCATGGAATCCATCGAAATCCTGTAAAGAAAGGAAAATCAATGCAGTTTGTTTTATTAACCTTTATTTGAATCAAAAACGAATTTAAAAAAAAAAAAAATTTAAAAAAAAATTTAAAAAAACATTTTTTTTTAATTTGCCGCCCCGAAAAAATTACCGCCTTAGGCAGCTGCCTACTTTGCCTATTGCGAAAGCTTCCCCTGTTTAGGCAACATATGTAGGAAATATGAGTAAAACAAAGAGTGGATTTTATGAAAGGAAAACGTTAAAAATGTACGAAATTGCAGAACTCTGCTGAAGAAATTAAAAATATATGCAGAATTGCTGAAAGTCTGTAAAACATTCATGAAAATTTATTGAACTGTGTTCAGGGTTGGCAAGGATTTCTCCACTAGTGGTTTGAACCACTGTTTAAACATGGTTTAAACTGGACTGGGCTAAACATGTTTAATCCATTTTGGGGTTTTCAGTTTTACTTGGAATTTTAAAAATTCTTGAATCTTTGGCCATTTTTAAGCTTTTTGAGTCTGCTGAGACACATTAAGCCTTCCTGAGCCCTTTTTACTGTATTTTAGAGGATTTTTTTTAATTTTTGGCCGTTTTTGGTAAAAATCCGAGGCCATTTGTCCGTTTTCGCTGCCATTTTGTGTCCATTTTCGACGCCAAATTGTGTTCATTTGGCTAAACATTCAGGCGAACATTCGCCAAAAATTCGGCAAACATTCGCCAAAAATTTTGGCCAACTTTTGTCAAATTTTTGACGAATGTTCATTCGTCATAAATTTTGCGAACATTCGTTAAAAATTTGGCGAACTTTCGCCAAAAATTTTGACGAACATTCGTCAAAATTTTGGCAAACATTCGCCAAAAATTTTGGCGAACATTCGTCAAAATTTTGGCAAACATTCGCCATAAATTTGGCGAACATTCGGCAAACATTCGCCAAAAGTTTTGGCGAACATTCATCAAAAATTTGGCGAATATTCGTCAAAGATTTGGCGAACATTCGCCAAAAATTCGGCGAACATTCGCCAAAATTTTGGCGAACATTGCGGAGGAACATTATGGCGTGATTATTTTATTCATTGTTAGTTTCTATAAATTAGAATGGAAGAGTAATTTTGTTTTAGTTTCATCCAGTTATCACTAGATGGCAACACCTTGATTGTAATTGTAAATTTATATACTTTTTAAAAAAAGTCTGTTTTACGACAAAGGATAGAAAAGAAGCTGAAATTGTCGCTTTCAAGTTACAAACAGCTAAACTAAACCGGTGTTAAATTGTTAAAAAAAAAAGTTTTGCTGCAGTTTTTTAAACCCCCTGCATAACCATATGCAAATTCTAAATTTTGTTATATTTTTTTTCTCTTTTAATTGTGTTTTCAGAAACTATTTGCATCGCAAAACAATGTACTGATGATATAACATGTATATTTATTAATATTATTATTGTTCAAAAGGCTTACGTCACAAGTTGTAAAATGTGTTGTGGCTGGTTTAAAACTTCCGAATTCTTTGCTTGGGGGGGGGGGGGGGGTTCATCACAGAAAGCCATATTTAAAGCCCAACCAGGGTGGAGTGATAGAAATCAATTGTTTTTTTCATCCATTACAATCAACTAAAAAAAAAAATCAACTTAAAAAACGAATTGTTTTTTTTTCAGAATTTTCCTATTTTTTAAAAAAAAAAATGTTAATTTTTTTCTTTTTTTTATGAAATGAATTTCTTATAAGAATGTACTTGACAGGTGAATAAACAAACTGAATGCTACTTTGTCATGCATGGATTTACAGTTGATAAGAGTAATTTCCTGATATTTCAAATACATAAGAAAAATCTATCCAAAAATGTATCCAGCCTGGTTGGAGTCGTATTCACAAAGGGTTAAAGGTGGAAGCAGTCACAAATGCAAATTACAAAATATGACTATGACAAATATATTGTCATGACTGGCGCACAAGCAGTGGTATCATACGGTATGACTGTCATAATTTTATAACTTTTTTTTTTCTTCTGTAATGAGACCTCTGGCTTCCATAGTGACATATTGCCTACATAAGAATATCATTTCTTATCAATATATAATTGAATATATTGCTAGCTTAAAATTTTTTTTAACTAATATACAACTTCTTAAAAATTTGGTAAACATAAATTTGAATAAGGAATACATATAAGAAATTGAAGGAAATGTACATTATATATCGTGTGTTTACGTCATATATACATCATATATATATGAGTGTGTATGTACAAGGCAGTAGCATACACATGTACAAATATAGAGCTTTTTTTTGTACATTTACTTCCTATGCTGATAAAATTGGACGTTGTTGCATTTGGGTGGAAATTTTCTATTCAACATGGAAAATCTGAAATTCTTCATTGCTTTTATATACGAAAAAGCTCAGTAGTCATTGCCCCCTCTACCCTCCTCCTCCTCCTCCACCACCACCTCCAAAAACCACACTACTCCTTCTGTATATGTATATGTATATATATATATATATATATATATATATATATATATATATATATATATATATATATATATATATATATATATATATATATATATTGTATAGAAATTGAAAGAGAAGTTAGGAGTTCGGTGTGGATTGGGTGGGTGGGTGGGTTGGGAGAGATAGAGTGAAGGGAGAAGAAGTGTTAGTAGTGCGCATGCGTGCTACTTGTGAATGCTTTGCTGCATGCGAAAGGAAAATAGAACGTAAAGTTTTTGGCGATGAATAGAAGAGGAGGAGGAGGAGGTTTTTTTCTTTCTTTCTCCTTTTGTGTTTGATGCATTCAAAAAGGTTCTTTTCTATTTTTCTCTCTCTTTCTGGTAGTAATTTGATCGAATTCTGCGCGTCCTCGATTCGAGCACCATCTCTCTCGACCAATCAGAAACGAGCAAAGACACGCTTGAGTTATTTTCAGAATATAAAAGAGACACACAAAAGTTTTGTTGCACACACAAAGAGCACGTACAAACACGCACATACTGTGTATACTATAGTCACCAATATTGGCCGTATACCATCTGTAGATGCATACACACACACACACACACACACAAAACATAGAAACAGATGAAAGTTATTTACCCTCCTCCCAGGCTTCCAAACCACCTCCAATTTTCAATCCACTTTCACTTCTTTTTTTTTTACTTTGCTTTCTTTCTTTGCTCTGCTTCCATTTTCTATTTTATAAAGATTTTTATATTGAATGTATGAAATTTATTGTTGGTAGAAAATTCTGCTATCAGAGGAAACCTGGCTGTTTTGCTATTTGCTTAGTTTGCTAGCCTCCATGTGAAGGGTTTTTTGTTTATTACAGGTGAAAACCGAAATGACAGTTTACTAGTTCTAGGATTTTACTAGAATTCTTCGTTGCGGGTCTGAATCGCGTCAGTTGCTATACTGCCCCAAACACTGTATCGCAATAATGAATCTACTAGCCATCCAGCGCTTTGTAATCCTTAGGAATAGGCCACACATGTTCCATTCTGTAGGTCACAAACCACAGCAAGCGTTGGAGGCAGGTGCTATAGCTATTAAAGGATTAGATCTATATTTTCAGTACTGGATCACAGTGATGAAATAAAAGTCGGCCATCCCAATCCCAGTTTACGAAACAAATGCCCTGCTAGTGGGAAGAAATGTGCTTCTTCCTTCATACAATGGGGGCGAACTGATGAGGAACAAGTGTTACCCGATGCATTGTTTAAAACTAATGAAGACCTTGCGTTTTCTGTTATATTGGAAGGGATATGATGAGGACCAAACCAACATCCTCCATTGCTAGCATTCTCCAAACACATTACCTAGAGGTATTGATAGCCTCAAATTCTAATCTTTATCAATGTTATCATCATTTGAGTTGCAGCGCACCTAGTATTCAGTGTTATTGAAGAATCACGCATGCTCAAAAATCAGTAGAAATTGAAACAAAATTGCACTGAAAGTTATATGGCGCTTCTGTTAAATTTCTTAAAAAGTGAAATTCATTGGGATTTTATTATGCATGTGTGATTATTCCCCAAATTCATGGATTCACTTTGAGACCTGTATATGGAGACTAGCAGTAGCCTAAATAGCAAATTTTTCTTAAAGCAGAATTTTCAGCCACATAAGATGATGTATACACATGCATATATGTTGCTAATGCACATACTGCTTTTGCGCCTTCTATATTTCCTTGCTGTAGTTATAGGTGCATTTTGCAATAAAATAACGGAATTTTTTGCCACAATTTTCTGTAGAAAAGAATTGGGTAGAAAAAAGTATTCAGAAAAGTTGAAAAAAAAAAAAAGATTTTTGCAGAGAATTCGGGTGGGTTGCTTTTCAAAATTCAATGCAGAGAATCCATATAGAAAGGGAATAGGTTTGAATCAGAAGAGAAAAGGGCATATTTTGTACAGAAAAGTGAATTTGAAGCTATTCAACGCATATATGTACGCACACATACATAACAGAATATAGGCCTAGATTTCTACAAAGAATACAAACAGCCTTTGATGACAACAGCATTTGCCTCTCTCTCTCTCTCTCTCTCTCTCTCTCTCTCTCTCTCTCTCTCTCTCTCTCTCTCTCCTTTCTATCTCTATTCAGATTGAAAGTAATAATAATGCTTTTCCAACTTTGTATAGTTCATAGAAAGAAAAAAAAGCTTCTCTCTCTCACTCTCTCTTTCTATTCGTCATCTTTTCTTTATTATAATATTGCAATCCACCCCCTCTACTATTTAAGAGACCTGCAGATTCACGGCCAGTGCTGCTGCCTGCTTATGAACTAGACGAATTATTATTGCATCCTCTCTCATACAACAGACACATAGAAGAAAAAAAAGAAAAGAAGAGACGCCTTTTACACCATGTGACTTATTGTTGTGTGTGTACTTTTATATTACATATATATGTATGCTATATATATATATATATATAAAGAAAAAAAAAGTACACACATTCATGATGATCAAAAAAGGCGTATTGTTAAGAATCAAAATGGAGATGATGATGGGAGGTGGTGGTGGTGGAGGAGGAGGAGGAGGGGGGGGGGGGGGTTGTATGAATGAATGGGATATATAGATATAAAAGCCCGGGGAACAGTTGTGGTTGCCGTCAGAAGACACGCATTTGGTGGTGCATCGAGCACGACGTTCGCCAATCTCTTCTCCTTCTTATAGTTATGATGATGATGATGATGGTGGTAGTGGTGGTGGTTTCAGTAATTTTTAAGTTGTTTTTTGGCTTTTCTTCATTTTTTAAAATTGTTTCTATTAAGATTTTTTTTCGTTTTAATTTGGTTGTTTGTTTTTTTCTCGGCCTGTTTTGATTTTGGCGGGCTTTTTTTTTGGATTGGATGGAAGAGGAAGTTCCCGCCATGTGTATTGCTATAACAACCACTGCTGCCTTCAAGGGGTTGTCTTTTTTGTCTTCTTCTTCTAGTGTCCCATTTGGGAATGTTATTTTTCATGTTGAGGTTGGTTGTCCTCATGGGTTTTATGATTTGTAGGGGTTCTGGTTTTTTTTTGGTGGATTCTTTTAGGTTTTATGTTTTATATATCTGTATATATAACTCAATGGATATCTGTGTTTTTTTTATGGTGGATATGGATTTTAGAACAAGTTTTCAGCCGTTGTGGTTTGATGATGATGATGTGTTTTTTTTTTTGACGTTTTGTGTCCCCTCCTCTTCCTCCTCCTTCTTTCCTACCTATCCTCCTCCTCCTCCTTCTATTTACATATATGGCACCTTTAAATCAACGTTATCGAAGGGGGTTTCATATTTTTCAATATGGTTGCCATATAAACGTGAGACAAGATAACTTCTTTTTTTCTTCTTCTTCTTGTTTCCTTAAAACTACCCGGGGAATTATCTTCTCGTGTGTTTTTCCTCTTTCCGGTTGTATCTTACATACTGTATGTATGTAAGACATCGAGCAATTGGCTTTTTACTGTCTGCTGTGTTTTTGTTGCCTTCCTGAGGCTCCCTCTAACATAAGCCACTGTCAAGCCTCCTTCTCTATAAAACATATTGAGTATATATATATATAGTACTTAGGATGTCTTTAAATTTGAGCTTTTATCTTCACAATAAGAGATCAATATTGGGAGGGCCCCCATTTTAAGAGGGGCCGGTTTTTTTTTATTTTACTTTGGAACAGCCAAAATAACGTTTTAGGTTAGGATGAATTTTTTTTTAGATTATGACAGCGGTTTTTTAGCCTTTCAGAGATTTATTTATTTTCCATTAACTTTGAGAAGAATTTGAAATGGTTTTAGAAAGTAGAATTAACAAGAGAAACATTTTCACATTGATAACGTTTAAGAAGGTTTTATGAACGGCTGATTTTCAAACTTCTATTTTTGTTTTTCAGGTAGAAACTAGAAAGGGGGGGGGGGGGGAGAGGGTCAGCTCAATCACTATAAGGTTATATTTTCATGTTGGATATGTATTTCAAAATAATTTGGTAAGCAAAAATTAATATAAAAAAATATAGTCTGCTTAAGTTTGATTAGTTTTTAAATTTGCCCTTCTAGTTTCTAAAACACTTTCAAGTTTCTCTTGATATTTCACCTGAGAGATGGAATAATCACAGTTTGAGTGGTTTTTACACCTTAAAAATAAACATTTTACGTAATATTTATTATATCAGCAAATTAATTTTTCACTTTTTAAAAATTCATTCAAAAAATCAAATTAAGTTCAGTTCTCAAATTGCTATAATTTTTTTATATAAAAATGAGCATATGAAAATACTTACGCAGAATGTTTTTTTTTTTACTTTTCTAGCATTTAAAACACTTTAAGTTTTCTTGATTTCCTCAGGTCATATTCTATCTTTCATAAGCAAAATGAAGAAAAAAAAAACTTGAAAGTGTTTTGGAAACCAGAAGGGTAACAAAATTTCACTTGTATCTTTAAAATTAAAATTATGTGAGTTTGAAGAACAAACAACTTTTAAGTATAGACAATATTTTTTCAATGTATATAAAGTTTATTTTGAATGACATATCAACAAGAAAATAATATAATATTGAGTGATTCAGTTACCGTTCTAGTTTCTAACACACTTTGTAACTTATTTTTTTAGTGTTCCTCCTGAAAAGCATGTTAACCAGTTTGAAAATCATCTATAATTCATAAAACATAAGAAAACCAATCCTTAAACAAAGCTAAACTTAAAACTTTCCAATTAAATAAATGTATTTTTGTTTTACGTCATATTTTAAGTTTAACCTTTACTTTAAGCAACGTTAAAAATAGAGGGTTCGTTAAGTTAATGTAAAAATAGTTTAAATTATAAAAAAGTTAGTCGAAATTTGTAAAATACAGAAAAAAATGATTTTATTTTTTTTTTGCCTCACCCTGTTTTTTCTTTTAAAAAACTTGTTTTAAATGTAATGTTTGAAATGAGATCTATTATTGAGGCTTCGCGCTACTATAATATGGCCATAGGCATTTAGAGACATGTAATTAGGTTCACCATAATATTATACATTATTATTATTATATAGGATATTCGATTTTGCGCAACTTTTGTTCCATTTTGAGGTCAACTATTGAATTATTGATCTTCTGATATAAGTTAGTTTCTATATAAGTCTAAACAACAGAGCTCTCTTCTTATAAGGTGTGTTTTTACATTGCCCTCACTTTATATTTCTTCATGTTACTTATTACTTGAGGTTGTCTTGATATAGTTACGATTGACGCCCACTTTTGAATTCGATATATATATTTGGGTCTTAAAGATAGATACATAAGTAAATAATGGAAGGGCCTATATTTCAAATTTAGGACCTTATATAGACAGGAAAATACTGAGAACAGCATAGAACTTGATAGAAGGCAAGGCTACTAATATTATTTTAGCTAGATTTCTAATGCCATGTGTGTCCTTATATAAAGGTGCACCATGATGTAGTACCAACCGCTGGCCCTTGTAAACATTATGGTCACTTAGAACTTTTATTAAGTTATGAGCCTCGCTAGCAATTAAGGAAGAGTTATAGAAAATAAAGAAAATATCCAGAAGTGAAGTTTAAAAGCAATTTGAAGTAGGTCTATAGGTTAGAAACTAGAAGAGTAAACGATTCATATATATATATATATATAGTTTCGTGATATATGCAGGCAGGCAGGCATCTTTGAAAAACGATTATAATCGTTTTACGGCAGTTTGAAAAAGAGCAAGTTTCACGTTTTTCATCAAATTTGATCTATAAAAACGTAAAGTATACATTTTATGCTTATTTTGTAAAAGTATAGACAGGGATGGATCATGGAATGGGAATATCGGACGTTTTCTCCGATGGGCCGCTTATATATGTTGAGGGCCGGTTTTCCATTAGACGGCCGATTTTATGAAGAAGTTCGATAAAATTTTTTTAAAAAAAAAACTCACAAAGAAAAGGTACGAAAAGATGAAGTTTTATAATAATAACAGAAAATTCAAAAGCATTAAATGACAGATTTTCTTCAGGCAAAAAAAAAAGAAATGAAATTAAAAAAAATATATAGACCTATTTTAGAAAGAAAGAATAATTTTGCAGCATTCTTGCACGTTTTTTAATAAAAAAAAAAGCTTTTTTCCTCGCTAAGCTTGCTGAAACTTGGTGCAAAACAACGAAAGAAATTGATAATTTAATTGTAGTAAAAAAAAAAAATTAAAAATAGAACTAAGTAAACTTTTCGTAAAATAAAATATAGGCTCTAATTTTAATATGGCGGTGGAGTCTTAGACCCTTTTTTGAGTTCCTTACTCCTGAGAGCCGAGCAAATAATTTTCCCCAGGTTTCCCCTGAGTAATAATAGACCATTTGGAATGTGTCATAAAACGTTTATTTTGAAAGATTATATTTCAATTGCTCTTCTAGTTTCTGACACTTCCCTATATGAGCAGTCGACAAATTAGACCAATATATTTTTTTTTCCTAAATTGACTCAATGAGTGACCCGATTCCATAGAGGCTATGAGGCTTTATACAAGGACCTCTATATATGATTAAATTAGGGGTTTTATGTAATTATGATAATATGATTATAGAGTGTCGGGTATCATCTGCCTATTCATTAATAGAGAATCTAATTAATTTCGTGTTCTTGGGTTTTTCTTCTTCTCTTATCTCTTGTGATTTTTTTTTTGTTATCATTAATTCATTAGTGTCTCTGTGTTTAGACTTTTTTTTCAATTAACTTAATATTATATATTTTAGTCTTCTTTCTCCTTATTAATATATGATGAGCTTCTTTTTTGTTGTTAATTCCCTTGAGGAAAATTAAGAGGGGTAATTGAGGGGGTGGGGGTAGGATAAGGGGGATTAAAGGTGGTCAAATATACGGAATAGACCAATATATAGGCCTACACATAGATCTATTAAGAAACAAATTAATGGGCGGTTTTTTTTTTTTGTTTCTTCTTGTGAATTATATAATGAATTATATTTTGCGGCTTGAACTTTCAGTGGTTTTTAGTTTGCGTGTTGGATTTTACCTTAAGGGTTTTGGGGGTGAGTCTTGGTTTGTTTTTTTTGACGGTGTTTCAGTTAAGCGAATTCGGCCAAGAGGATGAGGGAGATTTGCGTATATTCGCTTAAGGGGGGGGGGGGGGGGGGAATGTTGTCGTTGTTGTACTGAGCGTGAAAAACATAAACCCGGGAAAGAGGATGATGATGATGGTGAGGGGGAATAAAGGGAGTGGAGTTTTTGAAATCCGTGCGGTTTATCGATGATATTACCACCGTAATTCGCGTTCTCCTCTTTAATGCGAGAATTGCGTGTTCATATTATTATATTTAAAGAAGAAAAAATAAAGGGAGCCATTCTAGCTTATAATAAGCTTTGTTTTATTTAGGGGGTATGAGATTTCTTGTGTTTTTATTATATATATTTATTGGCTTCTTGATTTCTCTCCTCTTTATTGTTTTTTTCTTCTTCTTCTTCTTCTTCTTCTTCTTCTTCCAATTATTGGGGAAAAAGTTTACACCCGGGTTGTTATTTGACTATGGGTTACTCGGTCTCTCAGAAGGAAGACTGAGAAATTTGAAAGTGTTTTAGAAACTAGAAGGGGTAGCTCAATCATTTAAGGGTAATTTCATGTTGATATCTTTCAAAATTAACTTTTTATAAATACAAATTTAAAAAAATATCGTCCGCTTAAAGTTGCGTCATTTTGAAACTCACATAGATCTATAATATAAGCGACCTTTCTAGTTTCTAAAACATTCGAGATTTTCTTCATGTTGCGATAGGCGTTTTCACTTTAAACGTTTGTACTTCGTAATATATTTATTTACTATTCTAGTTTCTAATTCACTTTAAAGTGTGTTAGAAACTAGACTAGTAAATTTATATATTCATTTACTGTAGTCTAGTTTCTAACACTTTAAAATGAATTAGAATTTTAGAATTTTCTATTATATTTATTTTTTTCAGGATACAATCCATGCTTCGCTAAACATTATTTTTTCGAGAACCAATAACCTCGACATAACGTAGTTTATGAAACTATATAGCTTTATACAGAAGTGAGTTTACATCAGCATATACTCCAATTCGGTTATCGATGATTCGGTTAAACCGGATATACGATTTTCAGAAATATCTTTTCTGTCGTTAAGCGGAGGTAGGATTGGTTACTTTTTTTTGTAAACAATTAAATTTGAATATGACGAAATTTCTGTCATTTTTCTTATTGAAACTTTTGAAAAGAAACTTGAAACACATTTCTGTTTCAGACGTCTGTTTTCTGAGGTATCAGTCATATTCATAGAAAATCATTGTGTAAATTCTTTTCAATAAAATAATTTAACATTATTTAAATGTCTAAATTTGTAAAAAAAAAATACTGCGAGATAAAGATTAGCACAAATTAAAGCTAAACCTATTAAAAAAAATTCAAAATTAATAAGATTAAATAATGCAAAATGTTCCCAATTGCTGATATTAACGCTAAAATGTTCAAAAATGCTTAATATTATTGCTAAAAAAAAGTAAAAAAAAAATGCTTCAACAGTGATAAGATTAACGTAAAAAAAATGATCCAAACTGCTAATATTAACGTTGTAAATTTAAAAAAAAAAGTGTTGATATTAACGCGAAAAGTCGTCAAAAGTGCTGCTAAGAATAACGCTAAATAAAATAAACACTTTCCTGAACGCTAAATAACCGGTAAACTTTGCGTGAGATCGAAAATTAACTCTAAACCCCGTTATACACCATCAATTATGTCTTAAATATTTGTGTGAATTAAATGATGAACGTTTTCTTCAATGATTTGGGTAAATAAAATGTATAAATTAATTTAAAAGTATCCATCGGTGGGTATACACATGTAAAAGTATTTGAACATTTTTACCTAAAAAAATGTGCGCAGAACAGTGCGTAGTGTGACAGTTTATCGTATATCTAACCTTTTGACCTTCTAGACAAGAGAATTGGGGAGAGGTGTGCTAAATATATTGCAGAGTGCATCGTATATATAGCTTTGTAAATTACGTATGAATGATGCTGATCCTGAAAAAGCGCTCTAATAGACATGATCATTTAAGAAAAATAGAACATCTTCTTCATTAATGCAATCTCGAACAAATAATTATAATTTAACATTCACGTCGTTATACACATGAAATATCACATTTATAAATTAATTTATACATTTATTGAAGACATAATTGATGGTGTATAAAGGGCTTAAAGGTATGCCTATATATATAGGCCTACATAACGGAAAACGGATCAAAATTGGTTTCTTTAGCTTATTGTTTTATACAAAAATTCATAAAGATGACACAAATCAAGAGGCGTGATAACATTTTTGGTGAAATGGAGGACATTGGTTTTTTTTTGGTCAATGGTCTTGTCTTTTATTTTTTGCATTTTATTTCAGACCCGGGGTGGGGGGGGGGGGGGTTTGCAGCTGCTTTTATTATGAATGAGGGTGTTTTTTTTATTATAGTCTCCTTTCAAATTCATTTTTAGAACCCATATAGACTATATTTCAGTCCCTCTATCTATTATTATATATATATATAAAACGTGTATAGGGAGAGTGGGGGTAAATATAACGTTAAATGCCCCCTTGATTCTGTTTTCTTCCCTTCCGTATGTTTTTTTCCTTTTTCGGTTGAGTCTTGTGTGACGTGTTTTATCGAATTTTGATCGACCTTTGATCTCAAATCTGTGTCTCTCTCTCCCCCCCTCTTCTCCCCATCTTTAAAACCCCCCCCCCCCCTCTTTATTTCTCAGATGGGACACTTTTTTTTTTGGAGGTATGGGCGCTTTGACACATAGGGTCTCTTACCCCTCCCCTCCTCTCTCTCTATTTTAGTGAGATTTTAAAATTCTAAATAGAAAACGATAATGAGACTAAAGCCGTATGTTTTTACCATTATGGATGATGAGGTTAGGAAATTTTTGATTATTATTAACTTATTCCAAAAACTCTTTTATTTCGTTTTTTTATTGAAAACAAGATTTTAGCGGCCATCAAGACATTTTAAAACTAATCTTTGTTTTCAGAAAATAACTTAATTTTTTTACGAATCTAAAAATATAGAAATTGCTTTTTTGAATTTACAAAAAGGCAGAATTGATTATTAGTTTAGTTTATGATTTACATTTATTTAAAATCGATTCAGATCTTTTTTGAATTTTAATTTAATCGTTTTTTTTTAAAGAAAATGCTGAGACTGAAATGAAAAGCAGGTTAATTTTGAAGGTATACCAATTAATTTTTAATATATATTTTTTTTAATTTTCTACGAAATATTTATAAAATTGTTATAAATTTATATAATTTAGTATTTATTTTATATTTAAAACAATTTGATTAGATCTGCTTTTTGACAGTACTGGCTAATATTAAGTAGATCTACTATGTCATTTATGTAGGACCTAATTACGTTTACAAAAAAAACGTATTCAAATAGACCTAAGGTATGTAAAAAAGGGTCTCTAAAAGATTTTTTTTATGAAAAAAATATACTTAAAAAGTTCTTTACTATTTTTACTAGTTGGTTCTACCTAAATAGTCACTTTTTAACGTTTCTTAAATTTTCTTTTTCAAGAATATTAAAAACCATTTCTTATTTAAAACAATTTATTAATTTTAAAATTATATTATTTTTTTTAATATCGTAATGGTCTTATTTTTTTTAATGGTAACAGGAAATGTTTGTCGGACCCTTGTGTTTTGACGTTTCTAAAATCTAAAAGGACCTTATATTTAAGGAGAACAATTGCGTTTTTTATGTCTTTGTGTATAGGACGTGTCCAATTAGCAATGAATTAAATTGATGGCCACTCAATTGACATATTTATTGAAGGGGGTAATTTATAGAGTGCTTTTTGGGGGGGAGGAGGTTTCAATATAACAAGAGAGAGCCCCATGTGGCTTAATGGGCACTTCGTATTTAACTGTATCACATTTGCGATGTAAAATAGCAGGAAAATGGAAGGAGGAAAAGGGGGGGGGGAGTTAGGAGGTAGGTTTTTTTTAAAAAGTGTAACTTGAGCTAAAGTTGTAAAGTGATTAGTAATTTAATTTTATAAGAGTCATTATCGAATACAAACTAATTTCAATTAGGGTCTCTCTATAGTATAACCTGATAAATTTGTGAATAATGAAGTTAATGTTGTTTTTTAGACAAATAATAGCTACATAGTGTATTATATAATATATTATATGCATGGTGTATACTGAGGTCCTAAAGGCTAATAATTTAAATTTTAAGCAAAAAAAGGGAGGGAAAGTCGTTTTGGTTGAATTTCCGTTTGGTTATATTGTTATTATTATTACGCATTTTGTAACAAAGATGTCTCAGAACCAACCCCCCCCCCCCCCCCCTCCAATTTATTTCCAGAATACAAATCGTTTAAAATGAAATATTTCAGAACTTATATAGATGCTACACATTTGAAACTTAAGCTTATTGTTATTATAGGAACATATCAAAATATAATCTGAAAACAAAAAAAAAAGAGATATTTGTATAAATATTTAAACAGATTGTTGATATTGAGGTTTAAATTGTATTTTATTTTCTGATTGAACGGTAATTTTTTTCTATTAAAATTCTCAACGAATTTTATTTATTATTTTGTATAAGCCTAACTAGGCCTATATTTTTAATGTGTTGTTACTAATATAACTTATAAGTAAAGCAAAAAAAAAAAAAAAGAATGGTTTATTTTTTGCAATCAAAAGTGACTGCATGGTTAGAGGCTGGATTTTTCATCATCATTCCCTGCACCTTTTTCCCGCAAAATGGGGTTAGAGTTTTCCTATAATTAAAATTACAGCTGACCTACACTTGTTGGTTATCTCTAGCCTCTAACCAGTTTTTTTGCCTTATTTAATAAATATCTTAAGTTTAAAATTATTGTTTTGTGTAGTTTCTGAGATCTATTCAAATTTTGATTATAGACTAGATATATAACATGGCGGTGGTTCCTGGGACATATAGATCTATTTGTAGAATAACAATTGTGAAGTATTTGTTTGAAACTAGAATAGTAATTGAATGTGTTAATAAAAAAACAATTTTTCATGGTTGAATAATAATTATAATTGAATTTATTATTAGTATTTTTCCATTTATGGATTTAAAGTGAAAAATAAAAATTGTCATCGAAAATTTAATTTTAAAAATATTCACTATATACTAGTTTCCTAACATATTTTCAATGTCTTCTTAAAGTTAGCTATTTTAAAGAAAGCGAGATTTAAAAACAGATGTTTTTACTAATAAGTGACATTTAGGCCCTTTTCTGTTGTGTTCCATTTTTTAAGTCTAAAAGTAAAATGGTCCATTTTCAAGATTGTCTCTGTTTAAAAGTTTCTTGATTTTCTTCTAGATGGCGTTGTATGTTCTACTGTTACCTCTTCTTTATCAAAACTAACATTATTTTGTGTTCATGCTTATTTTGTTTGAACATTATTAATATTTTTAAACGTTAACATTTTTTCATGTAATTTTAATGAATATTTTTTTTTCTCTATTAATTTCAGCACAACTAATTAATATTTTTATAATTAAAGAGTTAATTATTTATGCCAAAGTGAACCCACATTTGAATAAATTAATTATAAATGCAATAATACAGAAAGGTTTATTAATTATGTATGTTTAGTGAGTGAGTGACCACTGACTGACCAGTCTATTGTTTGTGACTTTGAAGTTCTTGACCTTTTGTTCTGCTTCTGAACATTGGACGAGCGAGAATGCCTATTTAAAACGATTTGGTGTTTGTCCAATTAAAACTAATGTTATGGGATTTATAACTCTTGGGGTCTTATCACTTTGGGCCTCTCTCATAATAGGAGAGATATCGGAATAAACATTATGGACCTCCTCCTCCTCCACCTTTAACCCCCTTCAACCCCAGATTCTGTTTCTCCTACCAGACCTATATATATATATATATATATATATATATATATATATATATATATATATATACATATATATATATATATATAGGTCTGTGACTGTATAAGTGACCAAAACAAATCACAACGTTTTGAGGTTCTTTTTTAATGCATTAGCTTAGACATATATACACAAGACAATAATATATTTAGGTGACAAAGACAAATTGAATACAAACATTAAAGCTCTAAATAAAGTTCTGAGAATGGAACATGTGTTGTCCATTTTTGTCCAATAGGAAATTATAGTGGTATCTGATATTATAAAAAAGGTGGTCAAACGGACTGACTCTTAGGTCCGCTTCACACAGGACACTTGTGTGTCTCTGTGCAGTTTGTAGACTGCGGCGTGCTTCACACAGTTGAAAACAATGGACTGTTGTCTAAAACTTAAAATGACCTTGACCAGTACTGACAAACAAGCGGCTGAACGCGAAAACTCATTCTGCTGCTGTGGATCAGAGAAAAAAGAACGGTGGTGGTGTCCCGTGTGGAGCGGATTTATTAGTTTTGAGTCCCAGACCCTTTGATTTTCAAATGCCCAGCCTTTAGAAGCTTTTACAGTAATTCTGGGGCATCATTACAGAAGGAAAAAAATCATAAAATTATAACAATCATAACTTGCGATGTCACTGCTTGTGTGGTATTAGTTTATGACGATTATCATATTACGGTTGTACACCAGTCAATGGCAGTCATATGACAATATTTATGATAATATTTTGTAATTTTCGTTTATAATTATAATTCTTACAAGGTTGTGAGCTATAGATAGGACAGTTTACTGTCATAGTAGGCCTACAGTCTTATTGAATTTCTGTAACGAGGCCCCTGATTTCCGTGACACTTTTAGTAGGCCCAAATTTAAGTAGAAAACTTAACCCTTAAACTTCAAATTGAACTGTCTGGGGTGAGAACTGACTCTCAGCACAGTAAAACCCTGTTTTATTGATAATTATGCGTGACATGTTTTTTAATGTTGGACGGTTTAAGTTGGAGTTCAAGGGCCAAGTTTTCTTCTTGAATTTAAGCCGAATAGTAAGGGGAAGACACATAGCAACGAAGCAGTGTGGGACCTTTTATATACTCTATATAGTTGAGCTTTATAGTGGATTTTTGTGGTTGACCCTCTCTACTCCTCCCCCTGAACCACTACCACGACCACCACCTCAAGCAACTCGACGTATTTAGCCACTATATAGTGACATCATCACCATGAAATCTAAACTATTGATTTCAAATATATGCTATTCCATTAAATAGACCCATATCAGTTTCTATATGAGGCGGCTGGCTGTGATTCATTTTTTTGTGGTTACATTCATCCATGAACCACATCTTTCTAAGCCCTCATTCCTCCCACAATTCCTAAATTTCTCACCAACGTATTCATTCTGTGTTTTTTTTAAGAATTTCAAATAATAGAAGAAAAAAAAAACAGAAGATGACACGTTGATTAAACTTTTTAAGTCAATGGAAATTTCAATGAAGACTTTTAATTGCATTTATTTCTATGAAGCTACTGAATGAATAAACCTGAATTTCATGTGAAACAGGTGACATTAGGACCAAAATTGATTAGTGACAGTGTGGGTGTGACCCCTAAATACCCCCCCCCCCCTTTTCTCCTTTAATCAACAAAGAGCTTTTGGGAGGTTGACAATTAAAATGAAATTCATACAGTTTGATACAGTTTTATATTTGCATCTTTTATATAGAATAAAATAAAGGTTTAATGAATTCCATACTAAATTAGCATATGAAACATTATATATAGAGAGTATATAATGTGTCCATTGCAAATTTTGAGGTTTTCGGTCATCATCATCGACTTCAACTTGCAGTTTGTGTGGCGGGAGCATTATTGCCTAAATTTCCATAGTTATCAAATAGAGAAAGAGTGAGGATAAGGCTTCTTTTTTCGTTATTCGTTACTATGCAATGAGGATGATGAAACTTCCGCTATTATTTTGCCCCCCCCCCCCCCCCCTCTCTTCTCTTTATCCTCTTCCTTCAAATATATACCCTTTTACGTAAACTCTCGTCATTCAAAGTGTTTTTTAAAAAATTCGGAAATGCATTATCCAGCCACTTTTCCATTGGACGGAAGTAGATCTCCATATACATGGGAGATGTATTTCTGTATATATTATATTCCTATATCTCTTTATAATGGAATGGATAATATGGTTGGAATATTTGCTATAATATAATATCCATATGCATGGAAGTGGTCGGCCATTTTATCAGACATATGATGGTGGTGGTATAGTCGGTGTATTCCACAGGTCTTGACCCACTGAAATGTGGGCTTTTGTATGCTCTCAGGTGGCTCAGAGGTTCAAGAAAAAATTTTTTTTTGAGAATTACAGGTCCCATAATGTTTTACGAACAGCTGATATTTTTCAGGTGTCTATAGCTTTAAGAAAAAAAACAAACAAACTTAGAAAGTGTTTTAGAAACTAGAATAGTAGCTGAATCAAAATAGGCCATAGTAGTATTTCTATGTTGCTATATCTTTCAATGTAAATGGATAAAAAATAAACAATATTTTTCTGCTTAAAATTGAGTCATTTTCAAACTGACATATACAATGGTCTAATTAGATTTTGAATTTGAAAAAATTACTCTGCAAGCAGCCAAAAAGGCCTGTGGCAGTGGGACAAAAGTCCAATTGCAGCATGTGAAATGCATTGTCGAAATGCCCTCCTATATGCAGGCTCCACTCCTCCTATATTGTATATATAGATCTATGTCGCATCCATTTGGTGTAATTGTCCGTTGCACGAAATGTATGACCATTTTGCGTTATACATCAGATCGATTTCAGTTCATTTCGCGAAACTGGACATAACATTTCGTGTAATGGACAATTAATAACACCAAATGGATGCGACATAATATAGATCTATTGCCGTTCTCACAATACAAGAAGAATGGAGCCTGGGTAGGTGGATATATATCGACACTAAAGAATGTCGTATAACCCTGACCCATTGTTCTGCAGTTTAAGAAACAACGAAAGTGGTTTAGAAATTAATCAAATGTAAGAAATGTTCACGTTAATTTCTCTAAAAAAAATAAACTTTTTATGGCAATTTCGAATTGTTCATTTTTTCAAGTTTGGTTAAAGTTTTAAATAAAAACAACTGACAATGTTAAAAATTAACTTAATTAAAATGTTGTCATTTCATTACGGTCATAAAATTTTTTTTTATTTTTTTAAAGATATCAATATGAGAGAATATTCTGTATTCTTCTAGTTTCTAAAACATTTTTCAAGTTTTTTTTTAAGGTGTCTCCAAGTGGTGGCGCTGAATAAGCGCCAAACTGAATAACGGCATAACCTGAATAAGCGCCTATGGAAACAAACGCCAAAGAGAATATGCGCCAATTTAAACAAACGCCGAACTGAATAAAAGCCAAAAATGTAGCAGTTATTCAGGTTGGTGTTTTGTTCAATTTGGCGCTTATTCAGTCCACCTCTTTCAAAATGTAAAATAATGAGATTTCTAGTGTATATTTTTTATATTTATAACTTAAGACTAGATCTAGATCTACTTCAAAACTGGAGTTATGTAACAATGTTGTTTACGGACATTTGGACGCACAAAAGGCCGGGGGGGGGGGACTGCTCCTGAGAATTGCCTCACATTTCTGTATATATAGTGCGATGGCGTTTTAACTTGGGTTTTAAGACATTAGAGAGATGGCCATCGTAATAGCTGCCCTAATGGAATGTTTGTGTCACGGAACTCACTAGTTATGGCTTATGAAGTTATGACCCCTCTATAGTGATAACCTCTTTTTTTTTTAAGATTGACCAAAATGTCTTTTTACCGATAAACTTCAACATATTCTCCTATATATATCTATACACTAGTATAGATATAAATTTCTCTTCGAGAGTAGAAGACCTTCTATATATAATAAGTATATATGGTCATTGAAATGGAGAGAGAGATGTTAGGGGAAGCAATGTTATAGGTTTACTTTTGATGGCCATTGCCAAGTCTTTTAAAGTCTTGTATTTTCGGACAATTCTCTCTCCTCTCACTCACTCTAGGTGAAAATTTCACATTATAAAAACACATTCAGGGCTCCATTGAAATTGGTATCGGACTCTATCAATTTTTTTTTCTTTCTTGAAAGCTTTTGTGTTTTTATCAGGAATGTGTTCAGAAGTGGGTGGAGGTAGGGTTTGGGTCTACCGTCTCTCTCTCTCTCTCTCTCTCTCAACCCCCACCCCCTTTTAAAATCATTATTATTGATACGAAAAAGAAGGAAAAGAAATTTTCTAACTTTCCTATAAATATATACAAACCTCATTGTTCTTTTATACAGGGTGGGTACAAAATTGTATAAAGTATGGATCCCACATGCGAGAAAAAAAAGCAGAAATCAATTCGCGTTCAGTGTTTCTCGCACCTTAAAACATTATTATTATATATATATTATAGATATATAATATCCCAGGTCTGTGTATGTGTGTGTCTGTGTGTGGAGTAACAAAAACCATTGAAGCACGTCGGAATTTATATAAATTTGAATAAATGAACCGTTTTTTTTCTCAAGGTCAACTAGTTATATGTTGAACTCTTCCTTTGGAAAGTGTAGAACTGAGAAGAGAGAGAGAAAAGTGGGAGGGGGTGAGGAGAAAAGTTTGGAAAGTGTAGAAGGGGAGAGAGAGAGAAAAGTGGGAGGGGGTGACTGAAATTGAAATGAAAGGAGGAAACAAAGGAAAAAACGACGCGCATGCGCACAATTGCCTGTGAATTTTGCTCCCGTCATTTATGACAGGTTACCCCACTAGTTTTTTTTAATTTATAGAAAAGGGATAGAATGAATTAGGCCTATGCGTCTGAAGCACACTTTTCTATTTTTTGAAACAAAAAAATGAAATTCTGCGTGGCAAATTAAAAAAAAACTTTGAAAGAATTTCAATTTTTTCTGTCAAATAAAATAGAATGGAATTATTTAAATTAGGTAAATGTCTTTTCAATTTTCTGAATGTGGGACCTTGACCTAAAATAATTTTTTTAAGATTAGTATTAATTTATTATTTCTTCTTCTTTATTATATTATGTATAAAATATTATCATATATATTGTTGTCAAAGTGGAATATCAGTCATTGTGTGCATTTTCTAGACAACGTGCGAAACAACTTATTCAGTAGTTAATCTGAACAAGATATTTAATCTTGTTTAAGCAATGTGCAGAAGGCCTAATATAAACAAGCCAATTTATTGCTTAAACTGCAAAACCATTGCTCCAACTTGCAGAAAACTTGCCTCTTGAACATAGATAGAAAACCCACGTTGAATTTTAATCTTGGAGTATTGGTTTTCTTTAATGGAATTCTATGCAACGCAAAAGGTTCACTTTTGTAGTTAGTGCTAAGACGCGTATTCTTAATGATTGCTAGGTCATAGCTAGTGCTAAACTCATCAACTTTTACATGAAACTTCCTATTAAATGTTCATTATGAGTTTAGCACTACCTTTGACTTAGCAATCATTAAGAATACGACCGTAGGATATTTTTTTTTAAATGTTGCCCTATATGTACATCTAGCTTATTGTCTTATACCTTGTACACACATGAGCTAAATGAATTCAAATTAAATGTGTTTAGGTGAATTATACGGAATCCAGTTAAGGACATGGATTTGTCAATAGTATATATATTATATATTTAATTATTAACTCAATATTTTCAGATTATTAACTGAATAAATTGAATTCGACGACATATTGTTTGTTTGACCTTCACAGGGCTCTGTAGAAAACGTTTATTATTTAAATGCATTTAAATTGTCAGGTGTGTACTAGGTATTAGGCATTAGGCATTCTGCACATTACCGACAACGCCAGCAAATGTGCAGGCTTACTACAAAATCGGTCATTCTGCACATTGTCTAGTTAAGGTACATAAAATATTTTTTTACTTGGGATAGTAATGCCATTATCAGATTCAGTACAGTGTCCACTAGAAAGGGTCAGCAGAAGTATATATATATTTTTTAAAAAATATGTCGAGGAGAGTTTATCAATTGTATCTATTAAGGATGTTGAAGTCCATATAAAATACATTTTGAGGGAGGGGGGAGGCGGAGAAATGGGAGGAGAGAGTTACTTTATGGTCAGAAATATTAAGAGATATGACTGGGAAGGAGGAGAAAAAAAAATTCACTTCCTGCGTTTTTTTTTTTGACCGTCGTCCATCAATTTCAACTAAATGTTACACATGTAAACTTGAGCAGGGGTTAAGACCCTTTACATACACGAGAGATCGAAATGTCTCTTGTCAGGGCTCCATTTTCTCTCTCTCTCTCTCCTCCACCCACACACACAATGAATTTTTTTTTGATAATATATGACTTTGAAATGTGTTTAGATGAATCCTCTACAAATCATGGGATATCTTTTCTCTATAATGTGTTTTTACAAGTAGATATTACGGGTTGGGGGGGGGGGGAGAGAACTCTTTTTTTTTTTTTTCTTCTTCTGGTGTTCTATTGTTGAGTTCACCACCAACAACCCTTAACATACATGTTATTCAGGAACAGTGTGATATAAATTTGATAAGAGAAGCCACACTGATACATATTGTGTTGTGTTATTATCAATGAACTGACCACTGACATTAAAATCTTTCAGTCCTGACGCGTTGTGAACGGAGTTTCTTTTTTGTTGTTTATGTTGTTGCTGCTTTTTAAAGTTTTTCTATAACATATGCCATCCATGACAACTTTAATTTAGACTCACTTATTATTACTATCTTTAAGAATTTTTGAAATTTAATTCTGAAATGTAATTATTTATAAAAAAAATCACACTGAGAAATTAAAATGGAAATATTCCTGGGAATCTTTCTAGGGAATATTCTCCAAAAATTAACTCCTGAGAATTTTACACCACTGGTTTGACACTGCAATGTTTCCTGTAGTCAGCAAGTTATCAAATATAATTCAAAACGGACTATTGTTTTCTTCTGCTGTTCTTTACTGGAAATATCTATTGTAGTGTAGTTTATCAAATTATCAAGTAGACCCAATATATCTATTTTTGTTTTTGGCTAAACTTTGGTGTTCACCTGTGGCTTTCAGTGTCCACTTTAATCTTCGGCTTAACTTCTACAATGTCCACTTTGGTTTCCAAAGTCCTTTTCAGGCTCCAACTTCTGACATCCGCATTTGTGGATTTGTGGATTGTCACAAAGGAATGATAGTCACAAAGTGGACCCTGCCAGGGTCCACTTTGTGACTATCATTCCTTTTGGTTGTCCAGTGTCGACATTTGGCTTCCAATCTTCTATATACAATATTTCATTTTGCATTTTCAGCTTCTAACCTTCACTTGTCTTCAAAGCACCATATTCTTAAGTGTCATGCATCCCACTTATCATTGTTCAGTGCACCCATTGTCACTGTTTTGATGCACCGACAATTTCCAGTCACACAGAAATTTCTATTTCACCCTGTAAAATTAGTCTTATAAGTTCGTAACAAATGACAAGAATTTAAAAAAAAAATACGCACAAACAAAGAAAATTAAGTTTCACAAACAGCCTCCATTCATAGTTTTTTTCAGCTAAAAAATGTTTCTGAAGGTAAATTCGGAACTTTTTAAATGTTTTAAACAAGAAAGAAAAAAAAACACAAAAAAAGATCTCTACCTGCCCCATGACACATCATTTGTACTTCCACCATTTCTTATGTGAGAATTGTGGGATTTTTTTTCACATGAGTTTTTTTATTTTCCATTCTTCCTTGGTATGGGATGAAGTTTTTCATTTCATTTTTGGTTCTCTCTCTCTTTCGCCGTCTTGTTGACCAACCAATTTGTTGCCCACCTTAACCCCTCCCCCTCTCTCTCTTTCTCGATCTGTCTCTCACTGAAAATCACCTGATGGGCACAGGTGTGAAATAGCATGCTGTGAGTTTGTACCTAGAGGTGGTTCTCCTTTCCTCCCCCCCCCCCCCCGGTTTTTTTTTGCTTTTTTTCCTACCCATTAATACAATTGTACACCCACAAATATTTTTCTCTCCCCCCCTTTTTCCTCAATTCATGAACAATCAACTTTGACACCTGGAAGCTAGATAAATGATCTGCTGGTCATTTCTTTTTTTTTTTTTTGGTGGATTTTCAGAACGAAGAGAGATTCCGTGCAAAACCTGTGTGTTGTGTTTGCAATTTGAATGAAAATTGCTCAACGAGATAGACAAGTAACAACATTCACTCTCAATATACTTGAGATTGTTTTCTTTTTATTTAGAAGAGATGATGAAAATTCATGAATTGAGAAATTTGTTTTTTTTTTTTAAAAATTGAAAAATTCATATTATGAAGATATATGGATCTAATGATGGGTTTTTATTGAGAGCTTGAAAATTTTTATATTACTTTTAGCCTTAATAAACTTTACAGAAGAAAAACTCTGATTTGCAAAAAAATCTGATTTTCTTCTTAGATTTTTAATTATTTTATATCGTTGAAATGATGTATGTTTTTGATTTCAAATAAGATAAAAAAGAAAGAAACATTTTCTAAAGAAGATATTAAAAGTATAAATCAGACGTAGGTTTTGTTTTACGATTATATAATTATTAGGGCTCGGATTTTTACGCAATTTCAAAGAATTCTTTCTTAATCTGATAATGTAAATGCATTTAAATAATAAACGTGTTCTACAGAGCCTTGTGAAGGCCGGCAAACAAACAATTTGTCGAATTCAATTTATTCAGTTATTAATCTGAAAATATTGAGTTAATACTTAAATATAATTATATAAACTATTGACAAAATATTGATTTAGTATTTCAGTTTAAAATATTAATAATTAAAGTCAATTTTTATTTAGTTCTTGTCTTTAACTGGCTTCCGTATAATTCACCTAAACACGTTTAATTTGAATTCATTTAACTCATGTGTGTACAAGGTATAAGGGTCCAAAGGGACAATTGTGAAGTAAAAATCTCGTTTAGATCAATCAACAATTGTTTTTTTAATCAAAAACACTAGTTAGAGGCTAGAACTGTAGTTGATAACTGGTAGTAACTAGACATCTAGCGTCTAATGAGCTTTTTTGATCAGAAATTTAAAAAAAATTGCAATTGTTCTAATGATGATTATTTCACAATCGGCACTTGGGCCATATATTGAAAAACATTTGCTTGATATTGCATAAAGATCCGAGCCCTAAAATTTACAAAGTAATGTAAATTAATATAAATATTAAAAAATAAAATAGATTCTAATTATAGAAAATACAATTTAATCATATTATTTCAATAATTTTTAATGATAAAATTTAATTTTATTATTATTTTGATAAAATATTTAGATTAAAAAACTCCATATTTTATATCATTCAATTTTTTTTAATCAAAATAAATTAAAAATGAATCTATAATTTTATATCAAAATATGTGATTAAAATAAAAATCACTAAGTTGCAGTAGGCTAAATTAATTACTGTTTTATTTTGCGTTATTAATTTGATATTTCACATTAATTATATGCTTATTGCGAAGAGATTTCTGAACCTACAAAACTTTGATTTATGCTTAATTTTAAAAGTGCACAATGAGCATTAGGTCAAATGTCTGTAGGGTGATTTGTCTTTAGGGAAATGTGTCCTTAGGGCAAGTGTCGAAATTGTCATCCAAGAATTGGACACCTATACTGTATTGTTGTAGAACTAGAAGTTTAACTTTTCTGACCAATGGTCAACGTGACTGTCATATAATTTACTCTTTTTCTTTTTTGTCTCCCTCTCTCTCTCTCTCTCTCTCTCTCTCTTTCTCCAACACCTTTTGGTCATTGTTAATAGTCTTCCTTTTTTTTCTCTTCACTCTCGTAGATCTTCAAATGGTCATCATCCATGATGGACCATAAACGAAAAGTGAGAAAAGAAGGGGGGGGGGGGGGTTGGGTGGAAGATTGAGGTGTAGGAGTGTCACTGGGACACACTATGAGTTCCTGAGATATCCCTATTGTCCAACTCCTAAACGACGACCAGTTAAAATAGATTTGAAATGACATAAAAGAGAAAAAGAGGACATTTGAGGGGTGTGTTCCGGGAGAGAGTAGGTGGTGGTGGTCTGTCTCTTCTATACATCTGTGAACTCTAGATAGATAGACTCCGATTCCTTTTAAAAACTGTAAATTACAGTAAAAAAAAAAAGTCGTAACTGATAACAATGAACTTTTAACTTTCTTTCTTCACCCTCCATCTTCTTTATATTCTCTTCATTTCAGTGGCTAACTACAGTAGTGGTCATTCCCACTCTTTAAATACATTACATGTCCATTGATTTTGAGATAAAAAAAAGATGATGTTTTTTCAGAGAAAGTTTTCAAAAAAAATTTCTTATTTAATATAATAACGTGTAAGAGGTGGTAGTTTAGGAGGCGAGGAAGGAGGTTTTTAGATCCGACCTTTCTATGTTAGCTTTGAGATTGCTTTTTTTTCTACAAATGGTGACCACCACTACTACTACTACTACTACTACTGACCAATAAATCATACGAAATGGGCTTCAAGTAATCAGTGCCCACTGATCAGTTTTCACTTATCATTTTTATTGAGAAAAAAAAAAACTTCGTTTATTTCATGATTTATTCCATTTTGGGATTTTTACTTTTCTATATTGAATTTCCGAATTTTATTTCTGGTTTTGATGAACAATTGAAATGGATGATGAACTATGAAGGGTGGAACTGTGGGGTCTTCCTCTATTTTCAGGGGGCACACTCATTTTTTATAAAGAGGATATTTGTAATTCAAAGGTGTTGCAATAAATATGCAAATTCAAAGAAAATAGAAGAAATGGAACTCTTTTGAATCCGCATTGCATGAAGTAACATTCTTTGTGAAATTATAAATGAAGATGAATTTTTTCCATAGAAAATGCATTGCCACAACATACTATAGCGACTTTCGACTTTATTTTGTCTCCTAAAAGTTTTTCAAAAGTCGCTCGTGTTTTTCCAACCCTGTAGCTCTTAAATAATACTTAGGGATGGGGAATGAAAAGGATCGGCACTATTTCGGCATCGGTCAATTATTTTATTTCTGAACAATCGGTCAAATAATCAGCCATTTGGCATATCGGTAAAATTATAGTATCGGTCGAGACCTACATGTATATGAAGTAATGCCAAAAGCAACGTATGGGTTCTCATTCTAATGCACACAATACAGTCTTCGAATGTACTAATGACTGTGTTCTGCATATTTATTTAGGTGTAGTTGAGATGAACCGTACACTAGGCCCTTATGGTATACTTGCTGGTAGTTGGTTAAGATTTTTAACTACCTTTCTGATTCTCAAAAGTGTAAAGTTGACCATTACTCTGATCTGTTTTACATGCCTGAATTTTCAAGAAAAAAAAATTATAATATTGTGTTTGTGGAAAATGACAGACAAGACAACAAGTGAAACTTCAAGGCAGAAGTTGTTGTTGTTGTAAATGTTAAAATGAAAGCTTTTTTTTTTGACGCGCAAGAAGAAGAAGAAGAAGAAGAAAAAAGAGGTTCCATCTTAAACCAGTGACTAACCGTTTTCTTTTGATCGATTCTTAGCATTAATCATTCTGCTATGTAGCTGTCAGATAAAAAATAGAAAATCATATTGCAAAATAAGAAGAAGAAAAAAAAAAGTAATGATGTTAAGTCAGTGAACATACTGCATTATGGGATAGGCAAGTACCATAGAAACTTGCCATAGAAAGAAAAGCTCAGAGAGAGATGCTGTTTTTTTTTTGCGTGCAAAACTCAGCATCATTGAAACTTCAGTGTTGCTCTAGGAACTAAACTCTTTTTAAGGCATTTCCTTCAACTTTGTTAAAGCATCAACAAAATATTTTTTGAAGCTCACAAATTTTTCAATCTTTTTTTTTTTTTTTTTTTTGACATTCTTCTCTTTTTGCTTATAAGCCATCATCATCATCATCATCACAGTTTTCTTTTGATGATGAATCATCAATTTCAAGGCTGCATAAAAAAATACACATTAATAAACTTCTATATGGCATTTTGAGTGATCAATACACAGACATTTAAAGCCTCATCAACACCCCTACCACCCTCTCTTGGTTGTATATTTTTATGGCACTAACACACCTGATATACTGTATGTGGAACTTTAGTTTCAGTGTGTATTATTATTATTATTATTATTATTATTATTATTATTTGAATGATAATTGAATTTTTTTCTTCTTACTTCAAATTGCTTCTTTGAAACTTAATTATTCTTTTAAATTAAAAAAAATATGCTGTCAGTGCTACAATGGCATAGTTTGGCACATCACAGGGCTGAGATAAGTTTGAAATTGTTTGGAAAAATTACACGTGGTGATTGTCCTAAACCACAGTCCAGTGATAATCATAAAGCACACTATACATGGGCAGGGCTGACCACTCTAAGAAAATTAGGGAGATTTTTGCTAGGACAGATTCATATTATTGGTCTTTTTTTCCTAGAGTTATAAGACGATGGAACACTCTTCCTGAGGAACTGGTGAATGGGAATAATTTTGTTTTGTGGGATTGAACATTGTATATTAATTTTGTTTTTTATATATGTGCATGTGTATGTGCTTGACAATGCTTAATACTGCATGTGGACTTTTATGTCCCTCTGCCATAGGCCTATTAGGCTGCTAGCAGAGTACTTTTTATAATTGTAAGTGTAGATTCGACTTAAAAAAAGTCGAAGATCAACTGAGACTCACCTATCATCTTATAAACTTATTTTTGACTTAAGTTTTGATTGAATTTGGCTTTAAGAAAAATTTTACGTGTTCATAATTACATTTGAGTAATTAGTAATTGACCACATTACTTTTTTTAAAACATATAATTTGTAATTTAAAATCTAATTACTTTTCAATTAGATCTACTTCTGTTTTTATATCTGTGGAAAGGCTCTTTCTTCTGAGTGGCATCTTGAATGTTTACGCAGACAAACGTGGATGACGATTTGATGAAAGATAATTTTGAGGCACAGTTACTACTCAAATGTAATAAATATCTAGTTTGAAATGTGACGTGGCTGGCCCTTTGGCGCCACCGTTTCGCAAACTTTTGACGTTGTTGAACCGGTGGTGCCGGGGTCGGCCCTGTTGTCGGCTGCCGCGGGCCAGTCTCTGTTCCTCGGGGGGTTGATTTCACCGGGTGCGACATCTACTTGCCTGGCCTGGTAACGGCCCACAAAAGACCGTCTTTCCTAGGGATCTTTGGATATAGGGCTTGACGATGCTGAAGGCACTATATGTCCTTTTCATTGAGTTGCTGGAGGCTCCAGGCAGAGGGACTCAGGCTGTGTCTGAGTGCCTTCTGCTGGATACTCCTCTATTTTAGGAGTACAGAAACTCAATAAATTCTGCGCACGAGACCTTTTAGGTTGAATAAAATATACTCTTTTACTTCGATAATTATGATGAACATAACAAAGTTGTGTACAATTCTTGACATAAGATTATCCTCTTTTTAAGTTAAAACTTTAACTTTTCTTAGTCTCAAAAAATTCTGCCTCTAGTCCAAGACTTAATCGTTTTAACTCGATCCTCTCACTCAAGTCTCAAGCTCACTTGTCCGGTCTCCTGTGAGGGGCAACTGTCACCTCAGGGCTTAATGATTGACCAACTGGGCCAATCATTGCCCTGGGCCGGGGATATTACCTTATAAGGAAAGATATTTTTGGGACTCTATTCCCAATTTCTCACGGCCGGACTAGGTTCCACGAATTCACTAGAATAATAATAATAATAATATAAATAATAAATATAATAAATATAATAAATAATAATATATATATATATGTATATATTAAAGTATTATTATGAGGTTATTATATTATATATTATGAGACTATTAACTAGAGATTATTATGAGATATTTGAAAGTATTATTTGAGATTATATTAATATATGTATATATATATATATATATATATATATATATATATATATATATATATATATATATATATATATATATATATATATATATATATATATATATATATATATATATATATATATAGACCTACATTCTGTCAATACTTCATATATTTAAAATAAAGTTCAGAAATACAGTAGTTTTAAAATGTGAAAATGACTAGAACAAACGATGATCATCGTCACCCAGTATAGACAGAAAGAGGGGGGAAGGGGGAGGGGTGGTACATCATCATAATTTCTTGATTCTCTTTTTCTGTCTCAAATTTACAGCCTATAATCGTTTTTCAAATAATTTATTCCCTTAATATATAAATAAATCTTGGCATTGCACTGAACAATAAGCTTCAAATTAATGAAACAAATGAGATAATTAAAATGCAATGGAACGCAATGGAAAATCGTTTATTGCCACTCACTCACTGAGTGTGTCAACCTTATTATTTGTGCCACATTGTAACAACAAGCAAAGAGACATATTATTCTGTACTTGCTCTGTGGTGTTGTAGTTAAGTGTTATAGCACATCCGAGTTCATCTTCTTCCCTTCAGCCCTTAATATATTTTTCATATATAAAAAGCCAGTGTGTGTGTGTGTGTGTGTGTGTGCTGTGCACCCTATAAATTATATTATTTTCTCTCTTTTTAAATTATATTAGATAGTCCCTTGTGTCGCGTCTGTCTGTTCAACCTCCAAGTTAGTTTTTATTTTGTGTGTGTGTCATCGTGATTTGATGTGACAAAAGGGACCAAATGAAAACAAATCGAATCATTGAAATAAAAAAAAAGTAAATTGAGATGCGCTTGCACAGAGAGGGACTTTTTCAGAATTAAATTAAGTCGACTTTTAAACACATATACTACAGGGAACAAATAATGATGCACCTAACCTAATGGACACAGTTTTTACAAAGATGCTGGATATGGATTGACTTTGTGGGTGTTAACACTATTAAGAATATAGGTGTCAAATGAAGTGTAATCACCTTCTATTCATATATGTCAGTAGTAAATAAACATAAATTCAGTTAAAAGCTTAAAACATGTATAGAAAAAACGGGTGGGCGGCCATCTTGGATTAGACTCTACCAGGTTCTTCAGAAAAATAAATTTCTTTTCGCATCTAGCAACTTGACAACATCTTCGTCGGACACAGCAACTATAGTATCTGGATACATGTGGCCCCAGTGATGTTGTTAGGTGTAGAGGTCCCCTTGACCTAAAGGAAGAAGGGGTGAGAGCAGAAGGAATTGGGGCACACAACCCTAAGGATGGTGTTTTTTTTTTACAAAGAGCCGAAATACAGAGTGTCACAATAATTACAATCCAAAAGGTAGATGAATATAAAAGTAAAAAAATAGTGGTATTGCCCCCCTATGAAGCAATCCTACCAGACGCTTATGGATTGCTCAATGGGACAAGTGACACACATTCTGCATAACACTTGGACATTTTGGTTTGTGTTGGCCTTGAACTAAAATGGTGCTAAGGACCACAATGGGCCAATTGTTGACGATTACCAAGAATTCATCAGTTGTCTTCTTCACAAACTGACACTGTTTTTATAAAGTATTATTATATTATGCTGTAGTGTTGTTACAATATTGATTTGTATTGTAATTGTTCAAACAATGATTTGAAGGTCACTTTTTCAAGGTTGTCATCATTTTGTTAAACATTGCTGATGGTAGTAATTAATAATTTCTATGATTTGAAATAATTATTAAATTTGTACAAATATATGAGTAATTTCCTTTCGTCATAACTTAAGAGGCTGAACTTTTGTCTGGTAACTTTTTAACTTCTAATGAACTCAGTTCAACTGCAATGTCGCCTCTATAGTATGTATTAAGGGTTTTCTATATGGGTGGTGTCTTGTTTGTATATATTGCAATTACTACTGAAATCAGAATTGACATTTTTCTCTCATTTCCGCTGTCTCTCTCTCTCTCTCCATATTATCTCTATTTCTGTTTCATGTGTTATTATAGCATTGAAGTCAAAGTGTGTGACATTTACAGGCAACTTTTCTATTTTATTTCATAGTGCACAAACTTGCGGTGATGGTGATGCTTCTCCAAATGTGTGTATGTTTTCCTAACAAATTATCTCTCCACCACCCACCCTCTCTCTATTCATTCAATGCGTTTCAGACACTTTTCTAGAAAAATCCGTTTAGAAAAAAAAAAAAAATGTTGCAGGCTCTTTTTGTTCTTCGTGAAAAGGGATGGATATTATGGAGGAGGGTTTGTCAATCAGTATTTGGGAAGATTAGATTTAGTTGCTACTAATAGAAAAGGACTGAAAAAGTTTTCTGAGTTTTAGGAGCTAACCAAAAAAAAAAAATAATTCGCTCTGTGGCAATGATTACTGTAGTGCCAATGAAATGATTATTACTAAAGAAAAAAAGCTTGCAGCTCTTTCTATCTCTCTCTCTATATTATGACATTTAGTCTTTTTTACAGAAAAAAAAAATTCATTCAGTTTTGCTATTCATTTGGGACGGAAATTAGTAAGGTTTTGCTGCCGCTTTTTTTTTTGTGCAACTCGTTTCCTATCTTTTTAGGATTTTTCTATCTTTTGACACATTTCGTTCTCCTCCCCCCCCCCCTTTTTATAAAATAAAGGGTTCGATTTGTTGACTACATGATAGAAATCTTATTTTTGGAGTATTAATGATAACGGGTTTTTCAATCTCGGTGCTTTGACCCAAGTTTCTTTGTACGATTTTCGTGAGCTTAAAAAAAAGCGAGTGATCAGTGCCTACTTTCACTTCTAAAAACTTTTTATCAATAGCTGAACTAAAGCCAAGTATATACTGTAGTTGTAGCCAGTAACTGTCAAACAACATTATAGCTATATACCTAAAAAGCAGGTTGGTTGGTTGGTTGTTTATTAGTGGCTTAAAGTCCTCATCAACATCGAGGTCATTTCAGGGACATTCAAGACAATTCAATACAAAGTCATTAATCAACGCAAGTCAGAATGAAATACAAGCCATTTTTTCCAATACAGGTCAATATCCAAGCAAATCAAATTGAAACAAATCAGGACAACATAAACATCCTTGCCCAGCTCGCCAGGATTCAAACCTGGAATACCCTTCCACGGCAATCGGAAATCTTCTTCATTGCACTATGGAGGTGTCGGCTCTAAAAGGCAGGAACCACTGTGAGACATAGGCGTAAATTAGAGGGCGCATGAGGTGATGGCCGGCACCCCACCAAAAAAACTAAATTAATTTTCTTTTTTCTTAATTAGATCTATTAGAAGTTTTAACTTGCAATAAAAACAAGATACAAGTTCACACATTTGTCACCAATTTATCTGTTCCTGTTCATGCTGGCCATCATGCAGCATTTTTATTGCCCTTTTGTTGCCCCTGTTCTTGGTCCCCCTGCTCTTGCCATCCCGCTTTTCAATCCCAATTTACGCCTATACTGTGAGACTAGTCACTGCAAAATAGTCGTTAGTGACTAGTTATATTCATGTCATCTTTGTGGCATGTTTTGTCAGATGTGTTTCAAAACCTCGGTCATATTATTTAAAAAAACTGCAGGTGGACCTCTGTGTAGTAGTATCACTACTATCATCAGAGCAGAACGAATCCGAATATTTTAATAACAAGCATTTCAATGAAGCTTGCCGCATCCGATGCGATGTGGCGTTTTCCATCCGATCCAAGCTAGTGTGTGTAGCACCATTTAAAGGCTTGTTATCAAAATATTTCGTTCCGTTCCGATGTAGTGTGCATCAAACTTAAGATATACCCGGACACATTTGCAGCTGTTACTGGGTTTAGATCTTTAGTTTTTGACAATGCATTTCACATGCTGAAGACCAGTCCAGGCCTGGAAGTTTCGCAGGCTTTTAAAAGCGGCATAAATGACCATAGTTTACGGTAACTAGTAAGTTCCAAATGGACACAGGCCTTAAGTGACAAACTTTGCATATGGGCGTCAGTGATTATTGAAATTTTTATCTAAACCTTTAAAGTAGGCTCAAAAGGAAATACATTTTTTGATGTAAATTAATTCATTCATGAATGTCTTGTTTTTTTTTTTTAAAGAAAAATGATTCTTCATAGTGATGACATTTTCTTTTTAGTTATTTGCTCGTTTATAGTCTTTGCAGCTTCAACGAAAAAAGAAGTTTCTGAAGATAAAATATGGAGCTTTTGCTATAGTATATATTCATCAACATCATGCATCCATGTGTGTGTATGTGTATTATAAAACCCATACACACATACGAGCATACATCTAGTCTATAGTAGGCCTCCTTATATGCAAACATCATGGAACATTGATTTTTTTTCTTCTCTCCAACAGTTCCGGTATCGTTTGTTATCGTGTTTATTTAATTAAAAGTCAGCCTTTAAAACGGTGTGGGTTTACCGAATAGTGTATATGTTACTGTCAATCTGCAGACGGTCTAGGCAATCTGCAAAACCACCAAACTGCTAGTGAATCTGCAAAAATTCAATACATTTTTGATTTCGAATTTTGCAAATTCACTAGCAGCAGGTTGCCTAATTCCGCACATTGACAGTAACATATCTATATAGGCAAAGGGATTTCTGTTTAAGGATGAATATTTGAGAAACTATAGAAAAACGACATAGTTCGTGACAGTTGACATTTTAGATTCTTTCTTAATAAATAGTTTGTATCAATTTATGCATATTGGTTAAAAATTTGTTGACTTTTGAAAATATTTATGAATGGATATACTTAGAGCAAGTCGTGTAAATACTGACATTAATTGGTAGAAATGAGAAAAAAAAAACATTATTTTTGTTGGGAAATATCAAAAAAATTAAATTTTTATACACAGTATATCATGATATCTTGATAAATACAGTATATTTAATGTTTTGACCTGAATTTCAATTGTCTTTAAATAGATTGATTGTATAGGGCCCTCCCTACTTATTATGTTTAATAACATTATCAGTTGCACAAACGAGCAATTTATGTGAACATATTTTTCACTTCAAATTTGTCCTTTATTAATTAAAAGAATAACAATATGGCTGCTCCAAATTCACTTCTTTGGGAAATTTTATGAATATTTGGCTGATCGATTTTGTAATTTTTTTCATTACACAATGTTTCGCAGATTGATCTATAATAATCATCAGTTCATGTAAAAAAATACAATTATTTTATTTAAAATTATTAAAAATAGAATTATTTTATGTATAAATAGTAAAAGCACAATAGTTATTTTTTAAAAAAATCTGATATTTAGCATGATATTTGTTTGTGATATATATATATATATATATATATATATATATATATATATATATATATATATATATATATATATATATATATATATATATAGTATATATATATATATAGTATATATATATATATATATATATATATATATATATATATATATATATATATATATATATATATATTATATATATATATATATATAATATATATATATATATATATATATATATATATATAATATATATATATATATATATATATATATATAGTATATATATATATATATATATATATATATATATATATATATATATATATATATATATATATATATATATATATATATATATATATATATATATATATATATATACTATATATATATATATATATATATAGTATATATATATATATATATATAGTATATATATATATATATATACTATATATATATATATATATATATATATATATATATATATAGTATATATATATATATATATATATATATACTATATATATATATATATATATATATATATATATATATACTATATATATATATATATATATATATATATATATATATATATATAGTATATATATATATATATATATATATATATATATATATATAGTATATATATATATATATATATATATATATATATATATATATATATTATATATATATATATATATATAGTATTAAGGGTTTTTTATTTATTTATTTTATTAAAATGGCATATTCTTCTTGTCACTTGAGGGCGCTTATTTAAATTGGATTCTTATGTTAACAGTTAATGGAAATCATCTTGTCGAAAAAATACATCTATAATAAAATGATAGGGATTGTCTCCTCTTCATCAAATCATCCGTGCATTTTTGTGTGTGTGGAGGATGGATTTGAAGGGGGTGTAGTGAGGGAGGAGGATGGGAAGATGTGTTTGCATTGAATTGATTAGTGCAATGGGGGTGAAGGAGGCCTTATTAGAAGGTGCTCTTCAATCAACCCCCCCCCCCACACTACACACACATCTACTGTATATAGTGACTACTGAACACGTGTGCTTTTTACCCGGTCGATTGCTTCCACTATTTGATGTTAGCACTATACATGTATATCATCAATTGAATTTGTAGAAGGGGGTTCAAATTGGACAGGCAGAGAGGATAGGGTGGGCAATATCCCCCCTCCTGCTGACATAGTCTGTAAACAATCACTCAGAATTACATTAAATTGGATCAAAAAATCGTGCTCTGACTAGAGAGAGAGAGTTGAGTTGAGGGCGTGTGTGAGGTGAAGTTGAAATTGGGGTTGAGGGTTTGGTGTTGGCCCAATGTACCTTAAAAACCTCCCTTCCTGACTTATTATTATTTGAGGTATCCATCCAGTGTATTAAGAGGTGTTTTGTGTATTTGACATTATTATTATTGGTTTAAATCAAGTTATCCAATAACAATGAATTCCACCTGATTTAATGTTGAATAAACAAATAAAAAGTATTTAGAAGCTTATTGTTGGTTTGAATTTGAATAAATGCTGAATGTACAGTATATATATAAAGAACCGATAAAGGGCGTGGATCATCTCTTCATTTATTTATTCAAGTAATTTTGTTTAAATAGAAATAATAAAATGGATTTGCATAGTCCTCCATTATTGTTTGTCTAAGGTTTTTATTTCTCATCCTATAGAATCTCATTACTTTTTTAGTTGGACAGTCAACTTGCAGCAGCATTTGGAAATGCTTATTTTTATAGGTTGGTGTAGAAATTAAAGGTGTGTCACGACTGAGAGTAGCTCTGTCACCAGAGAGCGGTTCACCTAAGAAAATAGTATTTTGAAAAGATACACTTAAATTCATTTTTCGTTATCTTTAAGAAACTGTCATTAGGGTAGAAACATGCCGAGGAGGTTGTAGTGAAGGTGCAGGTAGCGGTGTAGGTGGATGACATATCTGTGTAAAATAAAAAAAGCATTGTATTAACTTTTTAACAAAATTCTATATCACACACAAACTAGTTTTACAACTAGTTTCATAAGTTGTTTACTGAAAGTAACTAATCAGAGAGACATAAGGGAATGCAATGCTGCTGCTGGGTTATACATGTAGATCCAAGTTAGCATATTATGCCTTGTTTCCACTGGGGTAAAATTTTTTTGAAAATTTCAACTGGTGAAAAATTTAACAAACGTGGCTTTTGCCTATCATAGTAAATAGGCGGGAACCACGTTTTTTCACCTAATTTTCACCAGTTGAAATTTTTAAAAGTTGAAGTTTTCGCCCCAGTGGAAACAGGGCCTTATGATTAAATACGGCCATTAGTTTTGAATATGAATACGACCATAAGTGTTTGCATTTTTATCTTTTTTTTTTTCTAGATTATTTATTTTCTCTTAGTGAAGTTGTGTCGTATTGACTAATATACCAGTATGTTGGAACTTCTAAAGTGAAATGTACCAGGAACAAATACTTAATGTCGTTTTGGAGAATTTGTTTTTGCAGGCCTATTAGATACTAAGTTGTATTTACTTAGATCTTCACTGTAGAGGTTACTTCCTGTCTCACTTCCGCTCCACTTAAAACGATAGACAAATCATAAATATCTTTTTTCTATACTTTGGAATTTTTTTTTTACACTGGAAGTTTCTGTCTATTTCTTTCTCTCTTTCTCTCTCTCTCTCTCTCTCTCTCTCTCTCTCACTCTCTCCTTCTGTCTCTCACTCTCTCCTTTTCTCTCACTCTCTCTTTACTTGAGGAAATAGTTGATTGGATTGAGGGTCTTCTACTCTACTTCTTGAGATAATTTTGAAGTTAGTAGTAGTAGTCTTGATGTTATTGTTAAAACACCTTTTTTTCTCTATTCTATTCTATAAAATTGTATTGTAAATAAGGCTGTAGTCATGTGATTGTAACTTTGGTTACCGTTACCATGGTAACGATGTATACTAACAAGAAGTGTAATTGGAAATGAAGGAAAAATAAGATGGATAGAGAGAGTGAGAGAGAGAGAGAGGGGGAGAGAGAGAACGGAAAAACGAGAAAGAGAATAAAAGAAAAATCTTGTCTTGAAGATACTTTTTATTTTCGTTTTTCGGTCTATTTTCTTCCTTGTTAAAATTATTGATTAAAAACTCTTGAGTTTTGTTGAATTGACATTTTTTAAAAAAGAAAAATAACATCATGCTTTTAGTGTTTTCGAGTATGCCATTATGATTTAAAGATTTGATTGAAACAGATCTAAACATTTATTTTATCTAATAATGGATCAATTAAATATAGGATGAGGCTCCACCCATTCAAAATATGTTATATTAGAAATCTCGATAAAAACCAAAAGGCGTATTTAAGGTACTTTTTTTTAAAAGTGTAAACAGGGCCTCTCGAACTCTTGATTATTCTGCCTTTTCAGGTGCAAAATGAAAAGAAACTAGAATGTGTTTTAGAGACTAGAAGGGTATGTCGTTTACATTTTAAAATAAGCTTTTTGTTGTGTGTTTGAAAATAATCCAACTTTAAACAGATGACACTTAATTTTTGGTCTATATAAAAGTTTATTTTGAAAGAAAGCAACATAAAATGGGAATGTTTTGAAGTTCTACTAGAAAAGGCTATGGCTTTGACATCATCAAATATGTAGACCTACTGCATATGCGCCACACACCTGTATACCTGTATCCGGTATTCTTCTTTTGGAGGTGGATAGACGATTTTCCTGAAAACTAGCAGTTAAGTGGGGATCCCACTTAACAATGATTTCGACAATTATCCTCATAATTCGAAGATAACGGAACCATAGTATTATAGAAGTGCAATGAAGAAAATGTGTGGCTTTTCTTCATTGCGCTTCTATAATACTATGGTTCCATTATCATTTGGAAATTACTAAAAGAAAGAAAGACCAGAAAGAAATTAATGGAGAAAATTTCACAGACATTTTACAGTCCGAAAAATAAATTGTATATTTGGATTTACCTGTCTTGAGTTTTCCTCCCACCCACCCACTCATCAACCCCTCCCCTCCACCCTCCTCTCCCCTCCCCCCTCCTCTCCCAACCAATTTCCTTCAATGAAAAAGAAAAGGGAAAGAGGAAAGGAAGAAAAAATTCACTTCTTGGAGTTTTACTTTAAAAACTATTATTCTATTGTGTTTCACTTTCATGATGAGTGTGGTGTGGCCCTTTCTCTGTATATAATTTATAATACCGCAATTTTTTAGTTCTTGAATTATAAGGATTCGGAAAGGGTGAAAGGGGGGGGGGGGTGAGGTTTAGTGAAAATCCGCCCTATTGCTTCTGTTTTTGTATATATTTTTCTCTTGTTTTGTGTCCCGAACTTTCTCCACCTCCTCCTTCCTTGTCCTTTCTCCAAAATTATAATCAACACACGCAAAAATATTCATATATATATGGTGTGTATTATAGGGTCTTACTACTACTTTACTACAAATGCGTTTTAGAGGTTTCAAAACCGCAATTAAATAGTGCGTGCACACTACATCTATGTACAGAACATATACAACATGTATATATATATATAGTTTTTTGTTGTTGTTATTTTGTGGGTGGTTGGGTTGGTTCTTATATTATGTTTTTATCTTTTGTGTTTTGGACAATTGAAATGCAACCGGGTCAACTATACTCCTCCTGGTAGCAACACCGGTAATTGCCTATAAGGCTTTTTTTTTGTGGGCCTGGTTTTTACTTATAGTGTGTGTCGCTTTCATTCTGTGAATGTCTTTGAAAGCGCCCTCCCATGTCGATTAACAACACTATTTGTATTACAATAGTGGTATTTTTTAATGGAGTCATATTTGCATTATCACTATAATGGATGATGGTAGTCCATTATACAATTGAGGGATATTTGGTTACACAATTTTGTCATTCTCTTTTGCTTTTAACCAATATTTTTTTGATCAGTGATCAATATTTCACGAGACTTACGTTTAAATCAAACAGAAAAATGTGAGGTTTTCTTTCAGATAGTCTGGATTGAGGCTAGTATTAGGAGACTAGAGGTCAAACTATAACTTTTAGTCTTCAAGAAACTATAGAACTCTTGTCCTTAACCAACCAAGTTCTTTGATTGAAAATGCATTTTTGGTTGGATTCTACTATTTATTGAACCCTAAGGCGGGCCAAGAATGGACACAGGGCCCCCCGGCTCTTTCAGACTATAGGCTTCCAGGCTCTTAGCCTCTTACTTAGTCCTTGCAAAGATATATATAATGCAAGATTAAAATTTAAGAAGGAATCTCGACACGTCGGATTTTCACGGCAGTGTTCTACCATAGGAAAATCCGGTTAAAGGGTAGGCCTACTCAATAAAAATTAAGGTTTATCTATGTTAGAACCCTCATTAGAGGGTTCAAATCTGGGAATCAAATGTCAATTTTCTTCCTGAAATTGGTTTGCACCATCTTTAAACGAAAATAAAATAAAATTCATGTGTTGTGGTTGTGGTGTCTGTCGACTTTAAAAATTAACTCATCAAGTTTTTTTCTTTTTACAATTACAATTACAATTAGTACTCTGCTAGCAGCCAGATAGGCCTATGGCAGAGGGACATAAAAGTCCATATGCAGCATTAAGCATTGTCAAGCACATATACATGGACATATATAAAAACAAAAGGAATATACAAATGTGAATCCCACAAAACAAAATTATCTCCATTCACCACTGCCTCAAGAAGAGAGTTTCATTGTCTTATAACTCTAGGAAAAAATACCAATAATATGAATCTGTCCTAGCAAAAATCTCCCTAATTTTCTTAGAGTGGTCAGCCCTGCCCATGTACATGTATAGTGCTTTATGAATATCACTGGACTGCGGTTTAGGACAATCACCACGTGTAATTTTTCCAAACAATTTCAAACTTAACTAAGCCCTGCGATGTGCCAAACTATGCCATTGTAGCACTGACAGCATCTCAGTGACACTATCTGTAAATTTGTGAAGGCCACAAACCAACCTAGCCTTATGCTAAACCATTTCAACTGAATGAGTGTGTGTGACAGAGTGAGGATTCCATTCACTGCAGCAATACTCAAGATGAGGCCGAACCAATGCTTGATAGGCAATAGTTTTAACTTGTGCTGGGCAGGTGCCCAATGTCCTTTGACTAAAACGAAGCTTTTCTAGAGCTTTCCCAATAACACCATTAATGTGTTTTTTTCCAAGAAAGGTCATCTGTCATTGTAACGCCCAAGTACTTGTAACACTTGACACTCCGAAGAATAGTGTCATTCATACTATAATTGAACACAATTGGATTTCTACCCCGAGTTAGCCTCATAACACTACACTTCCCCTTATTCAACTGAAGTTGCCATGTATTACACCTCAATTGCCTTCAAGTCTAGAGCTAATGTTTCACAGTTTTGGATACCATCAACTTCTTTGTAATAATAATTGAAAATTGTGTTAAAAACTAGAAAAAGTAAATCAACAGTTAAAATGTATTTTCTTGTTGTTTATTATTTAAAGGAACTCATTTTCCATAAATGATGGGTGTAACATTTTATCCCCCAGCTTAGAAGAAGGAAAACGATGTAAGGTTCATTTTTGGTTTAAAGATATCAATCAGTGTATGCAGTGATTGCCAATGTACAGGATGAAGATGTTTCATCAGAACTTTATTTTTACGAACCCAGTTTAGGCAAACTGTAAATTCAGTTCTTTATCGATTTATCAAGCAGTGTGACGTCACGTTCATATATAGCTGCATCTTCCTTAACTTTACGATTTCCTCTTTGATGAAATAGTTATTAGCTTTTGAGCATCAGAGAGACTCGATTAGTAAAAGAAGAGTCTAGGGAACGTGACGTCACATTGCTGTATAAATTGCTGAATAAAAGAATATGTTCACTGTATTCTAAAGGTATTTTCAGGACGATATCTTTATAAATAAACGTTTTAGTAATTTCATTTTAAAAATCATTTTTATCGGATGCAAAAACAGTAAAAAAAATTTTTTTTATTGCATTAAAATATCGATATATTAAGATATTGTTAAGAAATTACTACTTTAAGGAGTGTTTTGACTATTCTAGTTTCTATAAAGGAAAAGTTCCTTGACCAAACAAGACCACAAGTTCGTATTTTTGTCATTTTTTTACGAATGCTTTTTATATCTTTTTAGTTTTACTGTTTCGAATTAGCGGCTCTTAGTTATTTTGAGAAACCCATTAAGTAACTAATGAGTTTCAAAATAACCATGTAACCCCTCCCAAGCCCACATGAATAAAAATAAGTTAACTTTTCTTTTTTAAAAAAAAAAGTTTTAACAAATTGAGGTTTTTCTTTTTCTTTTCTCATGGGCTGAATTTCCTGTAATACAGTGAGTGTTTAAGTGTAAAAAGATAACACGGATCAAATCCCAGCAAAATGTGACGCTACAACGAATCCAATTGGTTAATTCCTATTTTGTGACAGTCAATTAAGAAAAGAAAAATTTAAAACCCCTCTTTTTGTTGATAAAAAAGAGAAAAATCCGGTGGTCTGGTTGGTTGGTAATTAGCAATTTTCAACAAACGAGAGAACTGTCAATTAGACGGAGAGAGAAAAAAGGAATCTTTTTTTCCTCAGCTTTTTTTTTTTTTTTTTCATTCAAGCTCTTTTTTTTCTCTCGGTTACTTTTTTTGTACTTAAAAAAGAAAAAAAAAAGTATCATTGATCAAGAACAATTTACCGAAACATTAACAATTAATGGGTGACCAAACCAAAGGGATTCCCTCAAGTTACCGAAGCGATTCAATATCTTCTACAACAAAAAAAAACTTATAGGGGAAATAAGGACTTTTTATACATTCTATAATACATTCTATAATACCGCCTAATATGTAAAATCGATCATTCTGTAAGATTCAGTTGTAAATCTGCTTATTAGAATATTGTTTGGAGAAAAGTCACTGAAGAATCGATTTTTTATAAATCGAATCGAATGATTCAATTACGATTCTGATTAAAAATCGGAAAAAAAATTACTCCGATTTGATATTTTAATTAAATAAGTGCCGAGGCCTCCGTAGTTTAATGGGAAGATCTCTGATTGCACTGTTGAGGGTCCCGGGTTCGAATCCTGGCAAGGGCAATGGATGTTTGTGTTGTCCTGGTTTGACTTGTATTACCTATTGACTTGGCTTTGAAATTTGACTTGGATTTGAGAAAACTGACTTGTGGTTGGAACATGGCATTTGTATTGATTTGTACTGTATTGCGTTTGTATTAATGAGTTGACTTGTGTATGAAAAATGGTCTTTGTATTGAAAATACTGTCTTGTAATGTCCCTGACATAACCTCGATGTTGATGGGGTCGTTAATTAAGCATGAATAAAAAAAAAATTAAATAAGTTTATTTTTCTATTTTGTGTTGATTTCTAGTATAAACAGATTATTCATATTTCTAAATTATAGTGTCAGTAATGGACGGTGACACGGTGCGGTGAAAAACGGCCTCCAAACATAATGCATGTAGATCTATACTCGTAAATGAATTGGAGTCCCGTCCATTAGGGCGGATGAGAAGCGCGACATGGCATTGCTCTGGAAAAAGTATGGAACTTCTTGAAGTCGGAGTTTTGCCGCGCTTCCCTCGCGTCCGCCTAGGCCCGAATTAACACTTTTGGAGGCCCTGTGCCAAGTAAATCCTAGAGGCCCTTAGAAGTTAGTTCCCCAATGAATGATTATGAATCTTACATATAAAGTCCTACATCAGCTTCAAACACTGCAGCCTGTTTATTGTTATTGACATTACTTATGCTGTTCTGGAAGTTCTGTACCACATAACGTTACTTGCTGCTTTTTTTAAGTGATTCTGTTACTCTTCTAGTTTCTAAAATTATGTACAAGAGTTTCTTTATATTTCTTCTAAAATTCAAGAATGACCAGAGTTGGAGTAATAAATGGGCCATTGAAAACTGATCTTAAGAGATTTCACACACCCTGTAATAATCTCTTCCCCCCCCCCCCCCTCTCCTCCTTCACCTCCCCTCTCATCATTTTTGGTTCTCCAAATATATGATGATGATGATCAAGATTCAGAAATAAAGGGGGGGGGGAGACTTAGGGGGGTGGTGTGTCTATAAATGGGACTATTGTCATTCAAGGGGGGAGGGGAGGACCAGGAAAAATTGTCTATGTATTCATAGACAAGGACTTTTGAGGGTGGAGTAAAAACCTAATCAGGCGTTAATCCTGAATCATTCCCAGGATAATTCATGCATATTGTGACTGTTTTCTCAATGGGTTATATGGTGTCTTCAATAATGGCAGAGAGGGGAGGGGGTGTCTTATACATGCGTATATCTTCTATATAATACATGGATGAATTCGTGTCTCTCTTTTTTTTTTGTCATATTCCCTCACTAATCATTTCTCATAAAGAGAGAAAGAAAGAGAGAGAGAGAGAGAGAGAGAGAGAGAGAGAGAGAGAGAGAGAGAGAGAGAGAGAGAGTTGCTATAAAGCTGACTTCTTTTGCATCAACTGAAATCTTTCACTCTTGTCTATTATATGTGTGCTATTTCTATTAGTCATGTGTTTCCGGACACAAGAGTTTGAAATTTTCTCTCTTTCTCTATCTTACTGATTGACAAGAATAATATTCTTCGCAATGAATTAGAAAGATTGATTTCGAAGGCACAAATTCAAGAATGAAATTTATTTATTTTCAACCGTTTTGGGCAGGTTTTCAACAACATTTGATAAATTTTGCTGAAGGAATTCTCTTCTGAGAGTTCAAATTGAATTTGAAATGCCAAGTTTTTAGTTCTTGAATTTGGGATAAAATAAGCAATTTATTTTAAGGTTGTATTGGAGGTTTGTGTTTACAAATTGTGCTCCTAGGTGGCAATAACGTCAGCATGTAACCAAGCACAAATGAGGCCATAGAGTTGTACTGAAAACTAATTCCCAAGGGACAAATCTACCAAAACAAGTTTGGAGCTTCTTAGAAATATTTTTTAAACAAATTTACAACATTTTTCAAAACTAGATAAATAAATTAACGTGGTGGTTACTTTTTTTTATGACGATCTGTTCGGAAGTCAACTAATTTGATGGCAGTTTTAAAGTGTCCATAACAATCGGAGAAACAAATTGGTTTTTTAAAACTGTCATTTAAGTATATGGTTATAAACAAATTGTCATAAAAAAGTAATCACGCTGTTAATTTATTCTTCTAGTTTCAAAAAAGCTTTCAGTTTTGTTTAAAAAATATTTTCAAAAAGTCCCATACTTGTTTGCACAGATTTGCTCATCATGCCTATGGGCATGGCCACATGCTGCCATGGCATTGCTGCTGTAACTCCATTTATATTGTACACAAATTGGAAACACAAACCTCCATTTTTAGCTCAATTTTGTACTCTATGCGCATCTAATATAAGCCTTATTTTATTGTTCTTTTTCATTTGCATATTTTACAATGGCTACTTACAGTTTTTAATTAAAAAAAGTCAACAAAAATTAATACTTTTTTTTTCTAGAAAATTATGTTTTTTAAACATTATTTGAATAATAATAACGTTGAGATAATTGAATGGCAACTAAGGTCAAGATCCCAAATGCAGAAAATGCTAACTGAAATTCGAATTTGTCTAATTTGAATAACTATTCAATCTATTTAGCAGAAAACGGGATGAAGAAAAGCTGAAATCGTTTATTTTTCTGTATTTCGTAACATTCATACATCATTTTCTATAAACTGAAAAATGTCTTTGGAGTGTTTCCTGTTGTGTAACGCGCAAAACCAAAGCCCCCCCAAACATACGAAAAACATAAATCCAACTGCAAACCAAATTTATCTAAATTGAATAATTCTGAGAGATACATTTGACTGAAAGTGTTGCTGAAATTGTATTGTAATAATAACAGGAAGGCGTTTATCATTTATTTGTTTTCTGTAAAAACAAACCTTTTGAATTCAAAGGAAAACAAAACAAAAATAAACAGAAACTTCATTCTGATTTTTTATTTCTAGTTCTATTTTCTGTTTACTTTTCTGTATATGGGATCTTCGCCTAAGACCATTTAAACGCGAAGGAAAGCAGAAATGAAGAGGACATTTTTTCTGTTTTTTGTTTGTTGCTATTTTCCATGCATGTATGATCCAAATCTAATATTAAGTTTCCATTTTTCTTGTCTTTGTGTTTAGTGCAGTTTTCAACTCATAGCATTTTTTTTTAAACAAAAATAATCAATGTTAAAAGAGAGAGAGAGAGAGAGAGAGAGAGAGAGAGAGAGAGGGCTCCATAATAATATTTCTGAGACAAAGATGATAAAAAAAAACCTCACTGAAACCTGAAATCAACTGTGACTTATAGGAGGAAGAAAAAAATTTGTAATCTAAATGTAAACTATGTTTTTTTTTATATTTATATAAAAACTGTTTTCCGACTGTGATAAGTCGTTTTCATATTTTTTTTTTAAAACCACCATACTAAAAAAAATTCTTCCTGAATTTCTTTCTCTGTCTCTCTCTGTGTCTAATGTAGTCAAAATGGTGTTTTATTGTTTATGCCTTTTTTTTTTCATTCTTACGTCAGAAAATCAAGTGCAAAACACAACCTCAAATATATATGTATGCATCACCATGTTTTCTCTTTTAATTTCCGGACTTTTGCAACCAACAAAACTGATTAAAGGCATTTTTTTTTATATTTACTTTCACTTTTTCTCTGGTGTTGTTGTTGCAATTGACATCTATAAGTTATGACGTCAAGAAATTTATTTACGTAAAACTTGTATCTTTCCCTACCTCCCTCCCTCTCTTCCATTCTTAAATGATTGGCTACACTTGGATACAAAGTCGCGCGAAATTTGTATCTGGGTTTGTCTAGCGACTGTCGAGAGATACAATCACTATAGAGTTTTCTAGAGACAATGTAGCCTCGGAACAGCTCGGAACTGTTGCAATGCAAACTTTTCCATGTCTTTTGTATCGTATACCCGAAATGGAAAACATGGCTCCATGCCTTTTTGCCAGTTTTACTCAAAAAGTAAAGGTGGGACGAATCCTAAAAGGTTCTCGAATCTCCCGAATCTCGAATTCTTCATAAGAGAGTTCTATATTATTAAGAAGATACAAATAAATGAAACAATATTAAATTACTAATAATAAAAAGCAGTGTGGCACTCAGGGTCGTCACAAGGTGTGATATTGGTGATCCGGGTTCCACCGAAATTGCAACAATCGCCGTTTTGTTTGTTAGTGAACGCTTCTATTGGACGTTAATGGAGTTAAAACTATATTATATTATTCTGTCAGAAAGTATTTTTTAGCATTTTTTTGTCTTGCTTTGGATTTTCCAAAGTTATTTTTTTTTTGACAATTTTAAGTCTTGTTCTGACAGTGTTGTGCATTAGCATAGCCTTTCCTATGACAGTAATAAGGAGAGGGTGTATTTTTGGGTGTACTTCCTTTTCAGTCTGTGCGACTCTTTTATTTTTGTCACTTGGTGCAGTTCAGTGATGCGCGGAAATTAAATGGTAACATTTGGGTGGATGAAAACGGAAATATTGACAAAATCTGTCTTAATATTGTATTATGGGATGACGATGATGATGAAATAATGTTAAAAGGGAGTGGGGAGGGTTACGATCTTAAGGGATTGTAGGAAAGAGAAATAGAAGTGTGTTGGTACTAATGTCATGGTTTTGAAGAAGTGTGTTTCCTATATAACATTCTCCTTCTTTTGTTACTGTACTGTCAAAGTGATAAATTAGCTATTTTATACAATTACTAAACAATTTACAAAATCATCTATTTATTAGTAAATCTTAACATTGATTATCATTTTAGGCCATGTGTAAAATGCCTATAACAATAAGCCCAAGCTACATAATGTTTGTAAGGCATTTGGCTTGTTGAATTAGGTATTCTGTACACTGCCTGAAATTCTCGTCATTCTGCAGATTTACTACCAATTGGGTGATTTAGCATATTAACTAGTGAATTTACAAAATGACTGTGTATTCTACTTTGACAGTGACATATATGATTCTATATATATATATATATATATATATATATAAATTGAAAGCAATCTCTCTGGGATATCCTTATGGCCTCTTATCTTTGTCCCTTTTTTCTGCATTTGGGCAATGGGTGTTAACAGTGAAAGAAGACAAATTGACAGGAACACGGATAATTAGAATCCCTTTTTAGTAGGCCTACTTAGGCCTATAGGCAAGTACATTAAGAAAAAGAAAAATCCAATGGGAAGAGCAAAAACAGTATAGTTGTACTTGCCTCATCGTAAGAAGAATCTTGTGACGTCATAGGGGTTGATAGAAAAATGTAGACTTAAGTCACTTTGTCTGATAAAAATGGTGTAATAACAAAAGAATTTAAGAAGCATTTTGTTTAAACTGTTGAAAACGTTTGAAAGCATCCATTTTCTATCAGATTAAATGACACTTTCGGTGACTTTCGTGATTATCCGAAATTTTAAGCCAAACCTCTCTGACGTCACAAGTTTCTTCTTATGATGAGGCAAATATAGAGTATACAGTATACTGAGTATACACATATACAGTATAGTTGTCTCGCCATAAAATAAAACTTTGTGACGTCAGTGGGGATGACAAAAAAGGTAGTTGTAATTTATTTCTTTTTAGTGTTAAATTAAAACTATTAATTAATATATTACAAGAAATGGGAATAATACGTAAAAAATAATTTTTAAGATTATTTTGTTGATAGTTTATTTTTTTAATTAAAATTTATATTATTTAATTTTATTTTTAATGAAAAAATTCAAATAAAGTTTCAAAAATTTGTTTACTCAGACTAATAATTTTATTACAATTGGCGAAAAGTTTAAAATAAAATATCTTCTATGATAAAAAAAAATCAATGAGATTTAATAAAACGGTACCTTGTTTAGTTAACTTTTAATAAACATTGGTTAGTTATAAGTGGAGGTGCATGGTGCCCTCTTTAGGCTCCACTCAGCTATAGTACAAAAAAGCTTCCATAGGCATAACTTTTATTTGAGCTACCTGTATTAATAAACAGTATAGAATCTCGATTATCCGGACAAAATGGGATGGAGAAGTTCCTCTCATCCCAAGGGCTGCTTTCCTGATTATATCTATACTTTTGGTAATCTCGACCAGACTCCATGAAAACAGCTATGGTTTTTTTTTTTAAATTAATTCCATGTTTCAATATTGGAAAGTTAAAAATCAAAAACATCAAAAATTGATAATCTCCAAAAAAAAAAAAGTTTTATTATGATAAAAACCGGTTCGGATTACCCGTAAGTCCGGATTACTGAGTACCGGATAATCGAGATTCTACTGTATCTCGAATTGAAACTATTAACAGTTTTTAAAATGACGTCATTGTATTAATCCTTTGATGTCGCCGTCTTTCGTTTAAATTGTTTTTAATATAAAAAAAGCGCAGATAAAGAAGAAGAAAATAAAGTTGTAAAAGTTCGTTCTTCTCAGACAGCGTAGCGCCTCATTTAAATGCACACACACACACACACACACATATATGTGTGTCTTATGACGTCACACCATTTCGCGGCAACATTATCACCATTTTCACGGTGGAATTTTACAAGTTTTTTTTTTAGATTTTTCAATCAAAAGAAAAAGAAGACGAAGCACAAAAAAAAAAAAAAACAGAAAATTCCTAATTTTCACCTCAGCGAATAATCTTTTTTTTTTTATCATGCTTTGAATTTTTCTTCTTCTTCTAAATAGATGAATAGAAAAATCGGAGAAAAAAATGAGAGAGAAATAAAGCGTAACATTTGGCGGCAATATCAACCAAAGGAGTTTTTTTTTTCTTATATCCACCCACAATTTCAGTATAAAAAAAACGGATTTGGCAGAAGAAGAAAAAAAGTATAGATAGGAATTATACCCTACATAACTATTTTATATATAAAAAAATCACCCGGGATATTATAATCAAGTTTCTTTTTATATAAAAAAAAATGTTTGCCGACAAAGATGTGATTTTTTTTTAAACGAAATTTTTTTAAAAAAAAAAATTTATGAAAGTAAGGCAGATTTTTCTGCTGTGTTTTTCTAACAAGTGAAACTATTGTTTTATTAGTATTGTTGTTATTATTATATAATACAGAAGAAGTGCGAAACGCCAATTTTTTTGTCGCTACTCTCTCTCTCTCTCTCTCTCTCTCTCTCTCTCTCTCTATCCATCCACCCGCCTCATCTATTGTAGAACTTAATTTCATGGATCATTAATCTCTTCATTTTCTATATAAATTTAAAAAAAAATTCATCATTGACAAAAAAAGAGAACAACTTGAAAAGTTAGTTGTAAAAGTTTTGATTAATTCATGAAAATATAACTCAGAATCAGATCAAGAAACTACGGAGCCCTGTAAAGTTACATACGTTTTATTTTCTAATTTTTTAATCCGTATACATACAGATTACAATTCGTATATACGACGAGCGTAGAGCTATATGGATTGGGAGTCTGTAGACTCTATAGATATATACGGATTGTATAATCTGTATATTAAGCCTCATTTTCACGATGATAGTTTTCACGATAGTTGCTGTCATAAGAGCAGCAACTATCGCGAGAACTTATCATCACGAAGACCACATGATAGTCACTATCACACTTGCGATAGAACTATCATAACTATCTCGTTTTACTAGATAGTTGATAAGTACTGTCGCTACAGTAATAGTTGTTGAGTGACCACTTGTAGGGAAATATCCACTTTGTAGGGAATTTTGGCTTCTGGAGGGAGAGTGAGGCAACACTGTTGTTGACTCAATGATATCTGTGAAGTAGACATCACACTGTCACGTGACAGACAACTATCACATTACTTCAAGACAGGTAGACAGTTGCTATCGTGAGAGTGAACTATCGCAACAATTTCATGACAACTACTCTCATGAAAGAACTATCGCCGTGAAAACGAGGCTTACTGCACCCATTACACAATTACCCATTGTAACCCATGCATTACTGCTTCAAACAAATTTTGAATATTATTTGTTTTTTTTTTCTTTCGTTTTTCTTAAAAAATGAAAACTGTAATTGCAAAATTTTTTGTGCTTGATGTATCATCATCTTATTCGGAAAAAAAAATCTGTAATTTTGATATAATTCGAGTTTATTCTCGCTTTTTCTTTCCTTATTTTTGAGCGTAGATAAACTTATTTTAATTTCATATTGCAATATAGGCACAAATTCCTTTCCTATATATATATATATATATATATATATATATATATATATATATATATATATATATATATATATATATATATATATATATATATATATATATATTAGTGAGTTAGCAGCCTATTATGAGATTTTTGAACATTCTACTAAATATGTAATAGGAAAGAGAGATAGAGGGAGAGAGAGAGAGAGAGAGAGAGAGAGAGAGAGAGAGAGAGAGAGAGAGAGAGAGAGAGAGAAAAGGGAAAAGTTTTTTTAAGCCTCTCTTCTAAAGACTTTAAAGTATGCTGCATATATTATAATATGCATATATATATATATATATGTATATATAGGCCTATATAAGCCTATATATACGTAAAAGCCTAATATAATGTGGTAATGCAAAGCAGCTTTTAGTTTTAGAAAATATTCACGAGAGACAAGAGAGGAAATACGGATAAAAAAATCTCTGTACAAAAGTGTACATTAAGAGCAATATTAGATGATGGTAGGGCCTACTGTATACTACAATATATATATATATAATCATAATAAATGAAATATTTTTATCCCGCATTTCGCTTGCATTGTTCCAAAAAATTTCAATTAACACCTTATCGGTGTATTTTTACCCTCCTCTCTTTTTACCCCTCTCTCTCTCCCTACCTCCTCTCATAAGGTGGTAGGGAGGACACTAGAGAAAAGTTATGAACGCTATTTTGAATATTATTTGAACATAATTTCAATCAGCTCTTCTTTTTTTTTGTGTTTGTGAACTATATTTGTTTCAGGATTTGGCTAACTATAAACTGAATAAGTGAGAAAGGAAAGTTAAGAGTAGTCTGTCTGTATTGTGAAGATGACGTCAAAGATGACCTTTAATAAATTAATTTAAATAGCCTCGCCGTTATCTATCCGCAACAATGCGCTCGTCTCACAACGTTTTCTTCTCACTTATTCATGTTATAGTTAACCAGAGCATGAAGGTTACTTCTGCTTAAAAGACCTTTATTACTTGTAGAGAGGAAAGTGTTAAGTTTTTAAGAAAATGCCAGTAGATGGCGTTGTAGTGAGGTAGATACTTCAGGCACATATTAAGGAGATACACAGCAGGGAAACAAGGCCATTAACTTGTGGCAGAATTTTTTTCTGCGCATGTCCACAAATTTTTATAGACTTTTATAATAAAAATTTCTTTTCTAATCTTTTTCAAAATGGCGGCTCCATAAAAGTGGATTGAGTAACCGATTCTAAGGTCATGAATTTCTGTCACAGCAACATCAAAGGTGTCGCACAAGAAGGGTTCCCTTCTGTGTGTGTGTGTGTCTCCTTATTCTGTGCTTCAGGTAGCTTCAGTCGCTTAGTGAAAAGGGTGGGGGGGGGGGGGCGACTACAACGTAGGTAGCAACTACATTAAACATGTTGCATGGGAATTTTGATACTGGTTAGTGCAGTAATTAACTGCATTGATTACATTTGGAATCACTAATCAAAGGTTTAGTTTCAAACGCCTTTTAGTGAAGAAATTTGGCCCCGGAATGGATTAAAAAGCGCCACCTAGGATATACGTGGTCTAGCCTTTACTCGTGACTATTTTGAAGTTATTATTTGTCTTACAGTGAAACCTGACCTTTACATAGTTGGAAGTGATGTCTAATAGAACCATACAATTTTGTCAATATTAAGTTGTGTATGTTAAGAATGTAATTCATACTGAAAGATTACATGTTGTTTTAAAATAATTTCAACTGTTGTGCCGTTAGATGGAGCCCCCCCCCCCGGTCGATTTTTGTTTTACCTATATATGCCTTTGTAGTATAATAATGTATATATTGTGCAACCATAATCATTTGCCATATGGCTCTTCTGATATGGGGAATTGGGGATATATGACATGACTGCGGGTGGGGGCGAGTCTCATATGTACGCAAAATAAGACTTCATTAGACAACCATTCATCATCATCTTTTTCTTTCCATATAGGTTGCAATGCTTTTTTTTAAGTTACGAACACGTCGTAACAGGGGGCTGGGGGGGGGGGGGCTCATTGCAAAACTGATGGTTAAAAAAAAATGGAGCCATAGCTAAAATTTGCAGATGTATGGCATTTATTATTTTGAAAAAACCCACACAAACATGAATTAAAGAAGAAGAAGAAGAAAAAACCTTATTACTTGCACTACATGATAAAAAATTATTGGACTAAGTTATTGAACTGGAACCATCTCTCTCTCTCTCTTGTTTGTTGTTTTTGGAGACCCTTCTTGTTTTGTTTGAGATCTTACTTTAAAGATGTCTGAACACCTATTATTCATCTGAATGAATTCCGGCTAGTTGATGTGCCAGTGAAATAAATGTATAGTTATTTCATTTCTTTGAAATATTTCACATGAAATCATTGAAATCTTTTTTTTTTTTTTAAATGACGAAATTTATTTTATAAAACTTGTGTCAAAGTAATGAAAACCCAAAACTGAAAGCACTGGTAAATCTTATACCTAGTACACACACACACCTGATAATTTAAATGCATTTAAATAATAAACGTGTTCTACAGAGCCCTGTGAAGGACAAATAAACAATATGTCGAATTCAATTTATTCAGTTAATAATCTGAAAAGATTGAGTTAATACTTAAATATAATTATATAAGCTATTGACAAAATATTGATTTAGTATTTCAATTTAAAATATTAATAATAAAGTCAATTTTTATTTGGCGTTCATGTCCTTAACTGGATTCCGTATCATTCACCTAAACACATTTAATTTGAATTCATTTAACTCGTGTGTGTGTGTACAAGGTATTAGAGATGTCAACAGTTTGTAATATATTAAAGGCTATAGACGTCTGGTTATCATCAGGTGTCAACTAGAGTTCTACCCTCTAACCAGTATTTTGGTTAACAAAATCATAATTACTATTGGTTGATCTAAACGGAATTGTTACTTCAGAATTGGCCCTTGAGTCGTAGATTGAGAAACAGTTGCTTTATATATGTTACTATCAATCTGTAAAATCTGCAAAATTCAATACATTTTATCTATTGAATTTTACAGATTCACTAGCAGGTTGGTTGTTTTGAAGATTGTCTAGGCAATCTGCAGATTGATTCCGCAGTTTGACAGTTACATATATATTGCATTTTAATTCGAGCCCTAGAAATTAAACTGTAATCTGGCGCATATACACACTTTAGTTATTTTAATTGGTTAGATATATTGATATGTTGACAATAATTGGGCGCCATTATTGTCCCTATGCGATGTTCCCCCCCCCCCCCCCTGATTCTTCTCAAGGTTAAGCCATTTTAAATAATAATAATTATATATGCACTATAATAAAAAAATATGAAAACAGATTTAATATTTTTTTGTAGAGGAAGAGTTTCTTCTATAGAATTAGGATTTTTTTTGTATTCTGCTGATGATGAATAACAATATTTCAATGGATAATTTTTTTCAAATAAATTTTTATTTCATTGACTCACACAAAGAGAATACAGTGTATTTGACTCTCAAACCAATAGGCCTTTATAAGGACATTACAATTATGAAACAGGACATGCTTACATTTACAATAATAATAATAATAATAATAATAATAATAATAATAATAATGTTGATAATAAAAAAGAGGACGTCAAATGTATTAAAATTAAATGCAACAGCAATAACAACAAAAATTGTTTATCTCTTACAAATAAAATTAACATTGAAAAACAAAATTGAAATCATTCAATAAAATCAAATGTGATGGACAGGAGAGAGAGAGAGAGAGAGAGAGAGAGAGAGAGAGAGAGAGAGAAACAAAATATGAATCACATTTCCTTCCTCCTAATGTGGTAATCTCTCATATTGTGCGTGCTCATTCAGAGCATAATTTACACGTGTAACTACGAGCTGTAACATCCTTAGAAGATATTTTAGAAAATAATAATTATTATTATTATTATATACGCTCTATATACTAACCCTAAGTCTGTCTATAACGCTGTACAAACATGGACAAAAACATGTAAGCCCATACATTTGACCTAAAAGCACATTTGCCCTAAATGATTTGATCTAAAACCATTTCACCTAAAGGAACATTTTACCTAAAGGCACATTTGCCCTAAAACTATTTCAAATATAAAAAAAAACATTTGCCCCAATACCATTTGCCCTAAAGACATTTGCCAAACTAGAATGTCCCGTCATGTATGACGAGTTACCCCCGTCATTTATGACGGGTTACCCCACTAGTTTAATAATAAAAAGTAGGAGCAAACCATAGTTGCCTACATTGATATCCAGGTTAGAAATGTATGAAACGTCACTAAAAGACCTAATCTGTCAGTGATTGAATGGGCAAAAAAATAGATGAGATCTGCTGGACTTCGACGTCCGTCCGAATATTGCACAATTGCTTTTTTTCTAAATTGAGTCAACAAGGGGGCAAGGCTAACAAATGACATAAAATGGGCGAATGATGTATATTATTGCATTCTTGTCAGATTTTTTTTTATCTGTTTGCGAATAATTGAAAAAGAGGACGGATTTGAACAATATATGAAATATCACATCTTTCTTATTCCAGATCTCAACCATCAAATATGGAGGTTTACCTTAAAATTCTTATTTGTGTCAGAAAACAGCTTTTAAATAATTTGTTTTATTGAAATCAATCTCATCATATTTATCAATATTAAACTATTGAAACAAATGTTTTTTTTATATTTACATTGAGTAATTTAAACTCCATAATAATACTGTTTCATATTAATAAAGTAAGGGGAACATTTTTCTGTTAATGTTTGTTTACATATGTATAGTTTATATGTACTTGTCATATTTTATTTTATGACAATTTACTTTACCATACAATAATGCAAGTATGAAAGCAGCTGGTACAAATTCGGCCTTTTTTAATATTACCTTCCCTCTCCCTTTTTTACTCCCATCATTACCAGTTGTATACTATAATATTATATTTTTTTTGTCAATTTTTCTTTTGAATAGAGATTTCAATAGAAATCTTTTACATACATACGTGGTGTGTGCTGCATATGTTTCTACGTCTGTTTATACGACCGATAAACACATTGAATTGAATTGAATGTTGATTTGTAGTAGTAGGAGGAGGAGGGGTTGACGAGTGAGAGTATAGTGGGGATCAGGTTGAAGACATATGTTTGTGTCATTAATTGTTACATTGTTGTTTGAAATATATTAAACTTAATAATATGTCTTATTTAAGTTCTCAACTGATTGATATCTTTATTTTTATTTTGGTTTAATTTTGTATAAAAAAAAATTTGAAAGGTTTTTCATTTTAGTGAATATCTGTAGAGTTAGAATAAATTACTTTTGTAAAAGTAATGAGTTACAATTACTAATTACATTAATAAAAGATAATTACAATTACAAGATTTTTTAAAAAAAAAATTAATTACAATTACTATTTGTTCTCAAAGTAATTTAATTACTTTTCAAAAGAGATCTTTATTACATTTTTGAGTGGCGCATATGTGTATCAAAATTGTTGTTATCAGTCGTTGTTCACATTTGTCTGCAAAATCATTGCAGGCCATGGAGATCCAATGGATGATAGTTTTGTAGTTTTACAAAGTTTGCGGTTTACTATATAATGATGTTTGGCACTCATTTGAATTTAAAAAAAATTCTCTGCAAGCAGCCAATAAGGCGTGTGACAGTAGGCCTACAGGCATTTAGAAATCGGGACGAACTTCAGTTGGCTCCGCCCTTTTTATGACGACTGGCAACTTCTAATTAATTTGTTGTGTGGTGGTTCGACGTTGAAAAGGGAGGAGCATGTGACGTCAGACTACATAACCAACCAATTAGAAGTTGCGTTCGTCATAAAAAAGGTGGAGCCAACAGAAGTTCGTCTCGATTTCTAAATGCCTGTTGTGACAGTGGGACAAAAGTCCAATCACATGCAACATACAAAATTCATTGATAACTCCCCCCCCCAAAGATAATAACAATTGTAATGTTTTCTATAGTGTAGATGAAATAATGCATTGTCAGAAAATTAAGAACCTCATAATAGAAGTTTATTTTCATGCATAAAAATCCGCTTCCAGAGAGTTCCATTGTCGTAAGTGGCGATCACACTGGCTATTTTTATTGCAAGGTTTCGTGCAAGAAATAAGTCATATATTGCTGTGTGAATCTTGCACAGTTTCTTGCAACAACAACAAAAACGAAGATCAGTGTTTTCCGTAATATGGTGTGCACGTGCAAGAAGGGTTGCTAAGGTTTGCTTGCAATTGATTCAGTGATTGTAAATTTACCACCCTAGGAAGAAACGAGCAACAAAAAACTATTAAGAGGGGGCACTAGGGGGCTAGAGTCAAAAGCTAAATTTCAAAATGATATTACATTGGACGGAAAAGAAGACTTAAATACACCTGTGCTGAGCTACCCATTTATAAACGCCAAGTTACGTTACAGTTTTTAACGGGTTTAGATCAAATATTAATTTTCTATTTAATTAAGAGTTACCCAGGAGAATGCAATTAATTCGAATTGTTGTAGTACAGGATCTTTTTGTTAAATTTTTAGTTTCTTATAAATTCTGGCGAGCGGAATGAGCCGTAAAATAACAGCCTTTTCTCTGAGCGATGAAATAACCGTTGACTCATCAGACATTTTGCAAGAAATGTAATGTAATGTAAATGTAATTAGAAAAGTATATAGGCCTTTTTAAACAAAAAATAATTACAATTACAAATTACATTTTTTAAAATAAATGTGTCATATTACAAATTACTGAATAAAAATTAATTTAATTACAGTAATTCATTTACTTTTGGCAAATTTCTTCCCAACACTGAAAATTAGTCCTAAAAGAAATTTTTGACATGAACGGCGCTTCATATATTGCGAAGTTCCTTTATTTCAACCAAGAAACTCAAAAACAAGGGGGGGGGGGGGGGGGAAAGACTTGAATGTTTTTCGATATGATAGGTTTTCGATGGTCACGTGATTATTTTAAAAGTTCACTCAGTCATTAATTCATTATGTATTCATGTTGAGAGAAAAATTTGAATAGAAAAAAAAAGCTACTTGCTTTTTTCATTTAATTTCTAAATGGTTCATTCCAACATATTGTTAGTGATGCTATCAATTTATGAATACATGTTATTTTGGCATTGTGGAAAATCAGTCATTCTGCAAATTCACTAGTCATTTCTTTGCAAAACCTTCATTTCACTTGTTAGGTGTCTGCTTCTTGGCTTTCTATTTTAGACAATGTGCAAACTGTCTGAAACAAGGCAATCTAGAAGAAATGTTGTTAAGGCATATGTTGGGCGCATTTTGCAAATTGCCTAAAACGCAAAGTTAGTGTATGTGTATATTAAGGCCTGATCCACGCCATGAAAAGCAATTCAAGGTCGTTCTTTAATGTATTATATTCAAATGCACCAACCAAAGTATAAATGATATTTCGCTGACTGCATTCTTGCACATGCGCCGTACAGAACGACCTTTGCATTGCTTCTGCATATTTTATGATGGGAATGTTAGTTTTGTAAAATAACTAGTGCATTTTCAGAATGACTTATTTTTCTACTTTGACTGTAACATATAAAGTATATAATAATGAAAGAAAATTGAGAAGAAGAAAAAAAATTGCTTTTTGATGTACAAAAGTAATTGAAGAAACCAAAAAATGTTTTTTTTTTCTTTCTTTCATCTCTTTTACGTCATTCAGTCATTGACTGAATTTTCATTTCTCTGATCATTTTTACGTCCTTTTGTTATTTTTTGGTGCCTTCAATATTACCAAGAAAAATCCATATACATATTCATTGCTTTTTTTTTTTTGAATGTGAATGGCACATTGCAATTTTATATATGTTTCTCTCTTTCTTTCTGTATAATATATAATAACATACATATTGCATACATATATTTTTATGTGTTGTTGTTGTTGTTATATACAGAAAATAAATATACACGTAATGTAGCTGAGCAGAAGCAGCAAATGCCTTTTTGAAAAGAATTTTTCTGCTATTATCTGACCCTTCAAAATATATTGTTGAGAAATTTGAAAAGCGACTTTTTTTTTCTCTTTATTTTTCTCTTTTCTATTTCTCCCTTATCGCATTTACAAGTACACATTGTCTAAGACATCTTTTCATATATTATAACCCTCTTTTTCAGACCGAAAAAAAAATACATAAGCACAAATAAAGTATTTGAAAACTGGTGCAAAAGCTTATTTCACTACTTTTCTGCTAGTCGGAAAGGAAACTTCGAAATTGAAGCATTTCAGAAAATTTCACTTTTGCAGTTTTTTTTAAAAAATATTTTTTAAACTTATAGAAGAAAAAAAAACAGCACTTGATTTTTGTTTTTATATTTTTTAAAAATTTAAAAAAAATTCCCGCCAAATTTTTTTTTAATTTAAAAAAAAAAAAATGGTGGTGAGTTCAGAGTTCAACTTTGCTAATGGACGTGCCTAATTTTGTGTAATTTTTTTTCTTCTTCTAAATATAAAGTATTTTAAATATTTTTTTTTTGTTTTTATTAAAAAAAATGGTGAGGTCAAGAGTTCAAATCATTTAATGAATTTGACTAATTTTGTTTTTTAATTTTTTTTTATAGTTTGTGATGTAATTTTTTTTTCTGGATCAAGAAATGTTTTTGTGACAAAAGTTCTGGATTATTTTTGTGAAAAAAGAAACTTTCCTCTTTGGATTCTTCATCTTCTTTATGATATATATATTTGAACGATGCTGAAATAACTTCAGGGCCCTTTTCTAGTTTCTTTTCCAACTTGTAAGTACATTTTCATGTTCTCATTTTGTCTCTTTTTTTTTCTCGTTGTGAAATTGTGAATTGTTAAATTTTTTCCTTATAATAGTTTGGCAGCGGCGCCTCAGGTTGGTTGGGTTTGGTTTGTGGCGCTGCTGCCCGCTCCTTTCCTCCTTATCCCTCCCTCCCTCTGTAACCCTCCCATATGAAGTTATGACGTCACAACCTCTCCCACCTTTTGTATTATCTACTATATAAGGGACCCACACGACCTCACTCCCTCCCTCTCCCTCTCCCCCCCCCCCTTTTATAATCACCCTCCAAATTTCAGCCCACACACTTTTGAACCCTATGTTCCAAATATAGGAGCATTAGGCCTAAGCATAATCTTCAATAGGGATTTATTATTATTTATTTAAATTGTGTTGGTTTCGATATGTTATTATTATTTATTATAATGATAAATGTTTGTGTAACGAATATGTGTACCCAATTTTTGGGTGTGTCTCCATGTTAATTGTAGTAATATCATAGGATCCAATGGATAGGTGTGTTCCACCAGTGTAACAGATTTTTTGTTGTTGTATTTTTGTCTGTGTCTTGCCTTTGCTTTAAGGCATTTAGAGGGTTTTTATTTTTATTATAATTATATTCTTGTGTCAACTATATTTGTTGTTAATTATGGTTTAGTAGTTTACTATAATCTATATATATATATATATATATATATATATATATATATATATATATATATATATATATATATATATAAGGTTTGCCTTAAAGGGCTTTTAATAGTAGAAGATGCAACTTGTTTTGCTTTTATTTTCTACACTGTTATAAAGGTGGCTGTTCACGATGGGATCTGGACTGAGGACTGTCATTCCAAATCTACCAAAAATCCTGATCTGTAAAGTATCTGAGCTGACATCATGCAGTCCAGATCCGTACGTGAATGGGGGGGGGGGAAGAGATCAGATCCGTGGGATCTCACAAACACAAGAGCATGCGCATTTACTTTACTGTGTAATTCTCTAAAAGGGGCAGGTTTAGATTCTTAGAAGTGAACAAGAAAATTAAACAAAAAACATGTTTTTTGTGATATTCACTTTTATAAAAAAATAAGGTCTAACAAGTAAAAAAAATATAATCTGTTCTTGTCTTGTTGGTGTACTAGTTAGTGTCTCACTCCATGGCAATGTTGGCCAATGGTTCAATCCCCCGTGCAGTGTGAATTATTTTCAAATATTTCAGAAGGTGGTGGACAAACAAACAAACAAATTATGAAGTTAAATAAATGCGAGTAAAAAAAATATTCGAAAAAAAGCCTCTTTGAGTAGGGATTGCACATTCGAATCCCAAGAATCTCGAAAAATATTCGTGGTTTGAATTTTAACAAAAAATGAAACTATATCATTTAAGTGTTTTTAAGTGATTTTTTTAGCCTCTTCTAGCTTCTAAATCATTTTCAGCTTTCTCATTTTTATTGTAAATACCTCAATGTTTCATGTCAAAATTCACAGCTAAAATTCAGAGTGACATTGTAAAATTGCAAATATGTATTGCCAGTGTGATAAAAGGGCTTGCGGCCATTGCCGAAAAGACTTTGCACGTGATGTTGCAAGCGACTGTGCACGTAATTATTGCATGCATACCACAGTTGGATCTTGCTGTAAAAATAGCCACCAAAGAGATTTGCTTCTTAAATCAATTCACTCTGGTTATACTTGGCGAGCAAATTTTTCTTTTAATTTTTTGTGTGATTAATATAAATTATAATATAAGTTTATGATAAAAAAGGAAAGTATTTTGAGTGACATTTTGATCATTGCACATAATAGTTCATCTAAATGGATGTTTTGTAGAATACGTGACTGAGTGACCTCTGGCGACGTCATCACAAAACCTTTGATCAAAATTCTAAAAAAACTACTACATATGGGAACAACCTCCTTTATAAATATATAATGGGCTCAAGAATTTTTTGTTGTTGCCTTCTCCAACCTCCCCACCCCCTTATTTTTTTGCTATTCAATGGCGCCAGTAAGTTTAACCCCCTCCTATTCCTTTTTCCCCTCCCCTCCCAACCCCAAACGCCACACAAACACTATATAAATACATGTAAACATGTAGACAGATAAATATAGAATATATTCTAAATAATACAATATCTCCCACCTATTTTATATATACTGTATATATAATATAGACTTTGTTTTCGTGACTTTTTGCAGTCCGTGAGAATTGTGCCTTTAGATCACGCCATTTGCCACGTATACAAGTAGATATGGTTTTATGGGCACATAAGGAACACCATCTGAAAGTGACCCATAAGAAGAGGGCCAAACAAATTGTAATTCTTCACCTCCGAACTCGGGTCAGATTTCCAATACAATGACCAATTGTACAGAGTGGTTATGAAGTTCAAAAGCGATCATAATAATAGAATAGGAATGCAAATTTGAATTCTGGGCATGCTATGAACTGTAACTGACATTGTAAGGGCTAGGAGGACTCAAAGAGGGGGTTTTATGTGCCCAGCACTGTATAAAATATATTAAGCCCTTTGAATTTAAGCATAGAGGTCCCAGTTTCTTTGTGTTTATTCAGTAAGAGAAACGAATTTGATGCAAAAATGAATGATTTTTCTGAAGATGGCTTCAGGAGAAAACTATAAAAATGTTTTAAAAACTAGAATGAGTAGCTCAATAACATTTAGTGTATTTTCATGTTGGTATCTTTTAAAATCAACATTTTATAGACACAAATTAAAAAAATATATATCGTCTGCTTTTAAAAGGCGTGTTTTTTTCTGCCCTTGTGGTCGGGACCACTTGGTTGAGCCGTTGAACATTTTAGTCGATATATAGTTAGGTTTATGGTTGACCAACCTGACCTTGCCGTGTTGACATGGGCAATGGTTACCGTCAATTTGCAAAAGCATGCACCTTATCATATTGGAAAATACGATCACAACCATTTTTTTTCTGGTCAAAAGAAATCATGAAAGTGGTCATATTCGAACTGAATCACTGCAGAAAAAAATGCTATGGTTATAAATGGTTCGACCACAAGTAGATCTACAGTCTGTACAGAAAAAAAAAACACGCCCAAAGTTTGGCTATTTTCAAACGCTCATAAAAAAAGCTTATTTTAAAAAAAATATCAACATGAAAATAAAATTAAATAATCGTGAGCAACCCTTCTAGTTTCTAAAAAACGTTCAATTTTCTCTTCATTTTCCACCTGAATGGCAAAATAATTTAAAGTGGTTCGAGAAGTATTTACACACACACACACCAATAAAAACAGACTTAATTGGAGTAATTATTTTTCTGAAAAAAATATATTTTTGACCATTGTCAATTGATGTCCTGTATTTGGTTCATGTTCACTGACCACATGATTAAATTATTATTCTCATTTGTGAAAACCTTGGAGGGAAAAATAGTTAAGAGAAACAAGTTTCATTGAATTGAATGTAGTTTTAAAAAAAATTTCAGCATAAAAAATGTTAGACCTTTTTTTTTTTCTCATGCATCTGAATTTCAACTGTGTCATTTATTTATTGTTGTTGTTGTTTGGGGGATGTTTTCTTAAAATGAAACAAGATATGTGGCGTGCATAGAAGTTAAGGGGGGGGGGGGGAAGAGAGAGAGAGAGAGTAATAATAGTTTACTAAAGGGCAAACCACCAATAAGGTTTTTTTATAGGGTGTATTTAATTTTTTATTTTCATGAAGAAGAAGACATAACAAAAAAAAATGTCATCTCTTTTTTCTGTTGTTGGTTATGACCATGAATAAATAAACAGAGTTTAAAATGGTTATATGACAAACTGGTCTGTAATTATGACGTTTTTCTCATGAGAGAGAGAGAGAGATTTTCACAAAGTTATGACACTAATTTCAAGGTTTGACATTTTTTTTTTTAAATTGATATAAAAAAAAAAATTCAAAACTTTTTTGTTTTTTTTTCCGTTGTGATATTTAAATTTAGTATAACAAATATAAAAAAATTGAAGAAAAGGTATTTTAGAAATAACTTTTAACATTAAATTGAAATAATGTTAGAAACTAGAATGGGTTATTGGAAATATGTTTGTAAATGAAATTTGTTTTATCCAAAAGTTCGAAATTATTTGGTTATTTGTTCAAACTTGAATGAAATATTTCATTTATATTTTTAAAGAATTTATCATGAAAGAAATCCCATATACATTATAAGCAAATTTATTTATTAGTCTAGTTTTTTTTTGTTTCTAAAGAAATAGAAAACATTGTTTGAATGCATTTTTTGAGTTTAGATTTTCAAATTTATCAAGAATCTAAAAAGGAAAGAGAAAATTCCTTTATTTAGAATAATATATTCAGTTGTTTAAGGAGACATGTAAATAATTTTAGAAACTAGAATAGTAAATGAATTTGCTAATTGCTAGCAGGTGTTTTACACTCGTGTATGATGACATCTTTTAAAATGAAATATTGAAAATGTTCATTCAACTTTGATTTTTTTAACAAAAAAAAATCGTTATTTTCAAACTTCAATAAAATATTTATTTTTAAAAAAATTAACTGTCTGTTAGAAACCAGAATAGTAAATGAATTTGCTAAATGTATTTTTATGAGGCGATTCTCCATATCTTTGAAAATAAAAATTTTATTCAATTTTTTAAGATATGTCCTCTCATCAAAATGAAAATTACCTTCAGCAAATTAATTTACTATTCTAGTTTTTATTTTATTTCGAGCGTTAATTACGAAATAACTCAGATGACGCGATCATGACGTCACAAAACACAAAAAAGGGGGGCCTCATTAATGATAAAAAAGCATATACATACTGTAATATATATAAGTAGATGAAAGGGCTTTTTCTCCCTCCCAATATTTTTTTTTCTTATATGCTAAAAACCATATGCTAATATGAATTATTTATGGCATTAGTTCTTTTTTTTTTCTTCTTCTCGGTCTATTCTTTTGCTTGCTAAATTCATTATTCATGGACAGATTACGATCAATAATGCGTTTTAATGTTTCTATCTATGTGAATTTGCATTGGAGGAGATACAGAGTGATACAAAAAAATTAATGCTCTTTTACAAAAGTTTAAAAGTAAGCTGTGTAAGACCAACAGTATATATAGGCCTACAAAAAGAAATTTGTCAATTGGGCTTTCTGAGGCCCTATTGAGGGCCACAGTTTTATTCTTGAAAGTAATATGTGGCCAATATACCGTTAACTCTCTTTCTCTTTCTAATACCTTGTAGGCTACACACATTAGTTAAATGAATTTAAATTAAATGCGTTTAGGTGACTTATACGGAATCCAGTTAAGGACATAAACCCAAATAAAATTGACTTTTATTATTGATATTTTAAATTGAAATACTAAATTAATATTTTGTCAATAGTTTATATAATATTTTAAGTATTAACTCAATATTTTTGAGATTATTAACTGAATAAATTGAATTCGACATATTGTTTGTTTGCCCTTCACAGATGGCTCTGTAGACCACGTTTATTATTTAAATGCATTTAAATTATCAGGTGCATTTTGTACTAGGTATAAGACTAAACATGTTCAATTAGGGCCATTTGTTTCTATATGATGTTTACAAATTTAATGACTTGGAAGTCAATTTTTGTATTATTTTGTATAGTAACAAAGGTTTTTTTTTAAAAAAAGTTGTAAATATCTACATTATTCGAATTAATTATGGAGAATTTTTGTTAATGTGCTCGTTTATTTAATTTGTAAAACACCTTAAATTTGTTATTTGTGTATAGTGGTCTAAAAAGCTGCGATCACATTGGCCTTGAATTAATTGCAATTGCCAATATGATTAATACTTTTGCAAGACATTCTTAAAAGTGGTTTCTTGCAACTTTTGCAAAAAACTGTGCAAAATTCACAGCAATATTTGACTTATTTCTTGCATATGAAATCTTGCGAGAAAAAAAAATTACCAGTGTGATCGTAGCTTAAAAAAATAGTTTTATTTTTCGGTTGGCTATTGTTTTTTTTTAAACAAAATGTTTTAATGCAAATATATATTGTAAAATACTTGAATGTTTAGATGTTTTAAAATATTTATGAAATAAAAAAAACTTATTTTAATTCTACATATTTTGCAATTTTTTTTAATTTTTCAAACTGAATAATTAATAATTATTACATAATATAATATAATTGTTAAACCTTATTAATATAAGCTAATATAAAAGCTGTAGGTTGAAAATTTTTTAAAATTATCAAAATATATTTATAATGAAAAATAAATAAAAAAATAAACTCAATGCCCATAATAAGTCCTTATTTAGCGTTTTATATTTGAATATAAAAATATTAATTTTGTTTAAACATATAATAAAAAATTTTTTAAATCAATAATTTAAGTAAATATTTTCAATTTTAAGAACCTAAACATCCGTTTTCTGTAGGTTATACAAGTTACAAGAACATAACCATTCATTTTCTTAGTAATTTTGTATTAGTTCTATTTTTATTATTCTGTGATTTGTTCTTGTTTCTTGACCAGTAGCTGACCCATCCTCATGTTTTCTTGACCAGTAGTTGTTTTTGTTCTCGATCTAGTTATATATTGAACAAACCCATGTTTATGCTTTTTTTTTTTTTCTTCTTCTTCTTCGCTGTTGTTTTGTAGTGAATGTCAAAAACAATTTTTTTACCAAAAAAACATCCATCTATTCATTCAGTGACATTGCCCCATATACCCTAATACCAATACATACATACATAAAATAACATAATATATAATAAAGACCCTTCAAAATTTTACAGAAACTGATTTTTGTTTATATTGAATTTCCATAGAAGTGTATAGGCAATTCAAACGAACAAAAATCTGTTTTTTCGGGTGGTTAAAGTTTCACATTTTCGTTGGTCCCCCGGTCCTCTTTTAAGTTCCTCTCATTTCTTTTATAGTTTGGTTTCTATTCAGTTTTACGAATGAATTATTTCCTCTTTTTCCTCAATATATACAGTATAATCCTTCTATTCAATTGTATGATGGGACAAAATGTATGGGACATATAGGGAGGCAATTGGGGGGGGGGGGGTAGTTTACTTTTGTTGTGAACCCTGGGTTCATACCAGAGGTCCTCTCTTTTAGATTCTCTTATTCTCTTTCATGCATATGTGTGCAAGTATTTTTTTATATATGTATTTCAGTAAAATTGAATAGAACTAGGTTTCACCCCTGTTTTTGTCCCATGTCTCTTCTAGGCTTTTTAGGTCTAATTCCGATACACACACACATACATAAAATAAGGACCCGGTGATACATTGGGACAGAAAAAAAAATAGGGAAGGTTAGAGAGAGAGGGGGGGGGGGAGGTCATATTGAATGGACACACAATAGACACCAAAACGTTGTCCCCGTAATTTATTCAAGTTTTGCTTGTCTGATTTTCTATTCAATTGGGATAAAGATTTTGAAAAGAGAGATGAGGAGGAGGAGGGGGGAGGTGAGGTGAGGGGCCCCCTCTCTTAAAAAGGGGGAGGAGGAAACCCTTTATCCATATATAGTAGATGATGAGAATTTTTTTTCTTTCTCTCTGACAAAAGAGGAGGAGGTGGTTGGGAAGGGGGAGTGGGTATTTAGGAATTTCGGTGGTTCCAACTTCCACCTTTTCACAGCATGGGGTTTTGCTACCTATGGGTGCTTATATCTTGTATTGTGAACTTTAAAGACGTAACCAAATAAATGTTTTTTGAAAAATATAAATTTAGATTGTGGTCCTTTAGTTTGTTAAAACAATTTGAAATTACGAAATTTCAAATTTTACTTCTATAAAACTAGAAGAGTATTAAAATTAGAAATTCGGATATTTTAATGATGAGAGCTAAGAGTTTTAGATCTACATGTCTGATATTTGTTTTCTGCATGTTTCCTAACTATATTTCGACATATTTTGGAGGTTGTAAGTTGCAACATAAAAAATATTTTATAATGTGTTTAATTGGAGGTTTTTTAAAAATATTTTTTCTAATCGTTTTTTGTCAAAAAATCTGACACAAAACGGTAAGTTTTGTTTTTAGTTTAAAAAATGGCCGAATGAAATTACATTCTATTAGTTTAGATATTGATCTGTTTTTTTAAAATTTGGATAAAAGAAATATTATAAAATACTTTAATAACATTTTAGCATTTTTTGATTAAAGATATGGATCTAAAGCATGAAATATCCCCTAATTCATTTACTTGTCTAGTTTTTAAAACGATTTCGTTTTTCTTCTAATGCTAAAATGACAAAGTAATTCTAGTTTTTAAAACAAAGTATAGACTAACCAAGATTCTAGTCCATTATTATCTTTCATTTGTGTAATTAGTATCACGATATTTTTGAAAATGAATTTTTTTTAATAATATACGTATTTTAAAATATGTTTCTATATTTTTTACGGTTGTTTGATAAAGACAAATTAAAGGCACAAAATTGACCTAAGTCGGCCTATTTGCCTTTAATTTATTTGTCTTTATCAAACTACCTTAAAAAATATTTTTTACACCATGAAACATTTTATACTCTTCGAGGTTTTAATATTGTTTGAATTTATTTTTTAAAAAAAATGCTTGTAACACTCTTGGGACCTTCAATCTCAAATTAAAATTGATCATGGTTATATATATATAATGGGTGGTCCTAATGTGTAAAAAGACCTAAGGCTTAAATTCAAGCAGGAAACTTATTTTGCACTCGAACTTCAACTTCAACCCTCTGAGCAGAGTTCCAATATAGAAACAACGATAATTGAATAAAATACAATTTACATATGTTGGAGAACCCTGTTTAGAGTGTTCAAGTGTGAATTTCCTTTTTCAATTTCCACCTCTTACGTTTTTTAAGTTTGAAATTGTGAATTTTTAAAGCAATTTGTTATAAAATATATATTTTTAAATTGGTTTTTTCTAGTATTGAAATTATAAAAAGTTTATATTTCTTGTGACAAGTATTTTAAAGTGTTTATTTTACAAATTTGAATTTTTTTTGTACATAATTTAAATTAGATAACTTACAGGAATATTTTTTTTTTTAGATTTCTGTTGATTTTCTATTCAAATTGATTGGGGTTTTTTTTTTGGTTGGGTGGTGGTGTTGGTGGCGGTTTCAGTAAGTTTTCATCATCATCAGATTCATCACTAAAGAAAATCTATAAAACTAGCTTTTTTTCATGCATACAATTTTATATAATAGTTTAATAGTTGCGCTATTTGTTCATAGATGGCAGGACCTTCTCTTTGCACGTCATCTAGTGTTTTTCTATGCTCCTTTATAGTTTATATACTATATGTTAAACCATGGAGTTTACGAACCTTTTTTTTTTTGGTATTTTGAGCCAAAACATATTTTAAAAAAACTTTCAGAATTAAAATCAGTTTCTGAAAGTTAATTTATCGCAGTTTAAAATCTCCTTATAATTTGATTAATAAATTTACTAAAGTGAAAAGTAAGGGGAAGGTAGCCAGTAGACTACTCTTTTGAATTTTTTTTTCATTACGGCCTTTAGAAAAAATGACCATAAATTTCGCCTTTTTTTTCAAATTTGAAAAGCAATTTTTTTTGGAAATTTTACCAACAGATTTAAAACAGTTGATTTTCAAAGATATTATCAAAATTTTATATATAATATGTATTTTAATTTACTCTTCTAGTTTTTTTTTTTAAAAAAAAACTTTGCTTCAAAAAAGTTTTCATTGTTTTTACCAAAAATTGTGAAGAAAAAAACTGTCTAAGGGCTTTTGAATCACACTGTATTTTAATGATATTTGATGGCCGTATTTTAAACCTTTAAAATTAACAACCGAATTTATAAGGGCAGTCGGTATGCCTACTTAATAGGTCCACATTTAATTTTTGGGGCCTAACAAAATTCGTATGATAAGACGTTTTACAGGATTTTCAATGTGGACTGGACAATGGAATTAATTCAAAATTCAGATTTCTTAGCGCCTAATGGATTTTGATGAAAAAGGCCTTTGGATGGCGGCTAGGCCCTTGGCACGCAGACCACTTTTTGACTGCAGAATGAAGTCTTTCCATAGAAAATACATTGCAACCACAGTCCAACCACATTTGACTTCATTTTACAGTCAAAAAGTGGTCAAATAAAAGTGGTCTTGTGTGAGTATTCCAAACCTTAAAGTAGGTTCGGTTATACACTACAGCGAGCTCATTGACCCATGCTGAGGCGGCCCCTGACTTTCTTGAAAGATCCTCTTTATAAATATTTCAAAAATGTTTAAAAAAAAACCTATAAGGAGAATTTATTTTTTGTGACGTGGATATGAATTTGTTTTTTTTTCTACAAAGCTTTAAATGTTTTTTTTTTTTTCATTTGTAAAAATTGAAATTTTTATTTTTCTGTAAAAAAAAGACTATAAAAAGTATATAGTATAAATGGAGTTTCTTGAGCGTTGTAAATAAACCGGATTCGATATGAATTGGATGCTTTTTCCGGTGTAGAATCCTAGTCCTCCCTCATTCCAATGTCTTTTTCCGGTCATAGGGAGACTAACAAAATGTTTCAATGAGCGGACAACAAACAACAATTTTCATTTGAATAAAATATTATTTGGGTTTTTTTTAAAAAAAAGTTCAAACTTAGAATTTTCATTTTCCGTTAGAGGACGGGAATGCTTCTCTATTAAGGGGGGGGGGGGGGGAGGGGGTCGATGTGCGTTATGACCGTTTTTAACTTATGTATTTTCCAAGTTACTTAAGTCTTAAACACGTACTTTTTTAATTTTTTTGTTAAGAGTTTAGAGTCTATTCTGTATTTCAGAAGAGAAGCGGAATGTTCATGTATGATACATTTTAAAAATACACTTTTTATAAGCAAATTATTAAAAAAAAATATCGCACTTTGAACAAAAAATTGATACAAAAATGATACAAATGGTAAAATTAAACATGTTTAAATTATTTCTATGAACAAATTACAATCAACATTTTTTCGTTTAAGGTTTCAGTATAGTTTAAAATAAATTTTACATTTTTTTGAAATATTTCAAACTCATGTCATGTGAAATATTCCAATGAAATGAAATACTTCAATGGCACATCACTAAATTCACTACATATATATTTATTTGTATATAATTACAATTGGTTCTTGTAATTTTTGGCTTTGCATAGCTGTCGGGGTCCTATATTCTACATAAAAAGCCCAATAGGCCTAAAGAAGGCTTATTAAGAATCCTCAAATAATAAGACCAATTAAAGGGACTCCAGGAAAGGATTTCTTGTTTTATATTTGCATGCAAGGGGGAGGATTGAGACCATTTTGAAGAGCTTTAACAACAACAAAAAAACCATATACTGTATAATACATTATAGAGAAAGGACCTCAAATGGGTTTCATTGTTTTCTTCTTCTTATGGAGATTTGCATTTTTTATCTTTTTAGTTAGGCTAAAGCAGAGGGTGGCGGTGGGTGGAAGAATAAAAATGTACACCAAGATAGACAAGTTTTTTTTTCATATTATTATATCTATAGGGGGTGGGGCTAGATATATATATATATATATATATATATATATATATATATATATATATATATATATATAATATATTATTCTATATAGAATGGAATAGAAATTCCGTTGTTGAAGTAGTGGAGGGAAGACGGGAGGGGGATGAAGAAAAGAAGGGCTGATCAGCTGATCCTAAAAACAAGATTTTTGGGCGTGATTGTATTTTATACATGAAATATAAGGCAATGGAGAATAATATAGATCTATGTAGAAGGACTTTGGGGGGGGGGGATTAAAAGCCAAAATTAAGGCATAATACTAAATTTAAATTAAAAAAATTACAGGGCATATGGATACAAATATATTAAATTTTGCTTATTCTTAAATGTTCAATGTTATTTGGACTCTTTTCTTGTATTAATAATAATGTTCGTTTGTTTCGTATGATATTTAGTAGCTTTAGAATATACAGGGGGGGGGGGGGGGTAGCTTTAGAATCTACAGGGTGTCTCGAAAACTATTACAACCACATCATATTTAAGGTGGTTTTAAAGTGTAAACACCTCTTGAACTGTGATTATTCTTTCTTTCAGGTGCAAAATGAAGAGAAACTTGAATGTGATTTAGAAACTAGAATGGGTATAGCTCAATCCATTTAAGACTTATTTTCATGTTGATATCTTCCAAAATAATTTATTTTGGAAAAAAAAACATCAACATGAATATACCCTTAAGTGATTGAGCTAACCTTCTAGTTTTTTTTTTCTCTCTCTTTTCTGTTTAAGACAGATAATCAGCTGCTCGTAAACCATCTTAACTGTTTGTGACTACATGTAATTTATGAGTTTAAAAAAAAGCAATTCGGTTTTAAATCGTTTTAAGAAACTCCCATACATTGAAATATTAGATCCTGAAATTGATCCTGATTTTTAAACAATAAATTCGATTATATATTTGTGTTTTCTAGTTGATAAAAACAAAGTTGTTGTTTTTTAACTTGATGTTTTGATTTTACTATTCCTAGCACAAGTAAGTCTTGTCAAAATCACAAAACTGAGCCAAGTGAGGAGTCAAACGTTGCAACGAACTTCAACTACACCCTGTATAAAATTATACTACTGTATAGGTCCCTAATGTATAGGATGGAAAAACAGACCTGAAAGACATTTTTTTTGAAGAACTGAAACTGATTTCAAAGATGAAGCAAAATAAAAAATAAGCCTGAAAATGTTTGAAGTTAAAAAAGATTTCTTTAATTTTCTTTCAAAAAAAAAAATTTATGTTATTGAATGCAGGTCTTAATTTGGATGTTTATGCAAATTTCTGTTAATTGAAAGATTGCATGGCCCTTGATAATAGTCTCAAATTAATATTCCTTGTGTACATACATATATTGTGAGTAAGAGGGGAGGGGAGGGGAGGAATGGAGATTGGAAGAAGTTCTTTTAATTTGTTTTGATCGAAGGCTGTAATTGATTTGCATAATGACATCTAAACAACTAATTAGAAGCTTAATGAGGTGCCTTGGAAGCATCCTAGGGAGAAAAAAATATGACAGGAACGAAGAGTGAGGAGAATGGGAGAATTGGGAAAGACGTCCATATATATACACAGGTGTAATATAGTAGGCCTTATAATTGAGGCCTTCTTTTACATCTAAAAGTCATTATAATAGTAATATATGCAGACAACAACAAAAAAGTTCATCTTATTGTGGTTTTTGCTTTTGAATCGATAGTGGTGCCCTCTATGCCATTCTTATTTAATAATAGAATATGAGGATGGCTTTTAGTGGCTTTTTTATTTCTGAGGTGTGATAAAACTTTAATGTGGAAAGTACAACAGCAAAAAGGAGCACTTGGAATGACAATAACATACAAATAAGTGATTTACAAAAGCTTTTTTTTTCTTTTCACAATGGCTACTTTAACTGTTGTTGTCATTCTATATAGGACCTTTATACATACAGAATATACACATACCAATATAGTCTGTTAGTTGAAGCGCTATGTTCGTTTTTTTTGTGTGTGTATGTGTCTGTCTCTCTATAACGTTAACTTATTATATGATGTGTGTATATATTCACTCATAAATGGGAACTTATTGTATGCCATTGTATGTGTGTGTAGGCCTATTCACTCGTTTTTTTTTGTATTCTCCTTTTTCCATCTTTTTAAATCTTTTATTAAAGGCCACAAATATCGTTTTTCATTGCATTCAATCATGTGAAGCAACTAAAGAATTCACTTCTAGTTAGGCTGAAAGATGGCTGTTTTTGTAAACGTATACAAAACCTAAAAAAAAAAAAACTTATTATTAGGCCTGTTTCACACGATGCGTTCACTTGTCACATATTTTCACCTTATGGTATTTCAATTCAGGATAGTGTGTATACGCAAGGAGTTGAAGGTGACAAGGGCATGCATCATGCGGAAACCGGTCTTAAGCTCATACAGATGTGGGCAAATGAGCAATGCAGTGTAATTTTCTATTAGCATGCACACAGGGCCAAAAAAGATTAATTCTTAATAATATACAGGGTCTGTAAGTATAACTATAGTGGGATATAAAAGTACACCTCTAGATCAAGAGTCGTTCTTAAGGTGGCCCAAATTACAATCGTAAAATGAAGATTACATACAAATTTATAATTTACAAATTATTCTAAAATACTTTGGATTTCTTAAACCATATTTTCTGATTCTTAGATGGTACTAATTTCAAATTAAAATGACAGAAAATCATAAATGGAGCAGAAAAAGAAAGCACTGATGGGGGCCCAGGCTGCAGGACCAGGGTCTTACGTGCCTTTGTTACGGCTCATGAAAATATAGGCCTATATCTTATTAAACTTTTGATCTAAAACAAAATAAAAATGTTTAAAATAAATCCATTTTATTTTTTTGAATCATGAAGTTCAAAATCATATTTCTGTTTTCAAGAAGACAAAAATAAGATTTGGGTAGGCGCCCTAATGTAAAAAAAATAGGATTTCATTGGGCCCCTCATCGCTAGGGGCCAACTGGACTCTATCTTTAATACACTGTCTTACACATTTGAAACTCCCTTCAGGTAAATTTCAAGATAGAAAAACAGTACTTGAAGTTCAACTAGAATCCTCAGAACAGGGTTCCAACAAAGAAAGAATATGTTATTTAGTATATATTATATATAGGTTTGTTGTGCTTGGAACAGGAAATTTTCTTGTTGGATGGAACCCTACTTAGTATAGGTTTAAAGGTTAAAGTTTTTCTTCTTGAATTCGGGCCTTTAAACTGTTTATAAATAAAATGGTCACCTATATAATAGTTTTGAAGTGGCCCAAAAGTCTCTTAAAATATAATAGGTATACATAGAATTCTGTAAAGGACTTTTGTATCTTTTGCTTTTTTTGTGTCCTCTTTTATAATATGAAAAAAAGAAAGTTTTGTTGTTGTGGGAGGGAGGAAATTTTAATTTCAATTGGAAATTCTCAATTCAAATGTTGGTGTTCATTTCATTTCAACACTTTTTTTTTTCTATTATACACCTAAAGTATTATAATATGGTTATTGTAGATTTTTCTATATAATACGCTTTTTGGCGCGCTCCTTCTTGCCTTTATATACAAAGGCATATTTCAAGTGGCGCAGATAAAACGTGTCCCATTTTAAAGACGTATATTTCAAAAAAATATATATAAAAAGCTACTATGCATTTGTAATTTTCAGATTATTTTTTATTTACGTAAACAAGTATAAAAGTTATATTAAATTTTGAAAACGACGTTTTAAAAAGTTGTTTTTCTGAGCTAAATTTTTGTCCTTTAGGAGTCCAAAAATAAAAAAAATAAAAAGTCGTTTGCTAACTATAATAACAGTGTTAGTTTCTTTATCATTTTGTTTCTAGTTTGCGACACTTTTTTGTAAATATAAATGTTGATATATATATATATTGTTTAGAATAACTACAAACATGTAAAACGGCGATCGCACTGGCTATTTTTCTTGCAAGATTCTGTGCAAGAAATAAGTGAAATAAATATTGTTGTGAATCTTGCATAGTTAATTTTCTTGCAAAAAAAAACGAAGATCTGCGTTTTCTGTAAGACACAGTGTCCAAGAAACCACTTTTAAGTCTTTTTCTTAAGTCACATTTTTGATTGCAATTAATTGAAGGACCACATTGCAATGAATCTTGCTTTAAATATTTTGCCAATGTAATCGCCGCTTAATAATTGCATTTTAAAACGGGACGCGTTTTACTTGCGCCATAAGGACCTCTGTATAATACCATGTTCTTCTATGTATTGGGCCTATGTGTCCTCTCTCTTCTCTCTTTTAACCAAAGGACATTCATTCATTCATTCAATTCTATTCTTTGTTCATTTGCTTGAAAAACGCGGTGATTTGCTAACTGCTTTCATCGCTCTTTCAATATATACTATATACTTCTATAGTACATTTATACACCTAATAATCACAATGCTTTTTTTTTCTTCTCTTTTTTCTGCTTTTCTATAATATTTTTGGTCTTTTATATATGTTTACATAATATCATTGTGGCGTAACATTTTATTATATATTATCATATAGAAAAATGTGTAAATTTCATTGTAAAATTTCTTTTTATTGGAGGTTGAGAGGGTGGGGGGTGTGGGGTGGGGGTGGATGAGGGTCCGCTCCTCTCTTATATATGAATGCATTGATATGGAGAGGAGGAGAGAAGGAGAGAGATGAATGAAGAAAAGAGTTTTATAATTTGTCAGGTTTTTCTTTCTATCTTTTCTTGAGATGTAATCGTGATTCTTGCATTTTTTTCTTCTTCTATTGATGTCAAATTTGTATTTAATGTAATATGAAATACTAGAAAAATGGCGTCACAAATTAATTGAAAAATTTGTATGTTTTTTTTTTGTTTGTTTATTATTTGTTTAAAATAATAACTTTTTTATTTGTGAAATTAATAAGCTTTTTTTTTCTTCTTCTTGAAAAGAAACGAGTGTTATTTTTTTTTTTTGGTTCATTTGTGGATTACGAAGTTAGATCTATACGTATATGAGGTTATTAGTAAACACATAAGCTCCGCAAGAATATGTTATGAATCAGTAATGAACCTGCAAAACAATCCGCAAGAACTTTTTAAGTTTTCAAATCTGCTATTGTATATAATGGCAATAAAGTGGCTATTTTACGCTAAGTTTTAGATTCTAGGCCTATTTTACATTTTATACAGTGTGAATGGAATTAGTTTTTTTTTTCAATTCACATAATGTTTACGCACGGAGAGATAACTTGCAAATTTCCGCAAACACATTTACGTGCAGGATAATCTATATTAAATTGCATAGTATAACAACATTCTGCATACGCAGTCTTTATTGTTTTTTGACTTCGTAACGAATAATAAAATACAAAAAAATGAAATCGAATTTAAAATATATATATTTTTTTAAAAATTGTTTTCCTAATGATGTGAAAATTTATACAAAAATATATTTAAATTCAATAATATATTCAATAATGAGGGCTGTTGTTGATGTATTATTTTTTTCAGTATTGCGCAAACCCGTCTATCATACAAGGCTATATGTGAATGACGTCATCATATATGATTGACAGCAGCATGTTTTTCTTTGCATATTTACGAACTCAACATAAACCAAGTAGTAGTAGAAGTAGTAGCCTACTCACACCTGCATTTGAATGTTGTGTACATCCGTTTGATCGAATAGGCCTACCATTTATTACCACCCTCTCTTCTCCCCCCTCTCCTCCACCCCCCACGGTTCCTGTCCTGTCCTTATACGCCTATGGGAAAGTTTCATTCGGGTGTGACGAAATTTTTGGTGTTGGTCCTCATGAGAGAGAGATAGAAATAGGGTGGTAAGGGGGTTTTAGGGGGGGAGAATGTAGATGTCCTATAACTTCTGTCTTGGATCTTGTAGTAGCCTGGGGGGGGGGGGTTATATACTCACCTTCATCTCCCTCCCTCCCAACCACCACCACCCTCTCCTTATTGCCTCCTGTTTTTCTCCGCACCTTTTTTTTCTATATTATTCTGGTCCTGAAAAATGTCCTCCATTTCTTTTATTCCCCCTCTTTAACCCCCACTTTTTTCAATAGGTCTCTTTAATAATCAGAACAGTCGAGATCCTTGTATAAAGGGGAAGATTTTTTTTTGGGGGGGGGGGAGGGGGAAGGGGGCTTGAAAACATAACCAGTAGTTCGGTATTTTAATGCGGGTTCTGAAGAAGTTTTTTACTATTTTTTTTTCGCAGTTTCCAAAAAATATATATTTTCAGAAAAATGTACGCTTAATAATATGTGTATCGTTGAACTAACTATACGAATAAACTATTACAGAATAAATTATTTGTATAAAAATTCTAGTTATTAAGCAAAGATAGAATTTTTTCTTAACATTGAGTAAAGTTTGTTGTAACTTTACGCCAAGTGGGCCTCATAGGGGCCCCCTTATTTTAACGTTTACATTTTATATATTGGGTAGAGAGAGAGAGAGAGAGAGAGAGAGAAAAAAAACACTTAAAACTCCGCCCTCTTTTTTGCCTGAAGTCTATCTGACTCTTTTGTATTGGTAATAATCTTTTGTGTCGTCATCATTTAACTCCGCCTTCTTCTAATGGTATAGCTGGGAAATTAGAAGGACATCGGTTGGAGGCGTATTTTCTTTGTGTTTCTATTGGTCGCCTCTTATATCCATAGACGCTTTTGTCAATCAATAACACATGGACACTGAAGCAATTAGGCAAAAGAATGAAGAGTGTTCTTCGTTGAACAAGACGTACGGTAAGAGCTGTTCGTGTAGTCGGTTGATACGTCGCTCTTGTTCCCGCTTTCAAATTAATTGACCCGTCGTTCTTATAGGGAGAAAGAAGAGTTTGTTAGTGCGCGCGCGCGTTTACGGACGGAGACTTGTAGTGTCTTCGACCCGAAAAGAGTTCTATCATTTTTGGGCCCACCCAAAACTTTTTTTTTGTTTGATGGTTGAACAATAAGAAGAGTTTTTCTTCAAAAGATATTTTAAGTTTTTCAACTGTTTATTGTACTTTTTTTTCTTTGTTATTATTCTTTGCCAAGTTTTTAAAAGTTTTCATCGTGTTTTTCTGCTGCTACTAACAAAACTTTTTTTTATTTCTTGCCGTTTAAAAAACTTTTTAACTTCGGTTTTCCGCGTAAACTAAGAAAAAGTTTTGTGTCGGTTTGTTATTTTAATCCGTTAAAACGGAGTATCTTGTGCGTGGTGGTCCCGGCGGAATGCCGTGTGGACCGGATCGAACTCATGGACATTGTGTCGTTCTAAGGACGATGGACTCTGATCTGAAATCGTCAAGTTTAAGTAGTATGTCACCACAGACGCCAACATCCGTCGGTGGTGGTCTTGGCGTCGGTGGTGGAGGTGGTGGAATGCCGCATCATCATCATCACCATCAGGGATCATCGGCAGCTAATAATAAGAATCTGTTAGATCGAGTTAAACGTCCGATGAATGCATTTATGGTATGGTCAAGAGGTCAAAGACGTAAGATGGCTCAAGAGAATCCTAAAATGCATAATTCCGAGATAAGTAAAAGATTAGGAGCCGAATGGAAATTGTTGTCCGAAGCTGAAAAACGTCCTTTTATCGATGAAGCTAAACGGTTAAGAGCCGTACATATGAAGGAACATCCGGACTATAAATATCGTCCACGTCGTAAGACCAAAACTCTAATGAAAAAAGATAAATATCCTTTGACCGGTGGTCTAATACCGACCGATCATGCAGCCCGTGCACCCGTGCAACAGGTAGGACGTGACATGTATCAAATGAACGGTTACATGCCCAACGGTTATCCGACGATGATGCATGATCCGCATCCTTATCAACAACATGCGGGATTTGGAAGTCAAATGGCCGGTAATGGAAGTCTTTATCCACGGTATGATATGACGGGACAGATGCCGATGACAACCGGTAGTATGTCGTCGTATATGAACGGCAGTTCGAGTTATTCGATGGCTTCGCCTTATTCTCCGATGCAATCAGCTGCTTCGCAGATGTCCGTATCGAGTATAAAAAGCGAACCTGGAAGTGGACCATCACCTCATCCTCCACCGCCGTTGTCAGCGGGTTCAGCAGCTGCGGCTGCCGCAGCTGCTTCTGCTCTTGCGGCTAGTAAACGAGCGGAATATTCACCCGGAGATTTGCGTCAAATGATTAGTATGTATTTGCCTGGTGATGCCTGTGATCCAAGTGCTCAAAGCCGATTACAAATGCAACAACATTATCAGACTGCATCTTCGGACGCTATGGGTTCAAGTTCGGTGCCTCCATTAACACACATGTAAAAAAAAATAATTTACAAAATACACAACAACAAAAAAGACCAAAAAATTAATTATTCAAAACTTTTTTTTTTGTTTCTCGTTTTTTTTCTCTCTATATTTTTCATCATCTCTCTCTCTCATTCTTCTTGGAACTTTCTAGGTTTTTAAAACAAGAAAAAGAGGGACAATTTTTTTTTTGGAGAGAAATCTAGTGACCAAAAAAAAACAGAAAAAAGAACGCCACAAAACAGAAGATATAAAAATATATGAAAAACAAAAACAATTCTCTCTTCAAAAAGAGAAGAAAAATCCTTCAAAAAAAATAAACTTTTTTTCGATAAAAAAAATTGAGAATAAAAATGTTGTACATTAAATATCTTATTATGAATTCATTTTTTTCCCTTTCCCTCTCCTCCCCCCCCCCCCCTCTGCACAATTTTTTATTGTCTTTTTCATTTTTTTGATTTATTATTATTAATTATTAATTATTAAGAGGAGGATCAAAAGAATAAGTTTGTCATTTTTAATTTAATATAGAAAAGTTTTGTTCTTGTTGAAGATAAAAAGGAGGGGAATGCTGGGAAAAAATAAAAATGGTATAAGAGAGTTTAGAGAGGGGTGTAAAGGAGAAACAACAAAAAAAAATGGGGATGGGGCGGAAGGTCTCAAGACGCTCTTCAATGGGCCTTTTTAATAAAGAGAAAAAAGGCCCATATAAATGTGACTTGTCTTAAAACAAAAAATGGCCCCAGAAAGTTTGTAGCTCGGAAGAAAGATTAAAAAAGTTTCCGGAAACTGTGTTGTTCCTGCAAAGCTACTGATTGATTGATTTGATTGATGATGATGACAACGTTTTAGGCCTATGTTTGGTCAAACGCTTCGCCAATCTGTTATGTTTTTTTTTTGGTTTGTTTTTTTTTTCTATAAAAAAAACTCGGAAAAAGAAAGTTTTCGGAACTTTTTTTTGTTTTGGAGAAAAGTGTTTTTTTTTTTATTGTTGTTGTTTTTTTAATTTTGTTTTAGTTTTTTTTTTTTTGGAAACGGAGTCGGAATTTTTTTTGAGTCCCTGTGATGAAGACTGAAAAAAAGAGACAAAATATGTTTGTTCTTCTGGACAAAAAAAAGACTTAAATGTGCATGTGTTTTTTTTTTAATTTTCTTCTATTTTTGTTGACCAAGTTGACCACCAAACCAACCTCTCTTTCTCTCTCCATCCACATCACATACATATTTTTTTTTACACACAAATCCACTTCCTTCACAAAAGAGAAAAGGACAAACAAAAATTTCCACACATTTTTTTGGGTTTCGTTTTTTGTTTTTCCGACCTTTCTTCTACAAGAAAAAAAAATCGTTCAGGGGTAAGGTTCGGAAAAAGAAACGTTTTGTTTTTTTTTTCTTCTTCTTTATTTTGAAACTTTTATTTATGTGTCTTAAATATTATTATGTTAAATTTGTATACACAAAATAATAACGGATGAAATTAAAACTTTGTTTTTTTAATGAAAAAAAAAATCTTGATTAATTGAACTGCTTTCTTTAAACAGACTTTTGACAAAAACTTTTTGGGGCATTTTATTTTTAATTTTAAACTTTAAAAAAAAAACATTCTGCGCTGTAAAGAATGGTTTTGCTGTTTTATGGTCTTACTGTTCTTAAGCTTGTTTGCAGCACACTATACATCTGATCAGAACGGGGAACGAATCGGAATATTTTAATTACAAGCAATTTCAATATATACTATATAGCTTGGATCGGACCGGAAATGCGCTACGTCGTCGGGGCTCTATTGAAATGCTTGTTATCAAAATATTCCGATTCGTGCCCCGTTCTGATCCGATGTATAGTGTGCTTTATACAAGCTTTTAAACGGCCGTTATTCTAAAATGTTACTTAAATTATAAAAAAAGTTTAACTTAGTTTCCAAGACATAAAGTTCTCGATAATTAGTCTTTATAGAAGGGGATGGCTTGGATTAAGCTTAGCTTAGACTTAGATTAAGTAACATTTTAGAATATGACTATAAAACTTTTGGCTTTTGGAGTCAAGACAAAGCTTTTAAATACGAAATAAAAGGGGCAACCGAAATATGTTTTTCGTGTTAAAAGAATTTTGTGCTATTCTATTGTGAGAATGGACCGAAAATAATATATTTCGTTTTGTCCGACTGTTCGTGTAAAACTGGTTTACACTTGTAGGCCTTATTTCTTAATTTAGGCCTAATTTGCTATCGAAAAAAAAAACGGTTTTTTAAAAATAAAGTTAAGCTTAAACCATGACGCAAGGCAAACGTAACGTTCTAGAATACGGCTGTGAATCAGGGTTATGTTTTAAGCTTAGTTTTATTTTAAGTATCGTTTTCATTATGGATGAATGTAAGACCCTTTTTTATTTGTTGGGTCCTCGATTTTTTTAATTGTCCGAAGTTCAGAGGGGACCTTTTCGTCTTAACTTCGGACACTTGTATCTTGGTCACTTACGAATACTATATAGATCTATACAACTGTTAGTCTAAATATGAATTCTAACCTCTGGTTATAAACTTGTTTAGGTCTGTGGGCTAATGTAAAATCGTAAGGGCCTGTAAGTTAATTAGGACCACACTGTGTCTGTTTTTGGCTTATAGGAGAAATAAACTTTTTTTTAATTTTTCGTATAATGTAATGTGACAAAAACTTAAAAGAAACTTTATTAAGTTTTAACTTTCCTGTTGAAAACTTAACTTTTTTTTTTTAAATAAATTTAACGGCCCATTTTGTATTAACGGCTAATTAGACCTATTGATTCTAATAAAATTAAGGCAGAAATTAATTAATGCATCGTTTAACAGTTAAGGGGCGTTTAGAAATGGAATTGTTGTTATTTTAATGACCAGGTAAAGTTGATTTGTTCAACGGCCCATTACGGAAATGACTTAAGAATTTATAGAAAGCAGATTGATTGATTAAAGGGATTTTTTTTAAAATAATTTCAATTAAGTGTGGTTTCTTCTTGAAGTCAGTTAGCCAAATCGTTAAAAAAATTAAAATCTCGTTTTGGTTTTCTTTGATATTTTTTTATACATATCGAAAAAAGTAAACCAACTGTTTTTTCTAGTTTTATTTTTGAAATTTACATAAAAATCACAGAGGGAAAAAAAAACACTAATGATAAAAATAATCAGATTCGTTTTATTTAAAACAAAAATCGAAAAGTTTGAGAGTGTAAAAAATGGTGCAATTGTTGTTATTCAATCCACAGTTTTTTTTTGTGTAGAAAGCTGAGAGTTTGCTGTCTGATCTTTTCATTGAGAGTATTTTACTGACAGTTTGAAAATAAGTTTTCTTTATATAAAAAAAAGGGGTTTCTTTTGATTTCAAACAAATGAATTTCGTTGGGTCCTTTTAAAGTTTGAAATTTGTGTTTTAGGGACTTTTCTTGTTTTCCAACGTTTTTCTAATTTTGAGAGGAAATTTAAAGTTTGATAGAAATTAGAAGAAAGAAAGAAAGATAAGATTTTTAAAAATAAACTTTTTACGGCCTTTTTTTGAATCAAAAATGCCAAAATTATATTTTAAGTTTTCTTTTCTTCATTTTTTTTAATTTTTTTCAAAAGAAAACGGGCCACTAAAAGGTTTATTTTTAATTATATCAATGTGAAAATCATTTTAGCCTTTCTTGTTCATTGAGTGACTCTTCTAGTTTCTAAATAATTTTTCATTTCTTCTATAGGTCTGTTTCACACGAACCACTTCGTGGCGCCACAGAAGTGGTTGTTTTTAGCATACCATTGATATTACATTAGGACACGCGAGCCACCGTAACCGGGGGGTTTTTTTTTTGTACAACAAGTAGTTAAATCCTGCTGCAAGTGGCGACCACCACCGCTTGTTTGTCAGTGATTGTTAAAGGTCATGCTAGTGGTCGGTGGCCCGCGCTTGACATCAGTACATTGTTTTCAATGGCGGCCCCTGTGAAAGCAAGCCTTGTGGCGCCACAGAGTGGTTCGTGTGAAACCGGCTTTAAAGTTGTTTCTAAAAAAAAAAAAGCTTTGGAACAAGGAATTTCTTTTTGAGTAAACCACTGACAACCACCACCAACGACCTGAACAAAAATAATAATGCGGAAAAAAATCCAAACACCCCGCAGTTTCATCAAAAGTTGTCCCGAAAGACTTGTTAGAAAAAGTCGTTTGCATTAAGACAAGACTTTTTTTTTCTTCCGTTTCTCTCTCTATCTGTGGGTGGAAAAGTCAAACATGAATTCGACACTTGTGACAAATATGTTTAACGACGTTTTTTATTTACTGATTCAAATGAGTTTAACTAGTTTGTCACGACTTAATATCAAATATGATGGCAATTAAGATTTGACTGTTTGTATCATGAAATCCAATGAATAATGATGCCACCATCGTATAAGACAGACACCATTAGGGAAAACGGAATTCAAATTAGTGTTTCTTGTCAGAAACAAATGTCACAAATGGTATAACATTTTGTCAGTTCTCTTTGCAAACGACAATAATGCCACATTTAACCCTATGCCATAGGCCTTCTTAGCTGCTTGGCAAAGTAAAGTCATTTTTTTTCATATTCCAATAACATCCTTCAGAATTTGCTATACAGATCAATAGAGAGGATGATGTGATTACGAAATGTCTACTATAAACACAGCATATGGTTCAAATTCAAGCAGGAAACTTGCCACTTGAACTCGAATCCTTTGAACAGATTTCCAACTTAGAAAAAAAAAAGCTGTTCAATGTCCATTCAATGAACAAGAGGTTATCATTTCTGATATTATTTAGTTCCAAATTGAAGAAAACTTGTCACTTGAATCCTCTAAAAAAAAGGTTTCAACTTTGAAAAAACAAAAGTTGTTTTCTAGAGTTCATTTTTGAAGAGGGTTTTTCCCTCGCGTTATGAAACATTTCTTTAGAGGGTTCAAGTTTGCCAAGTATTTCCTTCTTTAATGTTGTTCTAAATATAACACATGTCTCAGTAATGATTTGTTTGTAAAAATTGTTCCTTAATTAACTAATCGTGCCAAAAAAACATAAATTTGTTTCTGTTTCTGATTCTGTTCAAAATGACATTGTAACAGTTTCAGTGACAAATGTCTCTTGGTAATTTACCAAGCCATAGTATGTTACTGTCAGGCTGAGAAAACTAGCTATTTTTCACAATAACCAGGCAATTTTCAAAACTATCAATCGGCTTCATCACCACATAATTTTAAAGAAATTATGACTTAAATTGTTTTATGTCGTTAAGAAAAAACTTTGAAAGTGTTTTAGAAACTAGAATAGTAATTGAATTACCTGCAAAAGTATTTTCATATTGATATTTTTTTTATTAATAACCGTTTTATTAGTTGTTTAAAAATGACAAAATTTTACATTTTGGTAAACAAAAATTTCAAATTGTCATTAAAAGTTTATTTTAAAAAATCAAACATTGTGCACTCGCTTAAGTGCTTTTTTTTTGTACTTTTCTAGTTTCTAAAATACTTTCAATGGCTTCTTAATGTTGATCTTGAAACATAGAATAGCCAGATATTCATTCTATTGTTCTCATTCGTTTGCATATCTAGTTAAATGCAGATTGCTTCAATTATTGTTTAATTGTACTGATTTTCAATGGGAATTGCCCACTTGTTAGAATTAGGACCAAATTAAATAAGAAAACGTCGCCAGTTGAACTTCTGCTTTAACACTCCGAGCGCGGGGGGGGGGGGGAGGGTTTCCAAGAAAGTGTACAAAAAAAACTCAATAAAACAGGATTTTTTTCAGGGTTCTTGGAAAGTTGAAACAGAAAATACAAAATCTAAACGTTTATTTTTCTGACAAAAAATGGACAAAAAATGTGATACAAACAAATTCTGTTCATCTCTTAGGTGAAATGTCACTTTCTGTTTTGATTTTCTGAGCGGAGGTACTGTATGTTTGCGTGTGTGTGTGTGTGTATGTATGCAACGCCTAATGCAGAATATATTTTTTTTTCTGCTTTGACAATATAAATTACATCCTAAGGAAAAGATTTCATCCATATGCTGAAAAAGCAAACTGAAAATAGAATCTCTCTTTTAATTAAATTATTCTATTCTATTTATTAGGGACTTAGCGAAATTTCGTACGAAATAAATTTATTTACGAAATCCATTATTTTGACGTCATAAATAAAATTTCACCAATTAATCTCGTTAAATATAACGAAATCAGCCGGAAATGACGTCAAAATAATGGATTTCGCAAATAAATTTCGCAAAGTCCCTATTTTTCAGACAGTTGACCGAAAAAAAGCAAAATAAATAGAATTCTTTAAATAAGATAAATTATTTTTTTTCAGTCGGCGTTTTCTGCATATGGGTTCTTGACCTCCTTAATCTACAACCTTTTTTTTACTCAGGTATTCAAAAATGTTGCTTAAAATAATGTTAAACTTATAAACCCTCATGAGATAAAAACTCTCTATAGTAAAACCCATGGAGTGTTTTTAAGTTTAGCTTTATGTTTCACTTTGGATTAAGTAACGTTTTAGTATACGGGCCATTAAAGGCTGTCATTTATGATCAGATAGTAAACTCTCAGAAAAAAATAAGTTACAATTGATTCCGCACTTCACTTAACGATGATGATTTATAATAAAACTTTTTTTTCTTATACATTACGATGAAAACCCACCACTCAACACGAAAAAATCGAATAAGTCGAAAACACGAATTTTCGTTTAACACGAAAAATATATTCATGTCTTTTTTCAATTTTCATTTAGTTTTTTCCACTTTTTAATTTTTTCTTTCTTTCTTTGTATATGTTGTAAAACAATAACCAAAAAAAACAAATGAAAATCAGTATTAAAAGGTATATTAATTATTATATTTTTAATTTATTTAATCTTATTAAAAAAATCAGAAGGAAAAAAAAAATCTTAAATTTAAGATTTTTGATTTTTTTTTTTTTTTTTTTTTTTGCTATTATTTTTTTGCCTTATTTTTTTTTTTAATATTTTGTGTAATATTTGCAATTTATTTCATTTGTTTGTTTTGAGAAAAAAAAATACATAACAATTCACCATTTTTTTTTTCTCTCTATCTCTCTCTTTCTCTCTTTAATAAATACACAAATACATAACTAAACATTTTGAAAATGTTGAATGTCGTTTATTTTTTGTCTTCCCTCACTTCTTTGATTAAAAAGAAAAAAACAAAAATCATTGAATTTTTTTTTTGTGTCACCAACGTTGTTATTAAATTCTATGGAGAAAAAAAAATACAGTGACGTCATCATTCCCATCCTTTAATGATATATGTGTGTCTCTCTTACTTGTGTATGCGGTCTTTTTAAATACATGACGTTATTATTATTATTAATTATTATTATTATTATTCATTTGTAAATATTGCACCTTTTAATTGTTATAATTGCGCGCTTCTTTCAAAATGAGCGAGCTGAACGTTTTCAACTATAATTGACCAATAAATTAAAACAAAACAAAAAAAAAAGTTTTGGAAACTGATTCCTTATTTTTCTTTCTTTTGTCATTTTAATTCTTTGTTGTTGTTTTTTTCTTTCTTAATTTGTAATTGTTTATTTATATTGTCTTTTTTTTTCCTACAGAATACTCAATCGATACATCATTGTGCTTCAAAACAAAGCGTGCCATTATTTAGATTCTTAAGTTTATTATTCTTAAATATTAACTTTTTTTTTGAAGAAAGTCAAAAGTATGTTGTTATAAGCTATATCATCAAACTTTCTATAGAAAGTTTGATGGAACCATTTCTCTACTATTCTTATTCTAGTCTCTTTACACATTCTGATTATTATTATTAATTATTATTATTTTTATTATTAACTTTTTAGAAGCAATATTGAAGAATTCACAAACGTATTCTTAAAATAATTAAAATCAATCCTTTCAGAAGTGTGTTCTAAAAGAAAAGGTTTTTTTTTTTGGACATTCTGCTCATTTTCTAGTTTGAAACATTAAAATTAATTTTTGCAAAAATTGCTTAAAATAAGTGTTAAGCCTTATGCAAGGCGAACCTATTGTTAACTGTTGGGAAACTTTGAAGTATGACTTAATTTTGTCTTAGCTTTATAAGGTTTTTATCCTTTTTTTTTTTTTTTTTGGAAACTTTACCAAGAAACTGAAAATTTGTTAGAAACTAAAATAGTAGGTCATATGGTTATCTACAAGGAAGAAAACCCTCGTAAATGTCTTATGATGAAATTTTAAGTCTTATTTTTCGAAATTGTCAAGCTATTATTTGTAATTCATTTCTTTACTATTCTAGTTTCTAAGTTGATTCTAAAATGCAGACTGTCATAAACACTGTTATAAACACAATATTACTTGTGTTTTTTTTTAGTATAATTATATTTAATTATCAATTACATAAATAATTTTAGTATTAAAAAAGTATTGTGTTGCTTTTACTGGGCAAATCTCTTTAAGTGGACAATTAATTGCCCCCCCCCCCCCAAAAAAAACCCATCAAATATCTTTTTCAATTTGAGTCGCTTACCTTCAGTAAAATAAATGAAACAGATTGCACTACAGAATAGTCATCTTTACGTAGCAACTGTTTGTGTGTGTTTTTGAGGTCCGATTTGGGAGGGGAGCTTTTTTATTGCGTGTGACTGTTGGCTGTTGAGAATGTATTTGTTATTACTATGGGTGCATTTGAGAACGCACTACAATCGAAATGTATTTTGTAAGTGTTGCTGCTGCTGATACTATTAGAAGTTAAAAAGTCTTCTACAATGTTTTTATCAATGCAACTAAACTTCGGCGCTGTTTTCAAATGTAGTCCTACTTCTGCATCGGTAAGAGGATTGTAATTACTGATAACTTCTAGCAGCCGCAGCTCTTACAGAATACATAACACTTCTAGGAATCATTAATTATGCTGTTTCTAGTGATCATTTTACTTGTGTCACTCGTTTTACTACAGAGGTCTCTTGCCACTCGTATTCAAACGGAACTGTCCGACGTTTTCCAACACTTCCTGGACATTTTCATAGAACGAAATGACTTTGAAATGCTTATTTCGTTAAGATGCATTATGGGAAATTGCATTCTACTTGCATTGACTCAGTAAGCACTGCAGCTATTAGCAAGCTGACTATCCTCACTGAGCTCATACCAAAGCAACAAAGTTAGGATAACAACATAGTGGAGAGGCGAGTCAAGAGCCAAGCTGTGATGCACGCTGCGAGCTAAGATACAAGATAGATATTTCAATTGATCAGCACACAGGGACGCTTCATGCAGAGCTTAATGAATCGTGTTGAATCTTAAAGAATTGACTAAGGCTGAAAATATAGTGCTGAAGTAAGTCGAGAGTTAAAAGCTGTTGATGCAAGCAGCGCGTTTCATGAATTTCATGTAAATGCATGAGGCATCACTATTCGCAGCTTGAATCACAACTTGGCTCACATTTTCAGCCTAACGATTTCTTTTCAAGTGCAGCTCCAGTTGACTCTCCGGCACTATGTACATCTGTTGTGCTGCTTGCATCTAGCATCCTGAAACTCGCAGCTTGCATCATAGCTTGGCTCTTGACTCGCCCCTCCAATATTGTTTTTAACCTTAGGCTTTCTTATTCTCCCTTTTATTTGTTTCTGCGTGTATTCTAAATGCACTGTTGCTGTTTGATGCTGACAAGTATACTTGTAGTCATTTTCAAATGAACCTTATGATTTTGGCAATGCCTAAGACCAGTTAAGTACTAATTAGTAATTTATTTTTATACTCTTTATTTTATTTTGGATGATGAATCTAATTTTGAAAGCAATAAAGATATAAATAACCAACTTTGCAGGCCTAAAACTCATTAGGAAAAAGTGTTGGCTTCCTTTATTTCCGTTGTTAAACGCCAACAGTTTATAAATAAGAGAACTTTATGTAGTTGAGATTCGTTTGGTCACTTTGAATAAGTGGTTAGTTGGTTGCTAACTTAGCCAACAATAATAGACTTAATGGTGTAATTTCTTTTTCTTTGCAAAATGGCAAATTAATTTGGCCACTTCGCAATTCAATAACTTTGCAATAAGATATAATTTTCTATCTTTATAGAAAATTATAAGTAGCTTCTTCGTTTTTTGTTTTTTTTTTCAAATTACAAGATAGTATTTGTCGTTCGTCATTGCATTTGTAAAATTTGCCAAAAACAAAAGCAACATTAAGGTAGGTGGTTTTAAAAGAGTAAACGACTCTCGAATTCTCTGGGTTTTTTTTTTTCTTTACAGAGCAAAATTTAAGTGTTTTAGAAACTAGAAAGGTACCTCAATATTGCACTTAAAGGTAATTCTCGTGTTGGTATTGTCTTCACATTGGTATTCTTATGCTTTAAAATAAACTTTTTGTGGCAAGTTATTTTTAGAATATTTGTTCATAAAAAGTTTATTCTGAAACATTTCAACATGGACCGTTTTCAGTTACCGTTCTAGTTTTTAACACACTTTTAACCTGAAGATGCGGAATAATATAATCAAAGAGTTCCAAAAATAGCTGTTCATACAATATGTTAAGAAAAAACACTTGAACTTTGTTAGAACCTAGAACAATTACAATTAGTGCTCTGCTAGCAGCCAAATAGGCCTATGGCAGAGGGACATGAGTCCACATGCAGCATTAAGCATTGTCAAGCACATATACATAAATGAATATACAATCCCACAAAACAAAATTATCCGAATATGCTCTAGTCTCAAAAGGGCCTGTAACAGAGGGACTATTTATTTATTCCAAAAGCAACATAGGCCTAAACAGTCTCAGATTTCAATTTCTGCTTATTTTAAAATTGTTAAGAGAAATGTTTTTTTTTAAAGATCTTATTTAGTAAGCATATAAATATTTATTAAAACTGTAGGTCCTGATGTATTTAGTGGGACCTAAAAAGGTTTCATTATGTTCTCGTTAAATGACATTTTAAAGATTTCTGAGAACTGATGCACATAACTCTGATTTTCGGCGTTTATGCAGTTTTGGGTTTAGCCTCCATATACAGCCTTTGGACTTATTTTGTGCCTTTGATACGGTGGCGCTCATTTGTCTCTTCTTGATAATAATAACTGAGCGCTGTAGAGAGTTAGGAGGCTAAATTACTATTTTTGGCAATTGTAAGTGAATGTTATTTACACAAGTTTGGCTGTTATTATACTTAGCAATTGTACAGTTTGGCGTTTGTTCGCTTTGGCGCTTGTTTGGCGCGTTCTTCAATCTAGTACTTATTTAGTCGGTTCTTTTATTTTAAATATAATTAATTAAAATTGTTTATAATGTGTAAAGAGTTAAAATGTTTTATGAAAATGCAGATTTTTTGTTTTCAACTTCTAATAAAGAACACAATTTTATCAGGTAGTTGTTAATGGAATTAAATTGGTTTTTAGTGTTAATTTTTAAATTATTTTTTTCTCTTTGTGTGGTTTAATCACCAATTTAAAGGGACAATGATGATGATGATGATAAAAAGGGAGAAATGATTTTTATTCCTTTTGATGGAGGAGGTGAGGTGGTGGTGGTGATGGTGTTGGAATAAACGGCAGCGGCGGCCATTGCTCTTCTTTTCTTCTTGTCTGGGGCTGTTGAGCTTTTTTTCTCTGCATGTTTTTTTTTTCCAACAAGTTTTTAGCCACATGTTTTCTGACCTTGTTCCTTGTTTATCATACGGCTTTATTTTATTATGGGTTTTTAACTCTCTAACACGCCTCCCTATCAATAAAAGGACCCTCTCTCTATGCAAACACAACAATTTTTTTTAGATTATTTTTTATTTAAGTTAATAAACTTGAATATAGACTTGAAATCAGATAAAATGATATTATAATTGCATTAATCAATTTATTTGGCTGAGATTGGAGACAGGCAGAAAAGAATAACTAAATTATTTCCAACGTTAACTTTTACAGAATAGAAAATAAAAGACTTGTCATAATGATATTAAATTTTCGTATTTAGCTCATAATCGTGTCTAAAGCCCCCTAATATCACAAAAGCAATTTTTAATGCAATGAAACTTGCAACTAAATTTTTTAACAAACTTTTATATCACTCTATGAGTTTTGCAATTAGTTTCATAAGTTGATAACTAAAATCAACCAATCAGAAATGACTGAGAGAAAAATAATCTGGAATTTAAAAAAAAAATTGATATTCAAATTCAAACCTCAATATGTGCAACTCCATGAGACCTGGGTAGAAACACACAAGTTACAAATAAAGTTTCATCAAGTTGAATGTGAAAACATTTTTACTGTCACAAAAATGAATTGTATATGAGAAATACTGTCATTAGCAAGGACATCATGAGATATGATTGTCACAAATGTTTTTTTTTGTTTTTTTTTTTGTTTTTGCATACTGAAATAATTATTGGTAAAATTTGAAAGAAGTTTAAACAAAAGTCACATTTTCTATGTTTAATTTCTGCCAAATAAATAGGACAATTTACACTATAGAAATGACATTTTCAGTCGTATTTCTGCGAGTGGGGAATTTGAAACAGAATTTATTTAATTAATAATTTATTTAATTTGCATATTTTGCAATCTTATTTTTAAGAAACCATTTTAAATAAATAAAACTTTCAAGCTTAGTAATTAACTAACAATTTTAGGAACTTTATAATTGTTAATTTATAATTATTTTCTTAGTTTTAGTCTTTTAATTTTATTTTCGCGTGTTTCTAATTATAGTGATTCCAATAATTAATTGTAAGGTAAATTCTCATATTAAATAATGTAAATAAATAATTTGTAATATTTTATGACTTTCTGTTGACAACACTGTTGTACATATATACGGAAGAAATTAAGCTTTAATATCGATTCTGAATGGATATTTAATTCAACAATAAAACTTATTTGGTGTATTGATTGAATGTGGTGGTGGTGGGTGGTGGTGTTGTTGTTGTTGTATTTACATAGAATAACAACAACAGCATCATCATCATAGTTCCCTGTGTTTCCTCACTCGGTTATTATTTATTATTAGTGTTAGTATATACAGTACGTGTATACAATTGTATACACAATGGGGCTCTATTAGTACTATTACACGTAAGTATAAATAAACACATAAACACAATGATGATGAGTGTGGTTTTTATGAGATATATTCAGAAATTATCTCATTTGGAAAGATCAATTTGGTCTAATGCGTATACAATGAACATGAAATTAAACAGAATAAAAATGAAGCTGAATAAAGGCTACACTGGATGAGAGCTAAATAGCTGAATGAAGAGCTGAGCAACTGAATGAAGAGCTGAGCAGGTGAATTTAGAGCTGAGAAACTTAATGAAGAGTTAAAGCTAAACTTCACCAGAAGTAAATTAAACAAAAGCTAGATCTAAATTTATTGAATGCTATAAAGTGAAGCAGAACAATAGTTAAATAATTTAACTATTGTTTTGCTGTTTATTTCTGGTTAACGTAACTAGCTAAATAAAAAAAATCGGTTAAGCAGAACATCGTTCAAACTCAATGAAAGATGAACAGAAAAAAAAATAGCTAATAATGTAAACTTAACATTAGCAGTTGTTTACTTTTGAAGCAAATGACTGAATAACCACTCAAGTCATTCATTTTTGTGTTCATTCCATTTTGCGCTTTTTTTTAATTTAGCACTAAATCAGCGCCACCGTTCAAGTTTAGCTCTATCCACCGTGTGTCATAATCAAAAACACCAATTTCAATTAAGTAAAATTCATTTTTTTTGTATATCATTCATAATTATTATCACATTATTTAATTAGCGTTTAATGCAATCTGAAAGGAGTGATTGAAAAAAAAATAAGTTTTTAATATAATATAATATAAAATAAATGAAGGTATATAGAGAGAGAGTGAGGGGTTCCTTTTACATGTATTTCTGTCTCTCTCTTGTGTTCAAAATTGATGAGAACAAAATCTGTTTTTATCTGATCAAGGGAGCAAATGGGCGTGTTTCCTGTCTGACACACAGGTAGCTTCAAGAATCCCATATAATATAGGGAAAAAAATATACTTTATATAAGGGAAGTTTGCTAGATCCGTTTGTTGTAATTTTGTTCTCTTCTCTCTCTCTCTCTTTCTGTAAATTAAAATACATTTGAGTGAGGGTCTATGGTATAAATGATGATATGGCACCTCCCATAGACATTGATAGAGAGTATATGTGTGTGTGTTAGTGCTGAGGCTATTTCCGTTTTTTATAACGCTCAAGAGTCTCCTCTAGTCTCTAAGCAGATGGTAACGATTCAGGGAAGCATGGAACCGGGTTTCAAGTGGATCTGGTCTGTCTAGGTGTTTGTCGGTGATTGTCTATATCTGTCTGTGTGTGTCCGGACATAGGGAGAAAAAAGTGGGAGGGGGAGGAAAAAAAACCCATTTCAGCATACATAACTCAGCTTGATTGTCCGGTCTGTTTTTGTTGGCGCGTTTAATGTCAGCTCATTACTTAAATACAGGGTGTCTATAAAACTATAGTGGAGTTTTTTTTCTTTCTTCTCAAGTAATTCAATAAGAGTACAGGGTGACCACAGTGTCTTTTTGCTTTTTGTAGAAAATGTTACATTACTTTGTATTGCTGTTAAGCTGGGGGTGGTCACAATATTCAACTGGGACAACTCCAAGGATTTGGAGGCGGAGGCTAGCAATGAATGTGGTGGTAGTGAAATAAGTATAAACAAATGAGCGATAAAATAGCAAAAAGTATCTGATATTTATTGTAGCAGATTACAGAAACGGAACAGAGCGCACAAAAATAAGCTACAATTAAAAACATTGTTTATTTATCTCTTTGTATTTTTGTGTTTGAAAATAAACTATTTCAATTTAAATCCATTTAAAATTTGTAAAAAAAAATTTTTGCGCTCCAAATGCATATGATATATGCGATTTAACCGCTTGTTTATTCATTTTTCAATAGATTCACGTCACTGCTAGCCTCCACCTCCAATTCTTAGTGTCGCCCTCCCCCCCCCCCAAAAAAAAAAATCGTCGCGCTAGAGATCAAAGTTCTGTTTTTTTGTTGCTGTTGTTGTTGCGCAGAGGTTGTTACAACAAATTAGGAATGTAAACATAGATATTTTATTCTTGTTAATAGGTGGCGCTTTTCAAGCGCCAAATTAAGAAAACGCCACTTAGAATAAGCTTCAATTAGAACAAATTGCAGGCTGAATGAAGTGTCAAATTAATGAAACTATATAACCTCCATATTAAGGTTCAATAAAACTACCAAAAATAGTTGTCATTTAGCCTCTAAGCGTTGTCTTCAAGAGTGCCCCCAATAAGGATAAAGGCTCTACATAGAAGCTAATATGAACCGAGATCTTTTCAAACACACTGGACTCATTCTAGAAAGCTGAATAAGCGCCAAACTGATTGAGAGCCAATTTTTTTTTCCATGTTGTGGCTATTGTGATTCTTGTTGAGTGATCGCCCTTATTGAAATTTATTAAAATATCCACTAGCATTAGGAGGCTTGGAGTTTGTCTTCATACATTTTGCAACGCCATCTATTGTGTAACCTAACAACCTAACCTACAGACTTATCATCATAAGGCTAGGCGCATATTGAGACGCGTGTGAGGCGACACAGCACAGCACGCTCTTTTGTAACCAACGGAAATTAATAGGACGGCGTAAATTGGTAACATGATGCTACACAGCGCTGCTCGCGTCTGCTTACAGACGCGTGGCGCTGTGGTCGAGACAGTTTCTCATGCCCGCGCGTGACGGGTCACATTCAACAGGTGTTTTTAGGCAATTTTCACAAAAATTCATCGTTATAGTGAAGTACTGTTTGAATTGAATGAAATATACGAATTAACACGCTACGCGTGTGGCGTGTTCGCGTCATGGCACCCATGTCAGGTCGTTTCACACGCGTTACGCGCGCGCCAAGTCAACTAATGTTACTAAATATCCTACTTTCAGAATGTGGCTAATGTCTTTTGTTATGCTAAATACATGTATAGCTAAAGATATTAATTATTGAAATTCGGTCCTCATTTTATGGACACCGTGTATATTGCGTGTTACTAGTTGCATGACATTAAAAAAAATTCATCATCTATCTAATTTTTTTAAAATTTTATTTTTGGCGTGTTTCCACTTCTGAATTTTAGAGCATAACCCGAAGTTCCACCTTAGATCTATTTTTTTTTTTGGCAACACCCATTGGCCACTCTTAACTCATTTCATGTCCATCTCCGATTCCTGTTTCGTAAACGGTTTTGAATAAAAACAATAAAGTGATGTGATTTTTAACTAGAACAATAGCTCGACATTAAAGGTGCTCAACATATAGCTCGCGAGCCCGTTTAATTCTTAAGCGCTATTTGAAATCGCTTCAACAGTTTGTTGTGTATGAAGCGCTGTTCATATCACATTTTCATCATTAAATGGTTAAAATTTATTTTTTTTTCTTCATAAAATTAATTTGAATTAAGGACTTAATTTTGGCATGAAAGGCGCCTCATACATTGTGCAAGCTACTTTCGAACTGTTTCGAAAATCGCTTAGGAAATTTAAAAAAAATATTTTATATTTAGAAGTTTTATTCCTGTATTTCAAAACGTTGCTTTGAATAAAGCTAAGCTTTAAATATGACCTTGAAAAAAGTTATATCGCTAAGTCTGAAGAATTACGTTTAGCTTTGTCGCTATTTTAGAATATAGCTGTTAAAGTTATACATTTAAAAACATGAAATGTTAGGGGTTTTTTTTTATATAAAAAAGGTAAATTTTTCTATCATTGCCATGTTTTTAACATAAAAAAGTAAACAAAAAAAAAGCAGAAGAGCGAAACGGTATTTGAAATATTCGTAGAATTTGGTTGCTTTTTTTTTGTTGGATCCAGATGAAGGAGGATGTTGTGAGATATTAAGGATGTTGCCAAGTGGAGTGACCCATTAGACCCGTATGTAAGTGTGTGTTTCCGATAACCTCAGGCTAAATTATCTACACCTGTGTGTGTGTGTGTACAAATAGAAGTAAAGTAATAATGTGTCACTGGACAGGAGTTCTGACAGTTATTTAAGGCACAAATTAGAAAATATTACCAACTTAAAATTCAACCCTCAGAACAGAGGGTTCCAATACAGAAAACTTTGAACCCTTGAAAAACAATTTTTTATAAGATGGAGAATTCTGTTTCGAGGATTCAAGTTGAAGTTTTACTTCTTGAATTAAGGCCCTAAAGACATTCATAATGAACTTATGACATATAAATTAATATCAACGGCTGATTTTCGAATTCTGATAGTTCTGTCTTTCAGGAACAAAATTTAGATAAACTAAAGGTATTTTCTTTTTGAAATCTTTCAAAATAAACTTTTTTATAGACAAAAATTAAAACAAATATTGTGTGTATAAAGTTGGGTCATTTCCTAATTCACATGCTGCTTATTTTGAAAGTTAAATTGGAAATACCCTTAAGTGAATGAGCTACCTTTCTAGTTTCTAAAACACATTCAATGTGAAGTTTTTAAACAATCTGGATAGTTTTATGATCAGCGCCACATGGTGACCGAAAAATTAATTGTAACAGGCTGACTTATTTTAATTGTTGAGAATGTTGAGATTGTTGACCATTAAAATAAATTTGGTATCACATTATGTCAGCAACGAGTGTGTCCAAAAGAAATTGGATGGACCAGAGGGTGGTAGTAGAGGGTAGTAAATGACAAATGGTTTAGGGGGGTTAGTACTGCAGAGGGGGGGGGGGGGGTTATATACTAGGTAGATTGAGGTTCATACTAGGTAGGTTAGAGAGGAGTAGGGGGGTTATATGGTTGTGTGGGGCAGGAGAGGAGGCAGAAAAAAACAAAATTTAGTAGTTTATATCCCTTGGGTCGTCACACTGCCATGTTTGTCCCCAATCTTTATTTTTGACACACCTGGTCCTCTCTTGTTTTTTTGAACCAGATTAGAATGGTAGGGGGTCTCTTCATCTTTTTTTTTGGGGGGGGAGGTGGTCGGCATGTATAACAATTTTCTTTCTCCTCTGGGCTAAGCTTAAACTGCAGGACGATTGGAAATTGAGGGTGGTGGTGGTGGTGGTCGTGTAGAGAAGAGACCTATCCAATGCAAGCCTAACCTTTTTTTCTTCAGGTGTTTGTTACCATCATCAAGCCACTGCCCATTGTCAATCAGTTGAGAGTGGTGTTGACAGTCCAAGTGGAAATGGTCACTCCTTCAAAAATCCCTATCAGTAGTACTAGTAGTGTGTCCCTTGAGAGTTTTCCACTCAAATGACAACATTTTCTACATAGTTACTAATATACAGGAGGAAAAAGGGATCACCTTTACCTTTTTTTTCTTTCCTAATTTCATTCTTTGTCCCACTAGTGGGTTTTGTACAAAACCCCTCTCAGGAGCTTTTTCGGTATGTTATAGGCATACTGAAAAATCAGTCATTCTGCACAATTACTAGATAATGTGCATCTCAGGCTATTATTTCGTAGAAAAACCGCATAATTTGGATATAATTTTAGGAATTTTGCATATTTACTATGAAATAATACAAAATGGCAATGTAGGCATTCGATGCATTGCCTCAATTGTACAGATTTAGGCCACCGTGCTGCTGCTATTATGTGAGTTGCTGTTATTATGCAGCAGGAATGCAAGTCGCTGTCTACTACGCATGTGCACTGTGAACCAACTGAAGTAAATGATACTTCTGTAACTGCATTGCGCACATGTGCAGTAAAAAGTGAAGTTGCCTTTTCCTCATGATGTTGAAGGTCTTGCATTAGAAGTAGTGGTATTGCACATTGACTAGGAAATCTGTAGATTGATTGATTATTTTTTTTCCCCACTTTGATGGTAATATGCTGGTCACTCATTCGTTTGATGACATGGGAAGATTTTTTGGGTTGTTTTTCTTGTTTCTTTTCACTCACTCATTTCACAAGACACTTCTTCACTCTCTCTCTCTCTCTCCTCTATTTCCCCCCTAAGGGGTTTACCTTGTTCCATCTTAAGACATTACCTGTATTTTTTTTCTTCTCTTGAAGCTAGAGAAGAACCTTGGTAAATTGCTTTGGAGGAGAGGGGGGAGTTGGATGATTGTATTTGGTGTTGGTGAATGTTGTTGTGTAGTGAGTGGCCATCAGAAATCTTCAGAAGCTTCTTTCTTTCTTTCTTTCTTGTCTCTTGTAACCTTGGCAATCGACTTGATTCAAAAAAAGGTGTTAGAAATGAGGGTGTGCAAAACCAATTGAAGGGTGTGAAACAAGAAATTGAATATGTGTACTGAATGTTGTCTGAAAATGAAGTTTTCTTGTTTGCTTTAAACTTCAAAAAAAAAAAAAAGAAAAAAAAAATATTATGGGGGGAAAAAATAAATGAAAAAGTGCTCCTGTAGTTAGTGCAAATATACATGTCGCATCCATTTTGTGTAATTGTCGATTAGTACCATTACACGAAATATTATGTCCATTTCACGTTTTGTATCAGGCCTATCTATGTGCATTTCGCGAAATGGACGTACATTTCGTGCAATGTTCAATTACACAAAATGGATAGGGGGTGGTGGGACATATATACCAAAATACCAATCACTATACAGTTTGAGTTTATTCCCTTTTATTTTTTGAACATTGTTATTGTTTACTTTGGTTTCACCATTCAAAATGAATAGTTTGGGTACCAAAATTGCAAAAATTGAAAACATTTTACTGAGATTTTGTTTCCCTCTTAACTTGTTCTTGAACAAAATGGTTACAAATATTATAATTTATAAAATATATATTTTAAAAATATATATAGAAAAAAACGCGTTGCGAGCTTTGCCCACTGAATTCTAATGCAAAAGAAACATGTAAGAAAGTTGTCGATTTTTGTATAGGCCAACTCAAATCAAATATAAATAATTACAATATAATAGTACAGTCAGTTAGAAATCGGGGAGAACTTCAGTTGGCTCTGCCCTTGTTATGACGACTGGCAACTGGCTAATTGGTTTGTTGTGTGGTTCGACGTTGAAAAGGGCGGAGCCTGTGACGTCAGACTATATAACCAACCAATTAGACACAAGGGCGGAGCCAACTGAAGTCCTCCCCTATTTCTAACTGCCTGTTATAATAGTTGCCTCACAGTAAGATGAAGCTTGTGACGTCATAGAGGTTGGCAAAAAAAATGTTAGGAATGTGTGACATTGAGTCTGATTGAAAAAAAGGATGATATCAACAGTTTAAACAAGTGTTCTTGTACTGTATCACCCCTTCTAGTTTCTAAAACACTTTCTTCTTGTTAATTTTACTCCTGAAAGACGAAATAATTAGAGCTAGGACGTTTACACTTTAAAAACACCTTAAAGTTAGTGTAAGGCCTTGTTTCCATTGGGGCGAAAATTTGAACATTTTGAAAATGTCAACTGGTGAAAAATAAAAGAAACGGGATCTTTGCCTATGATAGTGAATAGGCGGGGCCACGTGTCTTTCATTTTTCACCACTTGAAATTTTCAAAAAGTTCAAATTTTCGCATCAATGGAAACAAGGCATTAAATAGTAAAAAAAAAATAATTGACATAAGTTTCTTTTGGCCCAAAAATGAAAATAGAACTAAATTGAATTTTTCAATATGCCAGGTGTTATGGCATTTAATTTAAACGGATATTGAGACTTATAATCTTATTACACGGCACTGCTTTTCCTACGCAGGCGCCACATCTTAATGCATATGGGGTACTCATATTACAAGACAATTAAAAAATAAGGAGGTACGATTGGAGCCTGCGTAAGAGGACATAATATATCGACACTTCTATCGAGGGAAAAATAAGTACCGTGTAATAAGCCTCATTGTGAATTTGTGAGACTTGATTAAAAAAAAAAGGTTTGAAGTAGTGATCACACTTGGCTATCTTTCTTTTATTATTTTGTGCATAGAATAAGCCCCAATTATACACGTAATTATTGGTGTAAATGTTTGCATAATTTCATGCAGGAAGAGGCAAGAAACCACTACAAGACTTGCAAGAGTATGGATCATATTCCTAATTGCAATTGATTGAAGGACAGTTAGCAGTGAATGTTGCCAATGTGTGATCATAGCATATAAGACTTAAGTTTTTTTTTTAACTACAATTGTCAAATTTTGTCTATTTAATCTCAAGAGAGTCAATACATCCCATTGTAGAAACCTGTTTATTTTGTGGTGTGTACCATCCATTGTCATTCATAAAACGTTTTGTTTCATTTCAATTCATATTAAATAAAAAAAGTACCTATTATTTTTTATTCATTGTCTGTGTCTATTTTACTTAAGATTTTTTATGTTTATAATGCTATCAAAAGAAGAAGAAAAAAACCTATTGAACATTTTTAGTTTATTGTTAAAGTAGTTAAATCGCCATTAAGATGTGAATGAGAATGGGATAGTTTTCTCTCTCTTCATCGGGCACGTGTTGTGATCTCTGTATAATGTAATTTGTATGCATTTGAGAGGAAACTGATGTGTTTGATGGGTTGGAGGACGGGGGGGGGGGAGGGTGATGGTAAAAAAAAAGGAGAGTGAAGAACATCTGCCCTGTGGGATAAAAAATTGTAACGGCTGCTGCTGTTGTACACAACAATAATTGATAGGCGGCCATCAGTGTTATTTGCCCACTTCCCCCCCCCCCCCCCCCCCCTTCTCTTCTTCATTCCAATCCCTATTGCCCAAATACATATGCAGGACCACACTATCCATACAAGCTCAGTATGCATTTTGGTTCTTGTGATTTTTTTTTTGGTAAAGAAAAAGTTTCAACTTATTATGTTGCCATTGTGTCATGTCTGATATTGCATGGATTTTCTCTTTATATACATGCAACCTTGTAGAATATACAATTGTGTATTTTGTAAAAGGAGTTACAGTAAGTAATTGGAAATATAATGCAGTATTTTGACCGGCAATTTTTTTTTTTTTCATTTGCTCCTCTGCTTTTTGATAGATATAATCGGAATAGGGAGGGGGGGGGGGGGGTTTGGTGTCATTTTGATGTTCAAGTTTTTTTCTGATGAATTCTCTGGTATTTTTTTTTGTATCCCCTGAGGGTGAACAAGTAGAATCATTCAGGACATTAGGTAGATGCCTGTCATTTGGCCTTAATCGACTATATAATTGGATGTATATTTGAGAAATTAGAAGAATCTAGGGACTAGTCTCGGGACATTTTTGAGAAAAAAAATGTCTTTGTAAATTCTTCATGCTTGACAAATAGGATGTAAAGCAAATCGGTCCAAACTGTTGCCTATTTAAAATTCATTGTATATTTTTTTGTAATTGTTGTGGAAAAGGTACGTTTCCAATCAAGCGTTGATTAAAGCAAGATTCACTGCAATTTTTTGTCTTTGAATTAATTGCAATTGCGAATATCAAGATCTTAAATGGTTTCTTGTACATCCACACCGTCTTATAGAAAGCGCTTTTCTTAGTTTTTTTTTTGTCGATAGAAAATGGGCACGAGCACGGGATTTTGCGAGAAAAAAAACATCAGTGTGATTGCCGCTTAAGTTTCATGGGTCTGCAACATAACCCTGGCAAAACAATAATTTATTTAAAGACTCAAAAGACTGTTGCAAAAACAATTAATATGTGTATTTACTCATGTTGTATATGCCCACTCCAAGAGCAATAACAGTTATGTTGTGTTGCTTCATAGGCTACGTTTCCACTAAGACTCATGATGAGTCTATGCCATATGAAATTATGCACGAGTCCAGATTCATGTATATGGTGGTTTTTGTATTTTCGCTGCAACATGTTGCAGCCATACACAAATGAACAATTTAGTGTGAGGTCTTCCAGTGTAACATGTTGTAATGGTACGTTTACACTCAGCCTTAAGCCTAGTATACACCGGGATTCTTTGTTGCGATACATTGTTGCGGGGCTGAATCGCGGCTGAATGTCGTCTGTTGCGATTCTGTCCCGCAGCAATGTGGAAATGTTTCGGGGCTGAATCGCGTCAGCTCAGATTCATGTTTTTTGAGTCCCATCGAAATGGGAAACATTTCAACATTGTTGCGGGACATTTCATGGTGTGGACGTCTTTTGAAAGTTGAAACATGAACAAAGACTCAATGGGCTCAGTTTGCTTTTAATTATAAAAGACGTCTTTAATAATTAAAAGCAAACTGAGCCCTTTGAATCTTTTCAGTGGTCCACGTCGTTTTTTAAGTCTATAGAACTAGACTTACAAAAATATGTGCACCACTGAAAATATTCTTAAACTAATTGAAAACCTTCTGTATGAATTGTGTTTGTGGGGAGTTATGGTCTTCTGACTACAAAGGAAAATAAAAGAAATGAAATTTAGAAATCCTGCCCCATCTTCCAATTTCAGGGTGTCCAAAAGGCTTAAACCGAATGTGCTCTCAGCTGAGAAGAGCTTGTGTGCCCACCACCGTTTCTGCTTTATTTGCCCCTCTTTATAAATCATCGTGTAGGCCCATATTGCAAGGGCCACTTCTGCTGGTAATTTTTACATGCTGAAAGCAAGAAGGAGGAAGAAACACTGAGTGTAGGTGTAGACACGGAACAATGTTGCGGGTCTGAATCACGTCAGTTGCGATTCTGCCCCACAACATTGAATCGGAGCAGTCCCGCAACAATGTATCGCAACAAAGAATCCGGTGTATACTAGGCTTTAATAGTCTGAATGCGTCTGCAACATGACCTTGGCAACAAAACCTCAATTTTAGTCAAAGTTTGACAATGTTTGTTGTCAAGGTCATGTTGGCAGACTCCAAGTATGTAGTAAAAAAAAAAGCAATGAAGTCATTTTATGCAAGCAGACATTGCGAAATACGCAAATGAAGGGAAATAACAATGAAACAAATCTATGACTATTTTGCATTTCAGATGATATTGAAAATATTTTAGAAGCTAAGAGTAAATGGACCACTTACGGGGAATTTGTTTTGTTTTTTTAAAAAATAAAACTTTTTATGGCAATTTAAAATTATCCATTTTCGTTATTTACATCAAGTTGGGCCAAAATGCGAAAATAACATAACTCTCAGCTTAATGTCTAAAAAATAAATAAAAGGTATGAACTTTTATATATAAAAAACTTGGCCATTTTCAAACTTCGCATAAAATGTTTATTTTTAAAGATAAAAAACGTTTCTTGTTTCAAAAACATTTTCATTTTATTTTCTGAAATGCAGAACAAGAGATAAAGCCAACTAATTTTTTAAAAAAAATGCTATTTTCTAAACAATATTTTACAGGATGGAATGGTTCGGATGTTTGCATACATATTTCTGCATACCTGGGAACCTTTTTAAAACTCAGGTGGAAGAATTTCATTTGAATGTAATTTTCAAATGTCCATTTTTGATGACGATGTTGATGCTGGCCTCTCATATTAAAAGTAGGAAGCAAAATCGTATTTTAAGTGTTTTTTTTTTAATTTTTTTTTTCTATCTTGTATCAATTACAAAAAATATAATTAGATTTATTATCTGTCGGAAGTTTAAAAGACAAGAGAGAGATATTTTATTCTAATAACCTATACCTAGATTTATTAAACGTATAATAAGAGCCCAAATTATTAATAATTGCAAAAAAAAATAATTATCGACTTGAATAATAATAATAATGAAGAAAATCCTCCCAATGTTCCTCCTCCCTCCTTTTCTCGTCCCCTCACCATTGTTAAATATTATTCAAGTGAATTGGAACAATAGAGAAACACAAGTGCAATTAATTCTAAGCCATCTGTTAATATATTTCAAATTAGATTTTGAAAAAAAAAACTTTAGATAAACAGATTGACATCGTTTTTTCACTTCGTTAAATTTGTGTTGTATATTGACGATATTTTTCAAAATTAGAAAGCAATTGTTTTTTTGTTTTTTGGTATTATTTTGTCTTTTTTTATATTTGAACTTGAACTCAGGGTGACGGTGATATTCCAATTCATGATTCTTTTCAATAAAATGACTCTTTTCAAATTAAATAAAAAAAAATCAGCAAAGCCTGGATCACACATACGTAAGAACAACCAGAAATTATAGAAATAAATTGGAATGAACCGCTTTTTTTCTCAAGGTCAACTATATGTTGAATTCTTCCCATCCAAGAGCCCCATGATATTAAATTGGAGAGGGGGAAAAGGTTGGAAAGTGTAGAGGGGGAGAGAGAGAAACGTGGAGAGAGAAAAAAGGGGGAGGGGGAAACTGAAATTGAAATGAAAGGAGTAAAAAAAGGAACAAACGACACGCATGCGCACACCAGAGAAAATGAAAAACTTATTTTCTCTTTCAAATATAAAAAGGGGAGGGGATAATAGTAGCAAAATTAAACTACAGTTTATCACGGGCAATTGTGCCCAGCATTAGAATTTCTTTTGCTCAGCCCTTTTATGAACGTCATCAATTTCTAATTGGGTTTGTTACTTGGTCTGACGTCATAAAAGGGCAGAGGAAAAGAAATTCTAATGCTGGGCACTGTGAATTTTGCTCCCGTCATTTATGACGGGTTACCCCACTAGTAATTTAATAAAAAAAACATCTCATGATTAAGAAAATAACAACCTCCATCCATAATGTGTCATGTATCTCATTTGAACACTCAGAAAAGGTGAAAATGCCACGATTTCAGCCACATATCCTTTGGAAATCACTAATCTAGACATTCCAAGAATTCTTATTTATTTTCATAATTTTTCATTAATCTGAATTATTTTAATCGTTTGATATAAATGTCATTTATTTGATTGGAAAATGTTTATTTCTTGAGCAGTTAGTACAGTAGACTTTTTAAAGGGATAGACTGGAAGACATCCCATAGCCATAAAAATAACCTCCTTTCTTATATACAGAGTGGCCCCCGTATGTTATCATCTGATTTGGTGTGCCTATATAGAATTTTGAATTCGTTCTTATATTGTTTTTTATTGTCAATGTCCAATAATAATTATCTGCCAATTGGCTTCTTCTGGGCCCTGTTACTTAAAAATACAAATCTTGTAATACAAGTGAATTCTACGGAGCCCTGTAAAGGAAACACATCGCCAAATGCACAATTTGTTAATAATTTATTACGAATTAACAGTTCGTAATAACAAATTCTGAATTTTCGATGCATGTCCTGATCAGGGCATCTGGGCATTTCTGCCCAGCAGTAACATTTTGTTGGCCCCGCCCTTTTATGAGAGCTATCAATTTCTAATTGGTTTGTTACTTGGTCTGATGTCATATGCTCCGCCCTTTTCAATTTCTAATTGGTTGATATTTGGTCTGACGCTCATAAAAAAGGCGGGGCAAACAAAATTTTACTGCTGGACAGGCATCTCTGCCTAGTGTGAATCTGGCAATATAGTTTTAAACTACCTTCAATATCTTCTAAACATTGTTTATAAAATTGCAGATTAATTAAGAGTTTTATTTCATTGTTCTCATTTAATTTCAATTTTCATTTTGCTCTTTTGTTTTCAGTTGAGCTTTTTTATATCATATGAAAATCGTCAAAAATGACATTAATCACATTAATTAAAACAAAAAAAAGCCACTGTTTTATTTCATTTGTGTTTGTGGTTTTTTTTTCCGATGCCAATCTGGTTGCTGTTTGGTTATTGTTTGTAGATGGCCATTTTTGTTTATTGTTTCTTTTTTGTCACCTTTCCTAATGATTCTTGTTTCGTTTCATCAACTTATTATTTTGGCAGCCAATTTGAAAAAAAAAAGTTTTTAATCATTTCAAACTTTCAACATTATTAATGGCTTCCATAAGTTGTTTATTATTGTTATTGATATTTTTGGCATCTGTCCATTTGCATTAAACGCCTCTAGTTGATTTTGATTATTAATTGGTAAGGTATAACCTGAAAAATGTGGTTTCTAGTCTTAAGAAACTTGTTAAAAGGCTAGTGTTCAGACTAGAATTAATTGGCGCCGAGCTAACGCCAGGCTGAACAAGCGCCAAATTGAATAAACATCATACCTCCTTTTTTTCCGCTAAAACTACCAAACAATAATTTAGCCTCCAACTCTACATTTCAAAGCCGAGCGTTAAGGCGAAAGAGATTATACATTAGAGGCTAAATCAACGAATTTTTTTTTAAATAAACCAAATACTAGTAGCTTCCTAAATTTAGAAAAGTGCACTTCCAAGATTCGTTTACCAGACTTTTGAACTCTAGTCTCTAAACAGGTTCTTTAGTTGAAAAACGCATTTTTCTAGCTGCCTTATTTACTGCAATAGCCACCTACAATGTATAGAAGGCTATGTTACTACGTTACAATTAATATTAATAATAAATGGCGCCATTTTAAGCACAAAAAATAGAACAATTTAATGAAACAAATTACTTAATTGTATTGATTGAGATGTTAGTTAAACTTCGTTTTCACTAAGACCTCACAATATGCTCTAAATTTGTAATTTTGTTGTTTCAAATTTCTTAATGAAATTAGTAAGTTACTTTGTAATTTACTAATTGCCGAAAAATTAAAAACTATGGGAATGTTTCAATTTGATTAATGTCTAGACGTGACGTAATGGTGAGTGGGCGGTTGGTTGAAGAAATGGACTTTTTATTTGTTATTCTCTGCGTGTAATATATCTTTATACAGATGTAAAATGCAATATGTTTACTTCAAAAAAAGGGATTTGGAGGGCAGTCAACAAACTATGACTGGTCGGCCATGTTGTGGCACGCAGGTAATTTTTATCTCGCTCATTTCAAGGGCTTCAGTTTAGTTTGGCGCGCCACCTAGTGAATTGCAGGAAGTTCTTTAGCATCTCTATGAGTTCTGTTATCATAGGCATGTTGCCTGTGTACACATTAAGCTCTTGTTATCGTCATGTAGTTTTTAATTTGAATACATGGAAATACTCTGCAAGCGGCCCTGATGACTATCTAGTCCAAAAGCAGCATAGAAATGTGTCGTCAAAATAAACATTTATTCCCTGTGATACCAATCCCTCATTTGAATATAAGTTCAATTGCAGCATTATTATTTATGCTTAATATACTAGTGGGCTAACCCGTCATTAATGGCGGGAGCAAAATTCACATGCAATTGTGCCCAGCATTAGAATTTCTTTTCCTCTGCCCTTTTATGACATCAGACCAAGTAACCAATTAGAAATTGATGACGTTCATAAAAGGGCGGAGCAAAAGAAATTCTAATGCTGGGCACAATTGCCTGTGATAAATTCTAGTTTAACACAACCCAAAACTACCTAAGAGCATCCATGCATGGCACAGCAGAGATTATCTGCACTTGCTATGCTTTCAGTGGAAAACAAAATTGCCAGAAAAATAAATTTTAATGATGTAATCCAGTGGTCCCCGGGCCGGTACCGGTCCGTGGATCAAATGGTACCGGGCCGCCCAAGGAACATTATATTATTTCCATTTTCTGCAGTGACAGCAACCAAAACAAAACAACGGAATAAACTGGACATAAGCAACACACTTTGGGTTTCATTGTCTCCTATTACCCCCAGATGGAACCATCTTGTTGCAAAGAAACAAGCTCAAGGTTCTCATTGATTTAGCGTTCTAGTGAGTTAAAATGTTAAATCACTTTATATTCATTTTTTGATGTAACTGTATTTTATTTTGAAGGCATGTTTAAATACAATTAAATTAAAATGATTAAATCAAAACAATCTAAAATATAAACAATCAACGTCCCCCCCCCCTCAGCGGGCCGCGGTAAAATTATCAAACGTTGACCGGTCCGCGGTGATAAAAAGGTTGGGGAGCACTGATGTAATCGACATGTTTGCAACTATGAAAGCCAGAAGAGTGTTATTAAAATGATGTTCAAAAAATTATTAATTGAGGGCATTTTTTTCACTATTGTACCTGGGCATCATCCTATACTCTAGTTGCGGTCCTGATCACCTACTATAACAATTCCCCCATGTGAATATAATATCGAGTTGATCTTAACACTGAAACGTGTGCCACCAAAAGGTATTGAATGAACATCAGTGACACTGGAGTGTTATAATTATATCAGTGGATGTATTACATCATTTTTTTTATCATTCATTTTTTATCATTTTTATTATTTTTTCATCATTTTTAATTTCATTTTGATTCTAAAAAGAATCAAAATCATGTTAGGTAAAATCTATCAGTGGATGGACGGACAGTATGTATCATTTTAGTGCTTAATTTTACTTTGAATTAAGTTTCTAAAATGACTGTGTGCAATCTTAAACGAAAACCGAATAGACATGTATGTTAAACGGTTATACAAGGCATTGCATCATACCTAATAGGGTATTTTCATGTTGATATTTTTTTCCAAAATAAGCCTTTATGTGAGTTCGAAAATGCATCAACTTTAAGCAGGCGGCGGCACTTATACATAGTACACACACCTGATAATTTAAATGCATTTAAATAATAAACGCGTTCTACGGAGCCCTGTGAAGGGCAAACAAAAATGTCGAATTCAATTTATTCAGTTAATAATCTGAAAATATTCGAGTTATTACTTAAATATAATATAGAAAGTATTGACAAAATATTTATTTAGTATTTCAATTTAAAATATTAATAATATAGTCAATTTTTATTTGGTGTTCATGTCCTTAACTGGATTCCGTGTAATTCAGCTAAACACATTTAATTTGAATTCATTTAACTCGTGTGTGCATTACAAGGTATTAGCAGATGATATTTTAATTGTTTTTTAATTTTTGTTTATAAAAAGTTTATTTTGAAAGATATCAACATGAAAATATTCCTAAGTGATTGAGCTACCCTTTCTAGTTTCTAAAACGGTTTCTAGTTTTGTTTAATTTTTTTTTCTCCTGACAAAAGGAGTAAGGGGAGTAAGGTGTAATCGGAGTTCGAATATATATCAGCTGTTCACAAAGCATCTTAAGAAAGAAAAAAAAAAATGTGGCAACGCTTTTCATATTGATTTGTTGCGCTACTTTTCAAACAGAGAAATTACTTGGGTATCCAACACGCTTGATATAATAAAATTATATATATAATATCTTGGTTGATTGTTTCACGTTTGATTGCAATTTGACCGACCAAGTAGGCCTACATTAGAACTGACACGTGAAAAAATAATAAATTAAATGAATTTGACACAAATCATATTTTAATAATTAAAAAAATAAATTGTATTGGGTTTTGTATAAGCCTCTTATACATAGTACACACTTGATAATTTAAATTCATTTAAATAATAAACGTGTTCTACAGAGCCCCGTGAAGGGCAAACAAACAATATATCGAATTCAATTTATTCATTTAATAATCTGAAAATATTGAGTTAATACTTAAATACTTGACTATTGACACAATATTGATTTAGTATTTCTATTTGATTGATGTGCTTAACTGGATTCCGTATAATTCACCTAAACACATTTAATTTGAATTTATTTATCTCAGGTGTGTACAAGGTATTACTAAGCTTAAAAGATAACGGAATATATATCGAGTCTATTGATACTTAATTAAAGTCAGCTTCGTTTAAGCATAGCTTTATCTCAAGCAGCAATTTAAAATATGACCACTTTTAGTTTTAATCATTTTAGATTTGTTTGTATTCTTCAGTTTTATTTGAAGGAAGAAGAACAAAAAAATACTTGTGAGTTTTTGCTTAATTAGAAAAAAAAATATATATTTCCTAGTCATTTACACTTTGTTATTTGTGTGGTGTGTGTGTTTGTGTCTGTTTGAATGTAAATTGAGACTTGTGTCTATTTCACTGTCTGTGTGTGTGTTTGTTACTCAGACTGTGTTTTTGTTTCTGTTCGCCGTCATGGGTGTATGCGTGTGTGTTTGTGTATCATCAGATAATTAAGTCTTATTATTTATTATTGAAAATTAAAAAAAAAATAGTGTTGTAAACTACTATGTTATTATAATATAGGCATAAATCAACCTTACTCAATTATAAACATTAAAAAATGACATTCAATGAAATCAAATTTTCATAGTGGCAATGCTACTTTTTCACTCTTCTGCATACATGTGTGTGTGTGTGTGTGTGTGTATGTTGGAGAGTGTGAAAGTTTGAGTAATTTTTGTTGTTGTTGTTTCGTCAAGCAAAACGTCTTTATTTTTTTTATAAGTTACCCAATGCAAAATATGCAAATGAAAGAGAACAATAGAGTAGATACTGTATGTGGTCTCTTGATGTTTAAAAACTAGATGAGCAAATGAATCATTTAAGGAGTTTTATTATACTCGTATGAAGCGTGCATTTCCATAACGTTGTATATGCTAAAATATTAATTTTTCAGTTCCTTTTTCAGTTTTCTACTAAACCAATTATATTAAAGGCATAAAATATTGTAATACAATTTACAGGCAGATAAGAAATGAAGAGAATGTATTAAAATATTTTTAAAAAAAAATTTAAACTTCACCTCAGTTTCCAAAACGTTGTAAATGCCAACAAGCAACACAATATGCTAGCAAGTTGTCAGCATATGTTTCACATTGGGATTTACAACGTGACTATAGTCACTAAGTGACCGGCCACGTTGCCACTCGAATTGCTATTGTCTGTTACAACGTTATGACTTGCATAACAATTCTACTTCAGTTTTTTTTTACCACTAGGAACAAGCACTTTCGTCACAAACAAATTTCCCTGCAAATAGCATAGGGTTTACAACCGATTTTCTATTTAACACGTATTTCACCATTATGTGGCATTTACAACGTTTTGGAAATGCACGCTTCATATATCTCTTTCAGAAGCCTGTTTTCATTGGGTCAAAACAGAAGGAAACAAATGTATTTTGATCTGGAACAATTTTTAAAGAACACCAATTTTGATCGGATAAGTTTTTAAAAACTCATAAGGTTTAATCTGACATTTTTTTTAAAAAGAAAATTAACCCAATAAAAATACACTTTCTATTTTGACTTAATGGAAACGTTTGATAAGTAGGTAATTACTTTCCATGACCACTAGTTTTAATTACTTTTTTTTATTTGAAAAGCTAGCTAATATACATCAATATGGGGGATTACATCCTTTTTGTATAATTAATAATTTATGATAATAAATTTTGAAAAGTGAGTAACGATTCTAGTCAATGTAGTGGGTGCATAACTGCATATGGAGGTGGAAAGTGTGACAATCATAACTCGTATACGCTTATTTGCGTTTTTGTTTTTGTTACTTGTTTACCTATTGTAATAATATTTCGGGTCTTATTTTTGTTTCTGGGTCAGAGGAAAAATGTTTTAAAACATTTTAAATCATGTTTTCAGATTTCAAGCTAGAGAGAGAAAGAGAGAGAGAGAGTTTAAAGTATAGATCCAAACCTTCAACCTAATTTTTTTTGAGGTTTTTATAAATGTGAAATCGTCATCTTAATAATTTTTTAACACTCGCTTTTCATGCGATTGCAGTAATTAGGCCGGTAATTCGCATTTTAGCCTTGCTTTTTTCAGAGTGACTTGAAGAGAAAATCGCCCTCAATGTGTCTCTCTTTTCTAATGTTAAATACTTATTACCCTACTCTAAACAGCTCAATTGCTAAAGGTTTTTTTAGTGTCAAGAAAAGCTTTTTTAAAGTTAGGAACACACGTTCAATTATGGCATGTCAATCTTGGCTTTTCAAAACCAAAATAAACCGTGTAGGTGTTGAATTTTGTTGATTCAATCGTGTTTTTTAATTGGCTTTCCATCATCATTCGAACTTTCTTCTACGCAGGCAGAGTTTTGCTTCAATTTTTTTGGGGGTGGATGACAATATTTGTAGCATGTGATGCTTGGAGTCGTAATGTTTCCTAATATGTCAGGGGGGTAAAAAGGCGGTACAAACAAACAATTTGAAAAGGTGACAAGAGCAGTAAATTAAAATTTGAAAAAAAAATGTCTTCCCATATACACATTCAAAAGAAAAGTTAACAGGAATGAATTGATCGTGTGTTGAATTTCAGAGTCAATCGGGGATTAACAAGCCAAGATTGACAAGCCAGAATTGATCGTGTATTCACAACCTAAGGCCAAGATCACACATACATAAAACCAAGTATAAAACATTTTTAAATAAATTTTTTTTAGCGATTTATACCTTGTAATGCACACATGAGTTAAATGAATTCAAATTAAATGTGTTTAGGTGAATTATACGAAATCCAGTTAAGGACGTGAACACCAAATAAAAATGGACTTTATTATTAACATTTTAAATTGAAATACTAAATCAGTAGTTTATATATTATATTTAAGTATTAACTCAATATTTTGAGATTATTAACTGAATAAATTGAATTCGACATATTGTTTGTTTGTCCTTCACTGGGCTCTGTAGAACACGTTTATTATTTAAATGCATTTAAATTATCAGGTGTGTACTAGGTATTTAGAAATTTTAAGTAAATGAAAAAAGAAAACCCCTTGACTTTAAAAAAATCCGATTTTTTTATTTTGTTAAAAAAAAATTCATGATTTCTTATTTATTATCCACATTGCTGAGTGCAACATCCATATGGAGATCACACTTAATTGAGCTACTATTATTTATGTTATCTTGTTTTTTTTTTGTCTTTTGTAATTGAGAAAAATATGACATTAGTATTTTGTATTTTTAATTACAGGTTTAAAAAAAATGAGCAGAATTTGGAAGTTTCGAATTTGCATTTTAGCTTTAAATTGCCGGTAAGATAATTTATTGTTTTTTTCCATCAAGCGATCTCTGCATAATAACGTTGCCAAAAATAAGTTTTATAGATTAGGAGTTATATGTATCATTTTGTATTGCCCAATTGATAGATCCTGCTCCTGTTCTACTAATGAAGTAACTAATAGACTATGGCTGCCAAAATTAGATGCACTCCTAAGTAGGCCTAATGTGTAGCTTTTTTTGGGGTATACTTTTTTTTTTATTAATAAAATATACGCTTCAAATTTTTTTTCTTATTATGGAAAGTACTTTTAAAAAACCGGAAGTGCAACTTAAATGCTTCAGTGTGAAGATTTTATAGTGACGTTTCTGAGAATTGAGAAGTTGACTGGATTAATTCAAGGACTTCTTAGGATTTTTTTTTTGTTTGCTATGGTGGATTTTGTGTCATTTTTAACACATGTTGAAAACTTCATGTTTAAATTATTTTTAGTCTTATTGCAATTAGTTATGCTTATTATTTAGTTTATATGAAGAAATAACAACATATGGATTTCCATCTTAAGCAAAAAATATATGCAAATGAATAAGAATTCAATGAAACGGAATTTCGAATATTTCTAACACTTCTTCAGCAACACATTAAGTCCAAGTTGCATATATGCAGATAAAACCACCTGAAAACGGAATTTGTCTCATTTAATTTTATTCTGTTTATTTGGCAGAAAGTATAGGCAGAAAAAAGCTTCAATTGTTCCAACTTTTTTCTATTCTGTCATGCAAAATTATATTTTATCAACCAATAGAAAGGCGTCTTTCAGATGCATTCATTTTGATTCCTCTTATTATTTTTTTCCATCGTTTTCTACAAAATTCAGTATGTCCTTGATTTGTTTTCTGTTGTATTGTGCGAAAATCATTGCACGCGAAGGAAAGCAGAATGATGCATCGCATAAAAGTTTGTGTTGACATCTTTCAAGTTAAATTTTTTAAGGGAAAATATATAAATTTTCATATTTTTAAAACGTTCTAAAATTTAAAATTTGGAGAAAAAAAAAATTCAAACTGCCATAAAAGGTTATTTTTTTTAAAGATAAATATGAAAATACACTTCAAGGAGTCTTCACGAGTTTTGAGTCATTTGATGAGAATTCATGTTGTTTTATGCTGAATAATTGTCTTCGTAACTTGAGAGATCAAGTTCCAAATTCAAGGTTCTGTGATTGCAATTTATTGTTCCTCCATGAAATTTCGATTAGTTTTTGCTTCGTTTTTTTCTGTTATTGTCTATTAGTTACATTGATAGTTGAGCTTTTTTTTTTGGCAACATTCAGAAAGAAAGAAAGAAGAAAAAAAAAAGTGAAATTAATTTCATGGCACCGACCTATTAATATAATTATTAATGTCCATGAATTTATGACTATACAGAAGAAAAATAAATTATTTTTTGGTAAAAAAAAAAAAAAAGTACTTTATGCTACATTGAAATTAGCAGAAAATTTAAATGAACAATAGTTATTTTACTAAAAAAAAATCTGTGATATGTTTGGCAATATTTTTGACACAGAAATGGAAATTCGATTTTCAACGGCAACACCCCTTAGAAAAAAAGCATAAATTTGCAAACTTCTAAAAGTATTAATTTTTTTAAAAAAAAAAATTGCTTGACACATGACAATGGTGTAAAACAGTGACTAAACATGTCATGTCAATATTATATGATAACAGTTTTTGTTTTATCATTTAAATGTGTTTTTTCTTGGTGGTGTAAATATGACTGAAACTATACCTATAACCACACATTAATACAGTAACGCCACCATTTTGTAAAAGTTTGAACTTTTTATTTGAAATTAGATTGAACTTTTGTTGAAGTTTTTAATTATTATAAAATATACTTGCGTCGCCCTTTAAAGAAGCTTGTGACGTCAGAGGGATTGACAAAGATTGTGACATTTTTTTGTCTTTTTGTCTGATAAAAAGGGGTAATACGAAAAGAATGGAACAATCCTTTTGTTTAAATTGTTAAATACATACTGTTATTTCCTCCTTTTTTCTGACAAAATAACACAGTCCTAAATTTTTCGTTAATCTCTCTGACGTCACAAGCTTCCTCTATGGGCGATGCAAGTATATAATATGGAAAACTATACAGTGTTGTCGTGGTGAAGGGATGGGTTCTTCTGCCCATTTTCTGTAAAATAAATAGGATCAAAGTATAATAATTGTAATTACAATGAAGGGATAGATAACACAAGCTGAAAAAAACCAAAAAATAGAAATAAAAACAAGAATAATGTTTCTATGTTTCTTTGCTCTTAATGATGTACATATATACCTGTATATATGGCGCTTCTGATAAATGCATTGCAAAGTGGGATTCGGTGGGGTTTTCATTTTTCAGTGAGTGTGATCTTCCTCTTAAGTTTAAATTTACACATTTCGACAGCTCTTTTATTATTTTATTATGATCAGTCAAATTCTATTCAAGAAATTCTTAAGTGGTGGTATATTATCAGCACACTACAGACAAAACAAACGAATTCTGAACACAGATTTTTATTCATTGTCATTTATATTTTATTGTAATTGCACTTGCCATTAACAATGTCTGTGCTTTAGACAAAAATAAAATAAATCTTGTAACAATTGTATTATGACCATATAATAGATGTGTAGTAGTTGGAGTAGTAATAATATATAAATATAGAAGAAGAAAAAAAAAAGTCTTCAATAGTTACAGCACATGTGTTGGTGTTGCAATAATAATAATTAAAATAAAAGAGAAAGAAGAACAATAGATATACACGACCAATACACAACACACATAACAAGCAGCACAGAAGAAGAAAAAAAAAAGTGTGCAAGTTTTTATGATTAAGTTCAATGAAATAATAACTTGTAAGTAAATATGGGGAAGTGTGATCTGGATTATAAAAATTTCTATTATGACATTTCTAATAACGATTTTCCCTTCATAAAAATTCGCTCAATCTGAATGAGAAACAAAAAACCATAACAATGTTATAAATGTGTTATATTACCAACCCTGACTATATTATAATAACTACATTGTTTAAGTTAGTTGACTATTTTTCTGGTATGTATGTTGTATCTGTGTGTGTGTGTCTTGTGTGTGCGTGTGTTTATATGGGTTTTGTTTGTCTTAAAATGTTTGTGTAAACGTTGTATATGATTAATAACAAGAGAGTGACTATGGAGAATAAGGTTTTCTGGATAAAACACGCCAGCCACTGTGCTGTGCTAATATGTAATGTGTCTGGCGGAGAAGGACAGGTAAATATAACATAGCAAACGACATAGACACAGCTGGGATATGACTAAACATCCGGACACTTCGGTTATATACTGTTTCTCTCTCACTCTCTCTAAATTATAGACTTGCCAATAGGCCTACATCATTTGATTCTTGTATTGTATATGTGGAAGACAGGATCCCACATGCAGAAAAAAAAAATATGGCTGAAAATGGAATTTGTCTTAATTCAGTGATTTTTCCAATTTTAGTTGGCAGTAGTAAACCTGTCGTGCAACTTGCATGAAAAGAAACGGGACAATAACTTAGGTGAAGAGTTGTGTATGTAAGGACTTCTATAGACAATATATTATTCCTTGCTATACATATATATATATATATGGTGAATGCATGTAGAAGGAGGTAAGATTTTGAAGCAGTTAAGTGTATATAAATGTCGACTAACACTATGATAAGCATAGTGTTTAGACGCCATAATGGTTCACCTATATAATAGGAAGAATTACCCCAGGCTGTGCTTTTATTTTTTTAATTAGGTATGTTCATTTTCTTAATGTAAATGTACGGCAGCGGCTTCTGCCGACAGTGCCGCAGCATTGGTGTGGGCGGCCCCATTTCCTAACATATGTTGGAAGTCTTGCGAAGTCCGCTCCTGTGTCCCGCGTTGGTATGGAAGATCCCTTATACGGTTGACGAATTGTGCTTCTGGTATTTAATACACTATATTATACATTTTATTTGCATGAAAAGAATAGACTAATTTCTAAAAAAGAAATGATTGCACTTTATTGAATTTTTATTTGCATAAAACTTTTAGCCTTAGTTATTTTATTTATTTTAATTGATGATGCCTATTGTTATAAGTTATAAGGAAAAATAAAAGTTTAATGCAGTTATTACCATTATCAATATACAATTAAAATGAAGACTGCCGCTCTTTTAAAATACAATTTTAGTAAATAATAGTACAGGTGGCTTGTGGCTATGACATGAAAGTGGTTTAGCACGCAAATGACTGATGTTTGCGAAAACACGGGCTTATTGCAACCTAAATTATTGTCTTTCAAAAAGACTTGCTCTTAATAAGCGTGTGTGATTCGCCGCTTTAGAGACATATTGCAGTTCCTTGTTTGGCTAGATTGACTGGACTGTTGTGTGGGCCAATGTTTGCAATGACTCATTTGTAACACCAAACCTTTCATGCTATTAAAATTCATAATTGTACAAATGTTTTTTTTAGAAATTGTGCGTTTTATGCAGATTAAACATATTGTATAGAAAATATCAAAACTATAATTGAATGATTTAAGCAATCAATAGCTACAAATGTCAGAAGCAAAAAGTAAAAATGCAAAAAAAGTTTTTTTTTTAAATAAATAAGTAAAATTATGCGAATTTATGCATATTTTGAAAGCTTACACATTTTGTGCATTTTTTTATTATTTTAGATTAAACTGATAATTATTGCATATAATTATGGCACTCATGTTGTATCATAAGTACATCCAAATGAGATTGAAGCCATCAGTATGCATTTTGTGCATTTTCCAGAAATGAGAAATGTGTCCTTTAAATCTTTTAATTGTTTCCTTTCCTCTTCTAGTTATAAAACACTTTTCATTTTCATTAAATTAGCTCGTTTTTATTTAAAAAAACTTAAATGTTTCCCTTAAGAGCCTACAGTGAAAAAAAACTTACAAAAATCTTCGCATGTAGGCGCTTCTGTAGCTGTGACGTCAACATGTGGCAAAAAAAATCAATTTTGATACACTTTTGTCCGCCATTTTCTATCTTATCGATGGATAAAAGTGGGTATATTTTAATAACGACTTATTTTTGGGTAAATATGCACTACTGAAAAAAGGAAGAGCAACTTTTGATCTACAATGGTGAGTAATTTGAGTCGTATACAATTAGTGGTCAAATTTTAGGGTATCATGAAACTTATGGTTAGTGGGAAATTTAGATCCTATAAAATGTATAAACGGAGGAGCGTTTGTCGCCTATGGGATTTATCATGAGCTAAAAAAATACGAGATTTTAAAATGAAATTAAAAATAGAGAAACTAATTATAAATTTGTACCAATGTATCACTAGATGAGCAATATTGTTATGTACATATTGCAATTTGAATTTTGAAAATCACAATTTTTGTTGCAGAAAACAAAACATTTGTGTGAACCATGTATTTTTAAATAGGAATTTAACATGGGCTAAAAATACGAGATTTTAAGCGAAATTAAAAATAGAAAAACTAATTATAAATTTGTACCAACGTATCACTAGATGAGCAATATTGTTATGTACATATTGCAATTTGAATTTTGAAAATAACAATTTTCGTTGCAGAAAACAAAACATTTGCCTGAACCATGTATTTTTAAAATAGGAATTTCTCTTTCTCATTGGTTTCAATGGCTTAGCTGTGGGGCGCCACTAAACGGCGAAAAGTGGAACTATAATTTTTATCTGCTAATATACAAAATGGCGTCACACATATATTGGCTCTTAAAATCATAGCTAAAATTCGCACACAATAAATAAAAGTGTAAAATGGCAAATGAGCATTGCCAGTGTGATAAAAGGGCTTGCAGCTGTTCCGAGAGACTTTGCAAGTGAATCTTGCTGTAAAAATAGTCAATGAGGCATTTCGAATGCATGCTCCAATTGGACTCTTGTCCCTCTCCCACAATTCTTCTTGGTTGCTTACAGAGTAATTTTTCTAATTCAAATTCAAAAATTGACATTGTAAGTATCTGTAATTGAAAAAAAAAATGTGCATCATTGGTGTACTTATTGTCTGTTCGACCACTTTGGGATGTTTCCTCTGACAAACAAAGAGAACACAAACATACAAAGAGAAAAGTGCACATTTAAAAGAAATATTTGTGAAAATTTCACGATTCCAGATTTTTGTTGTTGTTGTTGTTGTTGATGATGATGATGATGGCTGTTCTTTTTGGTACTAATTAAAAAGCTTTAATGTATAATGTAGTTGAGGCGTGTGTTGACATTTAAATTAATACAAAAGTACTCTTAATACACCTGCCTTTATAAATAACCAGGATTATTACTACTACTGTACATGTTTTGACTTTTAAAGAGAGGATGTCACACATTTATGAGAAAAATGAAGTGTATTTAAACAACGGAAACTCATTTTCGCACCTAGAAATTGACTGTTAAAACAGACAAACCGTTTATTTAGTATTTTTGTTGTGTTTTGTTTTGCTCTTTTTTTGTTGTAATTTACCATTAAATGCACTTTTAAATAATCTCTCAAAAGAGTGTGTTTAAATAATTAGCAGACCAATTTACATTGTTAAAATAAATTAAATCTTTACAGGATTTCAGACTAATTTCGTACCGAGTATGTTGTTTATAAGTGTCACAATATATATGTTCATTTCCAGTCACCTTTAGCATGTTTAAAACTCTTCAAAGTTTTATACATTGATTACAGGTATACTGACAACACTTTAAAATGTTAGTATTTTTTTATACACCTTGTAATATATAAATTGCCAATTGGTTTGTTTTTGTCTTTTTCTTCTCACGGAGTGAAAAAAACAACAACAACAACTGAAGTCCTTCAACAGTTTTAGTAGTATGTAGCAATGAAATTTTAGTTGTTGTTGGATGGACACTGGTCAGCTTTTTTATTGGGCAGTAAATTCTCTCTGAACGAGAAAGAAGTCTAGTTTGTTCAGAGAATTACTGTTCAATGGTCGAGAACAACTGGGCAGTAAATTAATTATATTATATATTGCCCAATCAATGACCCGTGATGTATTTTCTAGGAGTTTTCTCTCTTTCTCTCTCTCTATTTCTCTATGGACAATGCCCATTATAAGTGCTTTTTATATGGCGTTTTGTTTGGTTAGAATCATAGTTAATATGGATGGGTCAGAAATAACTTGACCATATATTACTATGACCACGCACAACAAAAGACATTTTTATATTGAGGTTATTGGTTTTTCTTCTTCTTCTTCTGAGTTTGAAAAGGTTGTTTACTTTATTTATAAGCTACTTATATGAGTAAGCAGAAAATCTTAAGGTGGTTTTAACGAAGGGCCATATTATCATGGGATTCACAGCATCTAGACGGCAGACAGAAATGTGTTTAAATTCTGATAATTATTCCTTTTTAACAGGGTCGATTGATTTAAATCAATTGATGCAATTATCAAAATGTGATTTAAATAACCGTTGATTTTAATGAGGGAAAAATCACATTAAAATCAACGGTTATTTAAATCACATTTTGATTTTTTTTTTTGTTCAGTCGTTTTTTTTTTTGTTGTTGAAAAAAGTAAATTTTGTTCTCTTTTATGAAATTAATTTCTTATAATAATGTGTATGCTTGATAGCTGAGTAAACAGATTGAACACTTTGACATGAAGGGGTCAAGGCTTTACACAGCTCTTGAGAGCCTAGACAGCTCAAGTTTGCACTTGCTGCAGGACTTCATAGACGCACTATTACGCGAAATTTGATGTTTCCAAAAATATGGTCTCGATTCTAGCCACCTTTATGTCTTAAAGTTTAATTTTTAACGATAATTTACGATGTAATCTCTTCTTGAATATTGTGGCCAGGTATTAATAAATGGCGTTTTTTTTTTTGTAATATTCAAAGATGTTTTTATTTTAGACAATTAGTTGCTACAGCCATTTAGGCAACTTTTGAACCAGAAAATTGACCATGTCTTGTGACATGTTAAACTCTAGATTACCTATAGGCTCTTAAGGTTTGTTTGTCAATATGAACTAAGCTAGCTAATTGTAATTTTTGTAATTTGAAAAGGAATTCTGTCGTAAATCACCAATGTCAAATTGCAAGCAGTCAAATAAGATCTGGTTCACAACATTAGGTAAGGTTAGTGATGGGCAATTTCATGATTTTTATTTTGTTGAAATATTTCACGAAATTTACTACAAGTTGTGAAATATATTGAAAAGTTGTAAAAAGTTGTATCAGTTTACATTTCCATTATATACTAATGGGTATTTATGATTATTTCTCACATAGATCTAATGTGACTAATGACTGTAGAATAATCTAATTAGACATAATGTTTGAACATTGTACAACTGGTACACAAATGTTAAAATACTCCTAGGAACCAATTGCAATCACCATTTTTTCGTATATTTCAAACTCATGTCACGTGAAATATTTTTTTATGAAATGAAATATTTCAACGGCACATCACTAGGTAAGGTTGGTTAGGTTAGGTAAGGTAAGGTTGCTCGCTACTGCACATGATGTGGAATGCAGCCACAATAGTATCGCCTACTTTGATTGGTGCATTTAAATAATGATCATGCTCAGTAGAGAGTGACCCTTTCTTATAGCCTGCAGTGGCCTTATGGTCGGAACCAGCTCTTAAAAGGAGTGCCGCCAATTTCTGCAGTGGTTGCAATAAATATAGATGATAAAGAATTATAGATTTTTAAATTTTGTATGTTTTTGAAGATACGTTTGTAAGATTTTTTTTGGCTCATGTTGTAAGTACATAAATGTGGATGGATGATGTCGTCGTGATTTGTGATTGTGATAATGGCGTTGTGATTGGTTGTAAAACAGCAGTTGAAACTTAAGTAGGTTGTATGTGTGCCATGTTGTCGTATGATGCATTTGAGGAGGGAAAATATGTTCTATTTTTTGTGTTCGAAATATTGGGGGGGGGGACTAGTGAGGGTAAGAATGAGGAGAGGAAGCATCTTCTTTTAGACCAGATCGATAAATAATCACGGGTTTTGTGTTTTCTTCTTATTCTTGTCAAAGGCGTAGGGGGTGAAGGAGGGAGGTGGCGGCGGTTTACTCAGTAGATAGACAACACCAATATCATGTAATATGGGTTCGTGTAATGTCATTTTCTAAATGGTTCTTTTATCTTGAATTCCACTGTCTTGTAACAGAGGGACTCTCATCAAATAAAGAGAGAGAGAGAGAGGGGGGGGGGGGGGATGAGTGGAATTGTTTATATATGGTCACTCAGCAAGTTCACAATATGTCAGGCAGCATTTTTGAATCTTGTCCAAATAGTCCAATTTACAGGGTGTTTTAATAATACAGTAATTAACTTTATTTTCAAATTATTTAATGTTAATTTAAATTATTTCTATATTTTTTCGTGTTAATAGAATTTTGTGTTGAAATAATTTCATGATATTCTAATGGACGAGACAAAAAAAAATTAGATCTATTTCGTTTTATGAGGTGTTTCGTGTTAAAGGATTTCTGTTGTAATAGTAATTTACTAATTTTTATTTTTATTTTTTAACCAATTTTAATGGATTCCAACTTTGTAAAACACATGACTTTATTGTGAACACAGGTAAAAAAGCCACTAGAAAAAGGTAAAAAAAAAAAAACCTAAGAAGATTAAACAAAAAATATGTTTTTGTAGTACTCGCTTACTATAATCTGTTTTGTATTGTTGGTCGAGTGGTTAATGTCTCAGGCAACTGAGACCATGGTAATGTTGGTCAAGGGTTCAAACCCTTGCACTGCGATTTTTTTTTTTTAAAATATTTTAGAAGGTGGTGGGACAAACAAACAAATTATGAAATTAAATAAAAAGCGAGTAAAAATTAGATATTAATTTTTCGGGGGGCAAGTGGCTCCTCTTGCCCCTATGTACGAGCGCCCATGATACAAATGCGTCCATCTTTTACAGTTGGCTCCCCAACTACTAAGGAATAATGTCGTGTTTATTGTCGGTATTTCGCGATCACGTCCTTTCCAACCTGCATAAAATGTGAAAACAAATGCGGAAGAAGAGAACATGATGGTGAAATGTAGTCAATAAACACGGCATTAATCTTCAGACTCCTGTGTCACCCACTCATATCCAATATGAACTCCCTGTTTTGCCAGATTTAAACCCACCCACCCATCCATCCACAAAGTATGACAATTATTGTGAAGATGATGGTGACACATAACATATTTTCGGACTTTCAGAGAAGAAAAAAAAAAAACTCATTCATTATTTTTGCTGTCCTCCATTTAACTTCCCACACATACTGTATAAGGGGCTATACAGAAAAAGGGAGAGAAAGAAAAAAGCTGAAATTAATTTAGGAATTTTATGATTTGGTTGAACGATCATTTTTATTTTTCTGAGAGCTGCGCAAGCGCAGACGTGTGAAATATGAAGTGAGGCATGTTTTCATATTATATGACATATGTGGGGAATTCATGTTAATAAATATATACCTTGAAGGGGTTTGAGGAGAGATTTGAGTGATGGGGAAGGGAATGTGTTTGTATGGGGTGGTTGGTGGTGGTGGTGATGGTGTTGGATGTGTGATGATGGAGAAGGGATTTTCCAATGTACTTATATTGAAAACCCACATGTATAATATGGGTAACATTGGTGGTTGCTTGTCTATATTCGTGATCCATACTTAATAGGCTTTTCTCCTCCTTCATCCTCATGTTATTTGGCTGTAATATAATAAAACTCTCTCTCTCTCTCTCTCTATCTTTTGAGCATGTTTTGCGGTAAACCGCACACGAAATACTTGAGCAGGATGTAGTAGTAACAATTCCAAATGCAATAATAATGCCTTCAGAGGGATTACTTTTATATTAGTCTACAATGTGGGTTGTTGATAATCACTTAAAACAATCCAAGAAAATAGGTAAATAGATAAGGAGGGAAAATTCCCACTTTGTAATATGTGTGTTGCCACCAAATTGGAAAATCTGTCACTGTCAACGTGTAAAGCCACCAATTTAATAGTAAATCTGCAAATTGACTTATTGTTTTAAGCAGTATATGCAAAAGTTTCCTTTCTTTTATCAAGATAAGACAAGCAAAAATGTATAAATGCCAGTCGGTGCCACTGTGGGCCACATGATGATATGAACTTTACACACAAAATACTGTAATTATGTTACAGATAAATATTTAAGAACTAGTGGGGTAACCCGTCATAAATGATGGGAGCAAAATTCACAGGCAATTGTGCGCATGCGCGTCGTTTGTTCCTTTTTTACTCCTTTCATTTCAATTTCAGTCACCCCCTCCCCCTTTTTTCCTCCCTCCACGTTTCTCTCTCCCCCTCTACACTTTCCAACCTTTTCCCCTTCCACGTTTCTTTCTCTCTCCCTCTCTACACTTTCCAACCTTTTCCCCTCTCCAATTTAATATCATGGGGTTCTTGGATGGGGAGTGTGCAACATATAGTTGACCTTGAGAAAAAAAGCGGTTCATTTATTCAAATTTATATAAATTCCGACATGCTTCAATGGTTGTACAGCGTTACTTCAGAGACAGATCTTCTTACACAGACCTGGGATATTATATATATAATACGTTTCTACAGTTAAAATGAAATGAACATAAATTAACTAATACCTTGTACACAACATGAGTTAAATGAATTCAAATTAAATGAGTTTAGGTGAATTATACGGAATCCAGTTAAGGACATGAACACCAAATAAAAATTGACTTTATTATTAATATTTTAAAATTGAAATACTAAATCAATATTTTGTCAATACAGTAGTTTATATATTATATTTAAGTATTAACTCAATATTTTGAGATCATTAACAGAATAAATTGAATTCGACATGTTGTTTGTTTGTCTTTCACAAAGGGTTCTGTAGAACACATTTATTATTTAAATGCAGTTAAATTATCAGGTGTGTACTAGGTATAAGGGATGGATCGTATATGCAAAAAACGCAACATTAACTCCCATATTATAAAGTTTTGCAAAAAAATGTGTCTGTAGTGAGTGTGGAAATTTAATTTAAGTGTTACTTGTTTAAGCTTTGCTTTGTCTTAAGTAAAGTTGCAGACAGGGCCGGCCCTAGAGTATGCGAGGCCCGAGGCAGCAAGCGATGAGTGGACCTGGGAAAAAAACGTTTAGTCAGCAGTGCGGGGCTTTTGAAAGTGCGGGGCCCAAGGCGATTGCGTCGCTCGCCATGCCCTAACGTCAGCCCTGGTTATAGAATATGGCAGTAAGCCTGAAAATGCAACTGAAAATAGCATTTTCTATCTGAAATAATTTTGTTTCTGTTTTTTCAGGAAGAAAAAAAAATTTCAGAAAAAACAATGAAATATTTTCTATTGTAATGTGTGCTAATCTTTGGTCGCGAAGGAACACAGAACTGAAACTTTATTTTTATTTATTTATATTTACATTTTCTGCTTGTTTTTTTTCTGCATGTGTTATCCATCCCTATGTAAATTTGTTCTACTACCGCCATTATCCTGTTAAGGCGCGTATACAGATGAAACTCGTGAGCCGTTCTAGAACAGTTCGCTAACAAACAGTCCAACAGAACCCGGATTAGACGGGAGCTGTTCTAGAGCTGTTCTTGAACCGGGACCGGTAAAGTTGGCCCTTGAGGTGGTACAGCAACGGATTGGTTCTCGAACGTCTGTAGAACAGATCGCGAACTCGGTCTAGACGTGAGTGAGCTCGTCTCGCAAAGTTTATAATTACAAACAGTTTGTGCAAAATTATATTACAAACAAATTTAACAATGCAAAGTCTTCACGAACTAACAAACAAATTCTCGGGAGCTGTTTGCCACGCAAACGCGCTAATTTCTTTTGGTGTAGACGTTATGCTCGCGAGCAGTTCGCGAACATCTAATTTTGGTCTGCATGCGACTTAAAAGTAATAAATTTTACTGATCGGAAACTTTACGTTTTGGAAACATTCAATTGCTCCCTTAATGTTGCTTCTGAAATGCAATGGTAATCAGAGTTGAACTCCACTCTACGGAGCCCTGTAAAGGACAGGCGAGATTTTTTTTAAAATCTCGACATTTCGACTTTAATCTCGAAATTTCGACTTTTAATCTCGACAATTCGACTTTTAATCTCTTTTATTTGGTCATATTAATTATGCAATGTTGTGCGCACCATACTCTAATAATGAAATTATTGCAAGCGCCCTCTTGTAGCAGCGATAATTTAATTATTAGAGTATGGTGCGTACAACATGGCATAATTAACATGATCAAAGAAAAGAGATTAAAAGTCGAAATTTCGAGATTAAAGTCGAAATGTCGAGATTTTGTAAAAAGTCGACATTTCGAGATTCTGGAAAAAGTGGTAATGTCGAGATTTAAAAAAAAAATCTCTCATGTCCTTTACAGGGCTCCGTACCACTCTGATATTTCATTTTCATATTTTATAATACCTACTTATCAAACGTCTTAATTAATATTTTTTTCGTAAAAAAAAGTTAAATATTTTGAAGCCAATTAAAGAAAATTAAAAAAACAAAAATTAATTAAAAATTAATCGAATTTTGTCAATTTTTTTCTAGTTTATTAAACTGAAAAATAAAGTGATTTTTTTTTGTTATACAAATCTTAATTAATAAAAAAAACACATTTATAATTATCGGCCACTGTTTATCAGTTAAGATAATAGTAAAAAAAATTCTTATTGTTATTATTCATTCGTTTGCTTCTGGTTAAAAGAAAAAAAAGTCAGATGAGGTGAAGTGTAGATTTAGAATCATGATAGCCCACTTGTGATAATATTTTAGGAGAGACTAAATAACACCACCATAATTATTATGCATTCCTATTATGCATTTTTTAAGTAACATATCAGCTGAGTCATTACTCAAATGTCCTTTCCTTCTGGAGAAACTTTTTTTGTTGTTGTTGAAAAACTTAAATGTCTAATCAACATTTCTTACAATGTGCCACTAAAGAATTGAAATAGCCATAGTTTTATTTCTCAAGTCTTTGAGGCCTTTCTCCCCGCCCTCTATAGACTCACCCCCAAGCCTCCCCATTTAAACCACCTTCTCTATTGTAATAAGTTACCTCATATATTCTAACTTATATACATTTTTTTTTGTTTTCTCTCTCCTGTTGCGTGTATATGTAATTGTGACATACAATTACAGTAGAGAACAATCAACATTTTTCACTTTTAGAATTTATAGACAAGAATTTTTTTTTGTAAAGCAGCATATCATGTGGTGGACTCATAGCCTACATACGACATATTTTTTTTTGTTCTATTTGGCTACCACTTTTTAAAAGAGTATGCACATGTATACCGGTTCTACACGATGCTTGCACTTGTCATATACGATGGCTGGCAGCCTCCATGGCTGTACCGAAATTCGTGAGGATGTAATTTTATAAAATTGAAATTAAATTCAATTAATGTTTGCATAGAAATTTACCACATACCATTACCAGTGACCTCAGTCACTTCTACACAAACTTTCCGTCTGTTGGCGCGTTTTTTTTTCACCTTTCCCAGGAGTTTGAAAATTTCTTTGTAGTAGAACTCTGTTTTATGTTCCACGGCTTCGCAGCTGATCGTCAATGTCCATATTCTTTTTAAAACTAGATGCATGCCCGTCATGAAGGCAGAGATTTTGGAATGGGGGAACCTATACGAATAGGAGATGTCACCTGTACGTCCTAGGACATTAATCTTTTAAATAAATCTGTTTAGATAGATTCTAGATCGATTATATTATTTATATAACAGTAACAGATGTATAATACCATCCTAGCGGTGAAAAGTTATAATAGTTACCACTGACACAATGTCAGAGCGTTCCATAGAGGAACGGAGAGAGATAGCTGTGAGTGCTTATAATAATAATGTTTCGCAAACCTCCTGACACTGCTAGCATCCATGCAATCATTTCCATATGCATGCTGAAGGCGTGCATGGATGTCAGTTGTTGGGATTTTCTTCTTGAGAAGAAACTAACGTTGTGCAAATTTTAAAAGTGACATCGACTGTCAGCCATTGCAATACGAGCATGTGGAGATGCTCATGACTTTTGGAAGTTTCAGTACCCGGCCCGCTTGGTTCTGAAGTTAGGAAATTGTAAGAAGTGGTAACAGTGGTTGTGGCTTTTTTTGCAAAATGACGTCACTACCCTGCAAAATAACAGTGGTGTAACCTTTCTAGTTACCAGGTGTGACCATAACTCCTCCCTCTAAATCTTTTCCTATCAAAGAAAGTTAAAATTACCCTCAAAAGCTGTTAACTTTATTAAGTAAATTCACAGCCTCACTTTTTGAAAGTTTTTTTTTGTTTATGATGTTAGTTTTTCACGATGAGTTTTTATTTATCTATTTGTTTTTTTCATGGTGGCTTCTACATTTTGTTCTTGATTTATGAGGTTTTATTTGCAGTAAACATAGTTGTTATTGAAGTAATAAAAACTGAGAAAGATTGTTATGATACTACACAATACATGTATTTTTCTTGTTTTAAGTAATTGGGCTTTTTTTTTCTCCAGAATTTATGACTTTTTTTCTAATTTTTTTCAACTCTAAAAAAAAGAGGGGAGGGTGTGGAAAAAAACCTTACTGATTAGGAAATAATGGTAAAGTAAGAAAAATACACGCATATGGGGAAATAAACGTCAGGTGGGGAAGAAAAACCTGTTTTAAAATACAGGATGAGTTCTGGGCACAACTCGCAACTACTTAGGCCGGGTGCAAATCAGGGAACCAAATGAGCGAACAACCAGCAACTAAATCATGATCACATGACAAGAAAGTGGTTGCTGGCACACAATGGTTGATTGTTCTCTCTGCTCACCTCATACTGAGCAGAGGCAACATTTACTTACTAATGTTGCCTCTGCTCAGTATTGGGTGAGCAGAGAGAACAAGCAACCATTGTGCAATTTGTGTGCCAGCAACTACTAATTTGGTGTCTGCAAATACAGTGAGTTGGCACTATAGTGTAGTGTCACCAGCAATAGTTGCTGGAGACTGTTGCATTGTTACTTAATTTGTTTTGAATTTGCATTTTCTGTTATTGAAGTTATTAATTGGCTAATTTCCCATTTGCCTAATGAGTGGTTTCTAAAGTTTTTTTTTGGTCGCGCACCCTTCCTACTAAATAAAACGCAGCACGCACCCCTAGAATTAATTATCGGTTACTTGATAACCGGCATTTTTCTGTTTCGCGCACTCTCTCGTACACGCGGCAATATTTTAACATAACATAACATAACATAACATAACTATAAGTCTTTATAGAAAGTCCGTTGCAATTTGAAAGTTCTTTTTACTGTTTTCTCGTAAATTACATGCACAATAATTATTATCAATTGAATTGAACAAATATCAATCGATTGCAGATCTCATGCACCCACCCCATGGATCATCTCACTGCCCACTTTGGAGACCACGTGTACTATATAATGTGCACATTTTTTTATTTGCATTAAAACGAAGAAGAATCTTGCATATTTTGTATTTTTTGCAGGTGGCAATTTACAGATTTCTAAATTTCTATTTGCATAAACGGTTTTGTTTTTAAGGTGAAATTCATGCTATAAATGTAAAGCTGTTTTCAGTGCTGTTTTAAATTTTTTTGTAGACACCTTGTATGGAAATTGCATTATTAGGTAGGTAGAGGCAGGTGGGTGGGTTTGGGTGGATGATTTTATTTTTTTTTCTTATGTGTTTGGTTTATTTTTTTCACCTTGTGAAACTGGTTCACCTGTGAAGTATGCTTCTATGGCTGTTACAAACAATTTCTGTCTTTTCTAGTCATTATACACATAAGTCACTTCACTTTCTTTAAATGTGTCTTGTGTACAAGGGAAGGAATTTTTCAACAAGTGCTTCCGGACATGATGAGGATTTTTTTTTCTTTTTTCAACCATAATAATTTTGGATTCTAGAATATATTTTAGCCTCTCACCCAACTTTCTTTCTCTCATTCTGTAAAAATCAAGGTAAAAAAAACAAGAGAATTAAACAAAAACATGTTTTTGTAATATTTGCTTTTATAAAAAAGGTCTAAATAGTAAAAAGAACAAAATATGATCTGTTCATATATTGGTGATGTAGTGGTTACTGTCTCAGCCCATTGTACTGTTGGTCATGGGTTCAAACCCTTTGAGAGGGAATTTATTTTTCTTCAAATATTTCAGAAGGTGGTGGACAAACAAACAACCAAATTATGAAGTTACATAAAAGCGAGTAAAAACACACAAACAAATTATGAAATTAAATAAAAGCGAGTAATAATAATAAGCTAAGCTTTCGTCATAAATCAAGAGGAACGACATATGTGGTGAATCTCGTACGGCATGACATGATTTTCGTCTATGTCGCCCCTTTCTCATAAATTACTCTTTTACATTTTACCATTGTTCGGCCTATAGACTATTTTTACTTCACAATTAATAATTAATATTTACAATTAAAAATGATGTAAATTATGATCATAAGTATATAGATCTAATTTGGTTTTCTCATTTAAATTGTTTTATTGCCATACTTTCAGATTACAAAATGCCAGCAGAATATGATTTTGACGAAAACAGGGAAAAAAAACTCATAATTGTGGGGATTTCGCAGTGTTCGTATGTTGTCATACTGCTCTGAAACCGGAAGTGCGAAAACAAAGATGGCTGCTCTCAGTTTTAGATGTCGGCTAAATTTGAAATCGGAATCATTTGCTGTCGTTTTTGCTCCGATTTTCCTGATTTCAACTGTAAGTAGAATTGGTTTCTATTCTTGTTTCTTAAGAGCCTATAAAACACACGCTTTGAGTGCGCGTTGCACGTGCTGCAATGACTTTCATAGGACGCAATGTTAAAATGAACTTTGACGTTTCTGAAAACCACACCTTAACTGTCTACAAACAGTTTTGAACAGTTATTCAATTTTCAATCGCGTTTTTAATGTTTATGCCTCGGTTTTAGGAGGTTTGGGTTGCAATATTTAAAGTTTTTTTTTTTAAATTTAAAATTTATTTAAATTATGCTAATTTGCAAATGTCATTGACCTCAAAAAGGTCCATTTTATTAACCACCGTTTGGTTCTTACAGAATATGTTTTTAGCTTTTAAGAAAAATTAGAATTATATGTGTATTCCTCAGTAATAATGGGGCTATAACGTTTCGAATTGCCGTTTCGTTGCTTAATGGTTTTAGCCAGTGTGTTTGGATGCGTTTTATGGATTCATTTTAACCACTTTTTGTCGCGCAGACGTTTTATTTAGAAGTGATTATGGCATTATTAGTTAGCTACACACTCCTTCTAAATAATACTCTCAATTTGTCCACTCATTTTCTTGTTTGATTGTCTTTATTTTAAAGGGTTTGTTAGAGACTACATTTTATAACTGATATTGATCAAATAATACATGATAATGACAGCAAAGATTTCGAGCTTTAAAAAAAAAACAAGAGAAGAAAAGCATTTTAAAAATTGAGGAGCATGACTCAGGAAGAAATAAACGCATTTTAAACAAACTATATTACAGTTATTATTATGTTTATTTTTTTTTATAATCTGCTTAGGTGAAAATTCTTAAGCAATTACTTTTGTTTTTATAGTGTGTGTTCACAAAGTTCTCATTTTATATGCAAGAGACGAAGAAAGGAGTTTGCTCGCATTCAACACCGCTCATTTCTTTATTCGTCGATTTACATATACGGCCATATCATTTCTATGAATAAATTTCGTAGAATAAAGTGGTGAGTAATAATATACTGCATTTAAATACTTTGAATTTGGCAATAGGCCAACAGGTAAATTTAAATCCTAAACTCTTGTTTTATTTCTCCTTAAATTCATATCAAATCCAAATATATCCAATGTCCTGCTCTACAGGGTGTTAATAAAACACCATCGATAGGTGATTTAAAATGTGTGGATAACAAAGAAGCTTTTGTACCATTCAGTAGTTTCGATTGTTGTAATTTACATTGTTCTTAGCTGAAGAGATAAATTATAGATAGATTGAGAGATAGAAGGAAGTTCATTTTTGCTTGCAAGTCAGTTGGAATTTTCAACAGTTGTCTTGAGTACAAATGAGGTGACAAGACAGACAGACAGCACCCTTCTATTTACAAGAAATAACCACATTTCACGCAGACATTGAAGGAGTGAGAGAGAGAGATAGAGAAATGTGGCATCCATTAAAAGTATACTCGAACAAGCGCCAAAGTCATGTGTACATTTGGATTTGGGGGGGGGGGGGGTTTGATGATGTCTGTCACTCATAGTCCTAGACCTCCCCATTTTTTTTTTCTTTCTGCTAGCTAAATGAGGGTGGAGATAATGTATTTAAGGTCCTGTCATGATAAGAGTAGTAGAAATAAGGTGTGGATGGAGAAAGAGAGAGGAGGTGAGGTAGTGTCAAAAATCTCAGTAAGATCTACAACACTTTAACCTAATGTCTTGTGTTAACTTATTATTATTACACCTGAGAGAAGGGAAAAATAAATGGAATAGCATATACAGAGGTAGAGCTTTATGATGATTTGATTTTTAAGGGCAGTAGTCTTCAAGCAGGCATGTTGTAGACTGTAGGCTACAATCTGCAACATGCTTTAAGAGGGGGCTTTATAGAAAAACACTTGCGTAAATGAAAGGTAGATGGCGCTTGCCACCTCCATAGGTGACAAGCTACAATCGCCTGCAATAAGTTGAAATAGAATGTGCAGCCTTTTTAGCTATAAAAGCGTCCAAAACAACCTTAATTATCAGCACGTGAACAAACTTACCCAGAACACGATAATAAGTGAAGAGAGCACGTGTAGAAATACATGTAGTGATGCAATTAAAAGGTTTTCCACGTGAACAAAAAGGAAGGTGAGTCAGAGTTGATTGTCAGTGCTTTTCTATGGGAGGGGCTAGTAGCGCCATCTAACACTACTGCAACAAAATAATCGATCTATTTGCATTCTTAATGGATATTCTACAATGTAGAGGGACACGAGTTTAAGTGTAATACATATATTACACTTAAACTCGTGTCCCCTCTACATTGTAGAATATTCATTAAGAATGCAAAAACAAAGTAAGTTTAAATGATGAGAGATTAAAAATGACCCAAGCAGATGATGTTTTTTGAATTTTTGTCTATAAAAAGTTTATTTTGAAACAATAACACGATCATACAATTAGGCTATTGACGACACCGTTCTAGTTTCTAAAACATTTAAGCTAATTTTTCCTGGTGTTTAATCTGAGCATTGCATCTGGAACTTTGCAATTTATCGTTTATTTCTTTAAGTTTATGATAAATTGATAAATGGTAATGAGGAATTGATGATGTTTTTATAAGCCGGTTTGGTTGCAGTAATGTCGTGATTGAATGATGTTTGGTGACCGTGTTTGTGCGCAAACAACAAACACGTCCAAACTATTCTAATCCTTAATGTCTTTATAAGTCCCGTGGGGGTAGTTGGTCCCCTATCGGGTGCCTCCCCAGGTGGCGGATAGGGGAATGCCCGCCAGATATGGAGGGTACTGAGGGCATAAAATACTCAGGGCAGACCAAAACCAAACCACGCCATTGCCGGTCCCCCAGCCCGGGTGCAAAAGTGGAGGGTCGACGTCAGGTTGGCAGCCGGTTGTAAAGATTTGCCAAAACATATGATGTTGGTTCGAAATAGTATTCCGAATATGGCTAGGGCGTCCCCCGCCATAAGCGACGCGCAGCTGCAACGCCCGGTGGCTGTGACAAATTGGCAAGGGCTACCCCACAGTGGACGGGTGGGGCTAAAGAAGCGAGTCCAGCATCAACAACAAGGAGGTCTTGGAAGTAGTGGTAGAAGTGGAGGTACTAAACTTAGGTTTGGCACCTGGAATATAGGGAGTTTGACAGGGAAGACTAGGGAGTTATCTAGTGTTCTAAAGGCTAGGAGGGTAAATGTTGCATGTCTGCAGGAGACAAGATGGAAAGGGGATAAATCCAGGGACATTGGGGATGGGTATAAATTAATTTATGCAAGTAGTGAGGAGGGTAGAAATGGAGTGGGGATTGTCCTAGATCAGGAACTCAGACATAGTGTGGTTGAGGTTAGGCGGATAAATAGTAGGCTGTTAGTAGTAAAGGTAGTTTGGGGTGGCATTGTTATAAATGTAGTTAGTGCATATGGCCCCCAGGTTGGATTAGATACAGCCAGGAAGCTAGCATTCTGGGAACAGTTTGATGACCTAATGTTGGGCCTGAGTAGGAAGGAACGGGTCATAATTGGTGGGGACTTTAACGGACATGTAGGTAGAGGTAGGGAAGGGTATGAAGAGGTACATGGTGGGTGGGGCTATGGAGAGCGAAATAAAGCAGGGGAGAGTATCCTGGAGGCAGCAGTGGCACATAAGTTAATTTTAGCAAACACACTATTCCAGAAGCGAGAGGAACATTTGATTACTTTTAAGAGCAGGGCAGGAGAATCCCAGATTGATCTCTTCATGATTCGGAGTGAGGATAGAAACGAGTGCAAGGATTGTAAAGTGATACCGAGTGAAAACTTAGCGGGACAACATAGGCTAGTAGTGTTAGACCTAAAACCTAGGGGTGCAAAACAGGTGGTCAGACATAGAGGAGAGACAGCAATTAGGTGGTGGGCATTACCAGACAAGGCGGAAGAGTTTAAGAAAATGGCAGGTAAGATAGCATGGGATTTAGATGGCACTGCAGGAGAGCTGTGGACAAGGGTAGCACAACAGATCCGTGATTGTGGAAACGAGGTACTAGGGACAGTACGAGTAGGGGGGTCTCGATTAGACAGAGAAACTTGGTGGTGGGATGAGGAGGTACAGAGGGCAGTTAAAAGGAAGAAAGATGCTTTCAAGACTTGGTGGCACGATGGAAGCAGGGAGGCCCAGATAGAATACAAGCGTGCCAAGATAGAGGCCAAACAGCAGGTAGCCTTAGCAAAGCATAAGAAATATGCGGACATGTATGCCAAGTTAGGTACCAGAGCAGGAGAAATGGCAGTATATAGAATAGCTAGGGCTCAGGAGAATAAAGGCAGAGATATTGAAAAGGTGGTGAGTGTTAAGGATAATGGGGGCAAAGTATTGTGGGGTAGGGAGCCAGTACGGAACAGGTGGGGGGAATATTTTAGTAAGCTTATGAATGAGGGGGTAGAGCAGGAGCCTTTCACTGGAAGAAATAATCATAGAGAAGAAGTGGAGCAGGTTAGGGCTGAGGAAATTGTTCAGGCATTGCGAAAAATGAAGCTAGGGAAGGCTTTAGGGCCAGATGGGATACCAGTAGAGGTGTGGAAGGTCTTGGGGAATGTTGCCATTTCCTGGCTCACAAAGTTATTCAATAGATTGGCTATGGGGGATAGAATGCCAGGTGCATGGCGGGACAGCTGGTTAGTGCCTATTTTCAAAGGGAAGGGTGATGTTCAGGAATGTGGGAACTATAGAGGTATTAAATTGATGAGTCATACGATGAAGCTTTGGGAGAGAGTAATTGAAGCTCGACTACGGGGTAAAACTGCAATTGGGGGAAGTCAGTTTGGGTTTATGCCAGGAAAATCCACAATGCACCCTATTTTTGCCGTAAGGCAAGTTATTGAGAAGTTTCGGGCTGCCAAGAAAGAGTTACACATGGTATTTATAGATCTAGAGAAAGCCTATGACAGAGTACCACGGAACTTATTGTGGGAGGTCTTACAGAAGAAGGGGGTGGGTGAGAGTTATATAGATATGGTGAGGGACATGTATAGGGATGCACGGACAAGCGTTAAGACTGCCTGGGGGTTCTCTGACAGTTTTCGTGTTAGGATTGGTGTGCACCAGGGCTCAGCACTTAGTCCATATCTATTTATTTTGGTCCTGGATGAGTTACTGGCAGGGGTGAGGCAGGAGGTCCCCTGGTGTATGCTGTTTGCAGATGACATAGTCTTAGTTGGGGAATCCAAATTGGAACTCGAGATAAGGTTAGAGGAGACTAGGAATGCCTTGGAATCAAAGGGGTTGAAAATAAGTAGGGCAAAAACGGAGTACATGAAATTTCAGTGGGATGGGAAAGAACAGTTGAATGAGGGGATTAGACTTGGGGACAGTTTAATGCAGCAGGTGCATGACTTCAAATATTTAGGATCTGTGCTGCAAGATGATGGGAGCTTAGACTTAGACATCACAAACCGGATAAAAGCAGGTTGGCATAGGTGGAGGCAGGCTAGTGGGGTTTTATGTGACAGGAAGTTACCTATAAAATTGAAGGGAAAGTTTTATAGAACAGTAGTCAGACCAGCTATGTTGTATGGGTCAGAATGTTGGGCAATCAAGAAGGTGCATGAGGATAGAATGCAGGTAGCTGAGATGAGAATGCTAAGGTTTATGAGTGGGGTGACCAGAAGGGATAGGATCAGAAATGATTTTATTAGGGGTAGTGTAGGGGTAACAAATATAGTAGAAAAGATGCAGGAAAATAGGCTGCGGTGGTTTGGGCATGTCCTCAGGAGTGGAGAAGATGGGCTGCTGAGACAGGCAATGAACTTAGACCTGGGAATAAAACGGGGTAGAGGAAGACCCAAGCAAACCTGGGATGTGGTAGTAAAACGGGATATGGTGGCATGTGGGGTCACTGGGGGCTTGGTGCAAAATCGGAACGAGTGGAGAGTTAGAACCAGGAAGGCCGACCCTGCTGCTCGCGGGATAAGGTACAGGAAATGATGATGATGATGATGAATGTCTTTATAAGTGCTCCAATGGCTGTTGTCTAACTCATTGCAATCATGTTGTGTGTTGTTTGCACTTCATCTAAAAACACATTTTTATTATTGTTTTTATTGCGAACCTTTTGCATTTGTTCAGAGAATAATATCAAATATGGTTTTAGTGCGATTTGATGGGTTGTCATTTGAACACTTGTTTCACGTTTCATCTGTTTGCCTTTTATCTGTTTTTGCTAAGAGGCAATTTGTTAACGATCGAAGCGCCTCTTGTGGTTAGCCACTGTGCCAAGTATATTTAAGATGATTTTTTTTTGGCGCCATCTGCTTGTTTTTTTTCTTTCTACAAGTTTGCCAGTGCCACAAACTCTTAAGAGGCTACATAACAAAATTGCTTTAAAAAATCTCCGCAAAGAGCGCTAGCATCGTTTTTCTATTGAGCCCATAAACTTGGACGTTAAAGAAAAAATGTTAATTTTTAAAATACACAATCACGGCAATATGTTTATTTTTCATATTTATCATACTATTTTGATGGTTCAAAGTGCAATGTACACCTTAAATATATGCTAATCTAGTGATAGAATGACAAAAAATTGGTGTTTTTCTATTTTTAAAAACTATTTCAAAATCGCAAATGTCTCCTATGTTAAACTTCATTGTGTACTCCCAAGTAAGAAAAAACATTCATTAAAATGCTTGTAAACATATGAAAAAATAATTTTAAAAACCGCAATTAAACCACAGTGAAGCCAACACACTGGCGCACGTGCTAGATTTTCTGGTTTTTAACCTCCATTGCTCTTTAGAGCAATGGAGGTATATAGGATCATGCAAGAAAGGGGGCAAAAAAGGATGTCTGTATGTGTGTGTCTGTGTGTCTGGAACCCCAATTTTGTGGGTTGAACAACTTAAGAATGGAATGAGATAAAGACATGCAGTATTTTTTATTTGATTACATGGGTCAATATGATTGCCCTGACCTTGCTCTCGCTCTTGCCCTGACCTTGACCTTGCTCTGACCTTGCCTTGCCCTGACCTTGACCTTGACCTTGCTCTGACCTTGCCTTGCCCTGATTTTCCCTTGCCCTTGCCCTGACCTTGCCCTTGCCCTGACTTTGACCTTGCTCTGACATTTCCCTTGTCCTTATTTTGCCCTTGCCCTGACCTTGCTCTGGGTGTCTTTGCCTTCACCCTGGCCTTGACCTGGCCATGCTCTGGGTGCCTTTGCCTTGACCTTGCCCTGACTTTGCTCTTGCCTTGACCTTGCCTTTGCCCTGACTTTGCCCTTGCCCTGACTTTGCTTTTGCCTTGCCCTTGCCTTTGCCCTGACCTTGCCCTTGCCCTGACTTTGCTCTTGCCCTGACTTTGCTCTTGCCCTGACCTTGCCTTTGCCCTGACCTTGCCCTTGCCCTGACCTTGCTCTTGCTCTTGCCCTGGCTTTGCCCTCACCTTGCCTTTGTCCTCACCTTGCCTTTGTCCTGATCTTGCCCTGGCCTTGCCTTTGCCCTGACCTTGCCTTTGCCCTGACCTTGCTCTTGCCCTAACCTTGCTCTTGCCCTGACCTTGCATGTGTGTAAGTGTGCATACACATGTGTGCACGTGTGTATACACATGTGTGCACGTGTGTATACACATGTGCACACGTGTGCCTACACATGTGCACAAGTGCGTACACGTGCATACACATGCACACAAGTGCGTACATGTGCATACACATGTGCACAATTGCATAGTACATGTGCATACAAATGCGCACAAGTGCGTACACATGCGCACAAGTGCGTACATGTGTGAACACATGCACACAAGTGCATAGTACATGTGCATACAAATGCACACAAGTGCGTACACATGCGCACAAGTGCGTACATGTGTGAACACATGCACACAAGTGCATAGTACATGTGCATACAAATGCGCACAAGTGCGTACACATGCGCACAAGTGCGTACATGTGTGAACACATGCACACAAGTGCATAGTGCATGTGCGTACACGTGTGCACAAGTGCATACACATGTGCACAAGTGCATACACATGTGCACAAGTGCGTACACATGTGCACAAGTGCGTACACATGTGAACAAGTGCGTACCCATGTGCACATGTGCGTACATGTGTGAACACGTGCGCACAAGTGCGTACACGTGTGTACACATGCGCACAAGTGCGTACACGTGTGTACACATGCGCACAAGTGCGTACACGTGTAATTAGTTTCCAGTGACTTAGTAACGAAGTGGACCCAGGCCTTTAGAGGCTACATTTTCTGAAGAATGTGCAACCTGTGCAACAATTATTGTAGTTGTTTTCAAATGAAGAAGCCAAAGAAAGTTAAGATTTTGCTGTTCTAAACTGATTTGTGAAGTTATGCGAGAGATTAGAGAGAAAGAAAAGCAAGCTCATAGAAATCAATCCCATGATGCACTGATACAAATGTCAGATCCAGATGACATCTATCTCAAAATGAAATTGCAACCCCAATTTTGTCTATCTCTCTCTCTCTCTCTCTCTCTCTCTCTCTCTCTGTCTCTCTATCCTTATTATTGAAAAGAGATGAGTTTTCAAAGGTAGTAATTATGTGTGCCCATTCATCCTAATAACTCTCGTAATGGAAATCAGAGATACAGAAAGAAGAAAATAAAAAGATGATGAGAATGATGATGATGATGAAAGAAAATGGAGAAAAAAAAATTAACACAGCTGACACACAAACTGAAAAATAAGCTAAACTAATGCGTGCGAGGATCATCTTTCTCATTTTATTATATTTAATATTCTTCTTTCTCTATCAAAAAAACGATGTATTATTTCCATCACATCAATTTGCATTGATTTTTGAATTAATTTTTTTTTTTAAAAAAGATGAGAATTGAAGATTTAGAAGAACTTTATTTTGGACGGTTTATGACGAGAGTAACAATTGATGGGAATCGTTTTAAATGAAATTATTATTCAATCAATTGTTAATTTTTTCGTCAATGTTTTTTTTTAAAAAAAATTTTTAATTTTTTACAAAAAAACAAGTTTTTATTATGTATTTGTAGGTTTAAATTAATATTCATATTTTTAAAGTTCATGAAGAGATTAAGTTTCGATCTTTAATTTTCTCCCGAAAATTTGATTTATTACTTTGCATTTAACTGGAATATTTGCATAATTAATATTTCAATTATATTATATTGTTATTATTGATATTCAGTAGCTATATGCCAGTTGCAAACGCTAAAATTTATTGTATCAGTGACAAAACTTAAAAAATAATTTCATAGTTTGGTGTAGTGTCTATGAAAGTAACCGTAACACGATTGCTATTTTTCAAATTTAATTAACATAATTATGTGTATTTTGTACGTTTTTCGGTCAAAAGGTATCAACCTCAGAACGTATTTGAAATAGAAAATACACAAGAAATCAAAGGAACCGGAATATTTTTTCGTGTTAAAAGAAGTTAAGACATAATTTTTGTTATTATAATGGACCGGACCAAAAATATATTTCGTGTTATCCGATTTTTTTAATATATTAATTGCGTTTTACTGTACATAGTAAAATTTCAAACTGGTGTAAAATGTTTATTTTTAAAGATATCCTATTACATTTACTCTTCTAGTTTCTAATAAACTTTGAAATTGTTTAAAGTGGTCTCTCTATGCCTTGTGTTATAAATATTTTTTTTAAAAAAATTAATCAAGGAAAGTATAATTTGAGAGCGCCCTCTGGTATGTTTTATGATGGAACTTTTAAAACAAATCAGATTTGTTTAAAAAAAATATTTCTTTGAATTATGATTTTTTTCTCTAAGTCAAAATTTTACGTGTATGCGACACACACACACGCGGTCACATAGATATTATGTGACAGTTTGCGTCCGTCTCTCTTTTTTCCTCCATGAGTTTACTGTGTTTTCTGCTGGCGACATTGACAACATGCAAGAGACAGAGAGCGAGAGAGGATGGATCTATGAATGGATGCGCATATATGTATTTCCGTTTGGCGCCCATCCCTTGGTTACTTCCGTTTTAAGCGCACTTCCGTGCAAAGTTAGCTCAGCGCCTTCTTCATACATGTATTTTTTCTGCTGGCCATGCATGCATGCATGATTCCTCCTCCTCCTCCTCCTCCCTCCTCCTCCGTGAGGCCAAAATCAGGATAGTAAAATGATTGCTGCTGCTGTCACTTGGGTTAGGTGACCCATGTTGCCATAATGCACGATGGTGAGGGGATTGTGGGTGGTGGTGGTGGTGGTGGTGGTGGTCTTCATCATCATCATCATTTTATACATACATGTATATAGTGGACTTCTTTTTTTATTGGAAGTTTTACGCTTGGTGTCACACCATACTGCCACAGTGTAGATGGGGTGGAGCTGCAATTGGAACAGAGGGTTTTTTTTTTGCATATGCATCTAAATATTAAATTTTTTTTTTTGGCAATACATGTTCAAAATTTGAGAACTGTGTTTTAGTATTTGGGAAAACAATTTTTTTTTATTTTGGTTAGTTTGTTCTGCTTGAATTGTTCATGCAGGGCTGATGTTGATGATGATGACGTCATTGATTACGAACGAACTCATCGGTAAGGCCGTAGTTGAAAATGAACACCCAACTATTTTGTTAGTGCAACTTTTTTTTGTGTGGTTTTTTTTTTTTTAAAAAAAATAGTTACAGTGAAATTTCATTCAAAGTAACACACACATTGGACAATAACTTAAACGATTTCAATTCATACAGGCGTCCACAAAACAAGTAATAAACAATAATAAACACGTACACGTAAGAAGTATATGCAACTGATTAAATGATAAACTGGAACGCAAGTGTCCAAATTGAACAACACACCAAACTGCCAAATTTTGTTGGTAATTTAATTTGAGAGTTTTATTTGATGCTTATTCATTTAGCCATATTTGAATTTGAGAAATTAATTCACGTATTTGTCAAGAAGGCAATGTGGCAGAGGGGCAAGAGTCCACTTGCAGCATATTATGATATACATTGTCGAAACCCGAAAATGCAACAACAATTACAATGTGTCCTGGCGTAGTACGAGAAATGCTTCGTTAGAATATTAGGAGATTCCAGGTTCTCTGAATGGTTTGTTGCATCTAAAAATAATTTTTACAAATATATTAAAAATGAATGTCTTTTGTAAAAAAAAAAATCAATTCTCATGACTACAACTTTTAAAATAATGGATTTTAAGGATTATATGCATCCGATTAAAATTATTGTTACATTTCCTGAACATGTTTTCTATATAACGGGTATAAAAAATCTAGCTATTAGTTAATGACTAGTAAACCTGTCGTCGTGCAACTTGCACACAAAAAAACATTTCAGTGTAAATATATAGCGTCTAGCACTATAATATACACAGTATTTAGATGCCGTAAACCTCGACACAGCAGATGCACATACCAAATTAAAGGTTTCTAGCGGATCTGCCATTCTGACTGAAAACACTACAGAGAAAAAGCCTCAGAAAAATCGCAAAATGCGTAACAAAACCAGCCTGAATATATTCATTTTTTTAATGATAAGTTGATAACACTGGTCAACACTATTTGTGACGTCAGTAAGTTGTTTCATAACTTGTAACCACGTACAACACACACATAACAGTCATGTCGATGGTTATGACTGACAGTGACGATAACACTGATCGGACAAATTAGGCGTTATTAAATCAAATCTGCTTCTGAACAAGTGTCTTGGCTACCATTTCCAGATGCCCCTGTTATTATATATAGGCTGTGGTGGGTGGGGGGAGGGCGCACTTTTGTCTTCTTTTAATTTAAAAATGTAATGAATGTCGACATTTTGGTAGACAGAAACAACTATAAACATAATAGACAGACAGGTAAACACATGCGATAACAGCAACAGGTCACCTGCTGCAGGTGTGTGTTGTTTAAAAAAAAATAGTTGATACAAAAGTCTCCAATTTTCACTCCGAAAATCATTTTTCTCTCACCTTAAAAAAAAAGAATCAGGTGCACTCTATTGTAGCTTATGGTCATGCGGATTCCTCACATGATGAGGAGGAGGAGGAGGAAGAAGACGTGGTATTACAATATATACTGTATATATTCAAAAATCATAATTGCGTGGGCGTCACTTAGGTTTCTTGTTTTCTCTCTCTCTCTCTCTCTCTCTCTCTCTCTCTCTCTCTTTCTGTTCGACAGGTGTATATTGTATGTGTGTAGTTTTTTTGGCAGGTGGGCTGCTTGGCTTGTTACATGGAAGCCTGTTTTTTTTTTCCTTCTTTTTCGTCTGTTGTTTCGTTCGGTATGCTTCTCTAGAAGGTTTTTTTTATTTATTGTTGTTGTTGGCTGGAATCAGATGTGTGTAGTAAGCAACCTGTTGTAGGTTAGTGACATTAACCAGGTTGCAAAAATCCTCCCCAATCACCTCCACCTTTTTTCAAAACGCGACACCTCCCACCTGAAAAACCCAACTTAAGGTTTATACAATTCTAAATTGAATTTGTGACTCATTGACTGACTGACTGACTGTGTTTGTGATGAGTCTGATGACTTTTTTTTTTTGGCAAAATTCAAGCTAAACACAAGGGGTTTTTTTCCTTTCAATTGTGTGTATTTTTATTTTTGTATTTTGTAGAAAAATAAATTTGATCAGGTGAGAAGAGTCCAAAGCGGTGTTCACACTTGCTGTATTTATCAGCAAGATTCAATACAAGAATTGCCGCAATTTAGGTTCACGTGGTGAACCGTGCTTGAAGTGGTTCATCACACTTGACTATTTTTCTCTCAAGATTTCATGCAAGAAATAAGTCAAATATTGCTCGGTTCAGATTCCGACCCGGATATATCAAATAATTAATATCTAATTAGCCTCCCTTCCACACCAGAATGAATCCTGGTTGCGCTACTGGTTAAACCACTTGAAAGGGAATTCAACTAGCAATTTAAATTACTGCCGATCTCTTTTATAATATATTATTTATTATATTTCTGATGTTTGTTTGTTTGTTTTTTCTACAAATTACGAATCTCTTCCACAGTCCTCCACCTATAGACGTAGACTGACAGGTGTCATAGTTAAGATTTATACAAGACGATTAAAAACAAATTATAGGCCCATTACATTTTCTAATTATTGTATTGTGTTACATTATAATTATAATAAAGAGAGAGAGAAGAAAAAAAGTGTCAATCATATAATATTTAAAAAAAAAATGAGATTACGATTGTTTTTCGTCTTTTGAGAACAATTTTCTCAAGAAATGAACTGGAACTGTCAATTTTTTTTAAAAATGTTTGATGATTTACACCAAGAAATAATGAAACAAGAAAGTGTCGATGAAAATAATAAACATTTTAAACTAAAAAACAAATTCACTAGAAATTGGTGGTGGATATTTTGCATTTTGAAAACGACTAAGGAACATTTTTCTTTTAAGACAATCGTTTATCATCACGTTATCTTAAATGGTAATTAATTATTTTATTAAATTAAAATTAAAATTTTATGTCAAATTGAAATTGAATGTTTAGTTTTTTTTTTGAGCGTTTTCGAGTAGATTTTTAATATTTTGTACAAGTTTTGAAGTGTAAAACAATAATTTCGAGAATTTGAAAGTTCATTTTTCAAAGATTTTAACATGAAAAAGTCTGATGTGATTGATTTTACTCTTTTGAGTTTTTACAAACACATCCAATGTATTTATTCTTAAGGTGGCTGAATAGATATTTATTTTGCTTTTATCTCTTCGGACAGCGCGACTGCAATGACTTAAGGCTATGCTCCATAGTCGTTTTTTTTTGTAAAATGTAGACATAAAAACTTCATTAAAAACAACATTATGGAAATAATTCAAATTGTTTTCAAAACTAGAACGGTAAAAGATTATGTCAAAAGTTTTTTCATGGCAATATCTTAAAAAAATATTTTATAGTTCGGGTCGAAAATGACCCGTTTTTTTTTCTATATTATTTTTCCATTTCATGAAAAACTATTTTCGCCTTATTCCAAACTGTCTTAAGAAGTTTCTTTTTAAAGATATCGTTAAAAATAACTTAATGTTATCACCAACTATTCTAGTTTCTAAAACACTTAGAATTTTTTTTTTCGTAATGTTTCTCCTGAAAATCGTTCACTTGAAAAATACAAAATTTCTCAAAACCACAGGTGGGGGAGGGGGTCAGTCCTCCTATAGAATATAATAGCCACTACAGTGGCGCCATCTGAGAGAACAACAACAAAATAAATATCTATTCAACCACTTTAATGTTGCTTCAGAAACGTCGAATAACCAAGAGTTATATTATATTTTGTTCTCTTTTCATTTGCATATTTTGCAAATGGCTACTTAATAAAATAAGTTCATCCAAAACCGAAACAATACATTCTTAAGGTGGTTTTAAAGTGTAAACGCCCGACTCACAACCCTTTGTTTCACCCAAATTTACTTTGATATAGTATTTGAAAAAAAAAATACTCTACATGTAGCCAAGAAGGCCTATCGCAGAGAGACAAAAGTCGAATTTGCAGCATTCAGGAAATGCATTATTGTCAAACCCCAAAGATATAAAAACCAATAACAACTTGGCTACAAGTATAGTAGAATAGAATATATAGTCCTTCTGAGACATACTGTATTATTTGCATACAAAAAATGAACGTGACGAATATTAACGTGTTAATTTATGTCATTTAATTTTCGATCCTTATTTTTTTGGTTTTTTCATGCTCTACTTGTAGATGATTTGCTTTCTTCATAAGTACTATAGAAACATACTTATGTAAAACAGGATAAAGTTTGTTGGTCCAGTTGGGGGGAAAAATACGGTAGTAACCTTGGTGAGGACTTCTGGAAAAGACAATAGTTTAATTGGAATAATTAATTTTGATAACTTAAGTGGACACTTAAGTAGATAGATAATTGCATTTGACCGATTTCCAAGGTGGAGAGGAGATTGTCTCTTTTTTTTTTTCTCGATTGAACTTGACTGGTGGAGAAATAAATAAATCTGTGTCAAAGAAAAACGTAATCCTTAATAATAGTAAACAATAAGTAAATTATTATACAAATAAAACCTTAAGATGTTGTATATGAACAGCTGATTTTCGATCTTTTGTTATTCTGCGTTTCACGAGCAAGAAAAGAGAAAGTGTGTTAGAAACTGGAATGGTAGCTGAATTCCTTAAAATAGTGTGTTTTCATGGTTCATATATTACAAAATTAACTTCTTTTTATAAACAGAATTGAGACATATTGTCTACTTACACCTTGTCTACGCCTAAAAAGTTAAATGCGTTTAAATATTAAACATGTTTAATACCTTGTACACACATGGGTTAAATGAATTCAAATTAAATGTGTTTAGGTGAATTATACGGAATCCAGTTAAGGACATGAATCCAAATAAAAATTGACTTTCTTATATTTTAAATTGAAATACTAAACCAATATTTTGTCAATAGTTTATATAATTATATTTAAATTAATTAACTCAATATTTTCAGGTTAATTAACTGAATAAATTGAATTCGACCTATTGTTTGTTTGCCCTTCACAGGGCTCTGTAGAACATGTTTATTACTTAAATGCATTTAAATCATCAGGTGTGTGTACTAGGTATTACGGAGCCTTGTTAAGGACAAACGAAGTGTCGAATTCAATTTATTCATTTAATATCTCTGTATATTTAATCAATATTTAAATATATTAAATTTGTATTTCAATAAATGTATAAAATGTAATATGTAATAAAATATTGATTTTCATGTCCTTAACTGGACTCTGTATAATTCACCTAAACACATTTAACTTGGATGCATTTAGCTCATTGTAGATCATGTTTACCAGTGGTTTTATAGTGTAAACGCCTCTTGAACACTTGATTATTCTGACTTTCTGGTACAAAATGAAGAGAAACTTGGATTTGTTCTAGAAACTAGAAGGGTAGCTCAATCACTTTAAAGGCATTTTAGAACCCTGCTCAGTGATTTTTAGGGTCGTATTCTTAATGATTTCAAAGTCAAAGTTAATGCTAAAATCATTACTCATCTAGTCTATAATAACGTGGTCACTGAGCGTGGCTAACATTGCGAACCATTAGCTAACAAACAGACTTCATTAATTTTCTTCTTGAATTTGGACCTTAATTATGTCTGAAGCCTACATTTCAATTGTAACATGTTCAATGGTATAATAAAAGCTAAAAAAGTTCACGTAACACTCGTCAGGTGACTTTGTTACAGTGATAGTGCAATATGATGATGATGATGTGTCAGTCACATATGTCAGATGTGGTTGTGGCACTCCCTGTATTATTAATTAATATATTTCAACAATATAAAGGAGGTGTCAAAAATATTGCTGTCATTTGGTATACAAGGGGTAGGGTGAGGTTTAGAGGGTGGTGTTGATGTTAGTTTTGGTTCGGTTGCAACTTCGGTGCAAATCGGTCCACTAACACCAACACTACTACCACCACCATCATCATCATCATAAGGTTAAGAGGAAGTTGTTTGTGACCTGTCAAACTTCCTCCATCACTTGATGATTTGTGGATATATATTATCGTGTTTGAATACAATGGAAAGTCGGTCAATTTTTAGGTATATATGCAGTATATTATAGTGAAAAATATACATTTTACATATGATGTAATGACAGCTGTTGACCTTTTTTTCCAGTTTGTTCTCTTTGGTAGTCTTCATGTTTAATGACTCCTTATTCAATGTAAATTGAGTTTTCATAAGTGACAACCAAAAGAGAGATATATTGACATATGTCGTGACACTTTTTTTTTAAAAGTAATTTTTGAAGAGAATTTAGTATTTATTAGCATAATTTGCATACATTAAAGAGAAAAGAAGAGGCAGATGATGTATAGATGGATGGACACTGCAAAGTGTCCTTGTCTTTTAAGGGGGAGGAGATATCAGTAGGCCTACAATCATCTTAGAATGTTTTTATCTACTAAACCCCATACTGAGATGAATATTTCTTCTCATATGGTGACAACCATTTTGAAGAAAAAAAACTATTTACAATGATTTAAAATTTAACTTCTAAGGCCTTGTTTCCACTTTGACGAAACTTAATAAACTATGATAATTTCAACTACAGAAAAATTACAATTTACTATTGTAAAATTGGCTATTGCATTTACATCAGTTGGAAAATATAATGGGTCATATGACTAAAAAGTGAGCATGTGCTCATGAGTACGAGTACAGAGTAAAGAATAATACTATGAAGTCCAATGGTCACCATGTGAATGAAGTTAAGCAAATACTCCATATCATTGGCAACTGCTCGCAAAAAATTGAGTTTGGTCAGAAGTTAGTTAACTCAACTTTTATAAAACACCTGTTTTACAACAGAAATTGACTGATTTTTTTATTTAATCTATAGTAGAGCCTCATTTTTCATTTAGTTTGTAAAATAGCATTACATAGATGCAAAGTCACAACATTTGTCATGAAAACATTTTTTCTGATAAATGGGAATTTGGGTTGGTGATCTTTTTTGTGTTTTATTTGTTGACAGCACTAAGCAAAATCTAACATACTTTACGAGAATGTTCAGTAGTAAAGTACAAAGTTGATAGAATATGAATAGCCAATATCTAGCTCCGAGTGTCATAAGAAATGATCTGAACAAATCCTTTTTCATTTAAGCTCAGATTTATGAAACAGACATTATAATCGTAGGTCACTAGGTGACCTACACTTCAGAACTATAGGTCACTTAGTAACCTACACCAAAGAGTTTATTATCCCCCCAAGAGGCACCACTCAAGCTAAAATGTGTGCATTTGTATTTTATTTTTTATTCTTTTCATTTCTTTTATGCATATAAATGTATTTCAAAACTAAAATATTAGAAGATGATGATAACATTTTTTATGAAAATTTAGTTTTGAAAGTTTAGTTTTAAAAATGACCTGTTTTCAGCATGTTTTTATAGTATACATTTTATGAAAATTATTTTTGCCTTTTTTAATGTCATGAAGTATTTACTTTCTAAGAAATCCTAAAATACAAGCATATGTTCAGTAAATATCAACTATTTTAGTTTACACTAATTAAAAAAACAAACACATATTTTACCTGCACACAAAAAAATTATTACAACGAACAAAATACAAAATTTTAAACAAAATACAATTAAATAAAAGAAATTTTACAAATAACTAAAATTATTTTTTTTTTAGTGCTTCGTTTTTGACGATTAGTAAGGGCCCTGTTGAAAAATTTCAAGGAATAAAATACCTTCACTCTTAAAAACACAATTATTAGATATTTTTAAATGACATTTAAAACACATTAAAACCATTTTTTAAATAAAAACTAAAAAAAAACAATAGTAAAAAACACGTTCATTTTTAACACTTAGTAGGATTGGGAAATGGAAAATGAGAAGAAAAAAACGTTAAAAAAACAGAAAAAACACGTTTTTTTACAACACTAATATATCGTTTTTTTCATTTTTTTAAATATAGTTTTTGAAGTTTATAGTTTATAGTAACAATTAAAATTCACTAACCAAAAATTGTTCCATCAAAAATATGATCTAAAAAGTTTCCATTAATTTATCCTTAAATTCTATTTTTAAAATTATATTATTTACCTTTCTGCATCCTTTGGAAATCGAAAAAGTTTTTTTTTTCTATTATCGCTTTGGCAATTAATTGCTGCACAATGTCGATGACCACCCATAGAAACTAAATAGCAAGGTACTTAGAATTATAAATAGAAAAAAATGTTTGCTCACTTGCCACTATTTTTTGTGGCGCTGTTGTAGTGCACACTGACATCAAAGGCACCGACAGAGAGTGGTGCCTCTTGGTGATAGTGTACTCTTTGCCTACACTTTAGAACTTTTTTTATATCAATGATTAGGTTGGGGCACATTAAATTAAGCTTGTTTCAGGGAGTCTTTGGGCTCAGCCTGCTATAATAATAAAAAGTGGTAGGTCACTGAATGACCAATACACAGTTCATAGTCTATCTAAAAGTCACTGGTCACCGAGTGAACCACAGTTCTTCTCCAAATAGCTGTCTGAAAGTGTAGTTCATCCATTGCTAATGTTCAGGAGTAATTATTCTTGTTGTCTTTTTTCATACCACCCAATAAAACTATTCGGAGAAAAACATTTCGATATGAGAGCACAAACGTGGCCCACCTATTCAATACAATGGTTTGTTTTATTAATGTTAGGTCAATTGCAATAAGAAAACCCTAATCGCCCTACCACTTGAACTAAACCATGAATTGCCATTTCTCATCAATACTTGATTTTAAAATGGTGTTATTTTGAGGTAATCTATAGTTAAATCTAACGTACATCTAATTCAAATGCATATCTTACCTGAAACGATGCATAATTAAAGGAAAAGCTAAAATAGAAACTCACAAAAGCAAAGAGAAATCTAACAATGACAATCAGAGTCACCCTTAAATGTTGAAAACAAGTTTTAACTGGTGTGTTGTAGTTGAAAAAGTGAAACTATTCTATTTTACTTGGAACCTACTTTTTATGCAATTATAAATTTGTACTTTTTTCATTTAAAACGTATTGTTACCCTCATTTTCGCATCAAGTGGCTACATGGCATAAGCTGAAATTTGTCGAAAGCAACTTTTTAGTTTGAAAATCACCCAACTGTAAGCTGACAACTCTAGCAGATGATATTTTTTTAATTTTTGTCTGTGTTTTAAAAGATATAAAGTTATTAAAATACCCTTCAAGTTTTAAAAACGCTTTCTAGTTTCTCCTAATTTTGCTCTTCTGTTAAGACAGAATAATCAAGAGTTTGAAAATCAGCTGTTCATAAACCATTCTAATTAATTTTTATACACTTTAAAAATTGTGATAAAGATTTTCTTGGTTTATATAAAATCTTTAAAAAAAAAATCAAACTTTAAAAAGTTGATTATTATTTTTTTCCCATTTTGTGTTGTGATTTGTAAACAACAAGAACACATTTTTTCTCTTTCTATTTTTTAACATCTGTCCAGTTGTTAGGTAATTGGTACTGAAGGGTCAATCAGATGATGATGATCATCATCTTGTGTGTGTTTGTGCCTAAAATACATGTGTATGTTGAGTTTCGATTAGAAATGATTAAAAAGGGAGGAGGGTTTGTTGGGTTGTGGGATTGATCATTGTAAACTAGAATGGATGTTGAAAAAAAAAAGTAGAATTGAGCTTTTTTCTTCTTCAATGGAGGTGGGTGGGTGAGGGGGTGGTTAGGAGATTGTTGTATGGAAACAAGGAGGAGGTGGTGGTGGTGGTGAACTTCTTTTTCCTCCTCTCCCTCCACCTCACTTCACCCCTTATTGAAATGAAAATGGTGCTGGATTGTAGAATGAATGTCACAAAAGATAAGCCACTGGAATTAATCAGAGTGCCAACAGCATTCATTCACACACACACAAAACACAGTTTTCTACTACTTTTTTTTTCATCCACTATTCATTCTACTGATTAAATTCGGCTTTGATATTAAAGGCTAAATGGGGTGGTAGTTGGTTGGTTGTTGGTGAATACCTTCTCACCTCCCACCCACCTATTTCTGTACTTGTATATTTATATTATGAAAAAGGGGTGGGAGGGAGTCCATAGATGTGCCTCAATGACATTTTTGAGTGAAATCCTAATTCACAATTTTGGAGGAGACTTTGAGATCTTTTTCGGTGACGATGAATATTTCGAGGTTTTTTTTAAAGGGTTATTCGGCTTCATTCGGTGTTGTTTATATCTGGTAGTAACTGTCAATTTCACTTGTGATTGCATTTACTATGACATTATTCATAAAAAAAATAAGCCTTCAATTTGGAATATTACTAAAAGGGTCAACCGTAAACAGTGACACACATTTTATTAATTTTTATTTTCTAGAAAATCTCAGAAATATTGAAATAGTTTTAGAAACTGTGGAAAGATTAACGATTAATTTTATGATGATATATTTCAAAATAAACTTTTTATGGCACGTAAAAGTCGCGCATGCGTGTTTGTTCGGATTTGAAGGCAAGGAAACAGCCATTTTTTTTTTTCTAAACTTCAAAAACGACGGAAAATAAAAAATGTGTTTTTTCATGTTTTATTTTCAACGCAAACAATTAACGGAATTTAATTACGAAATAAATAAAATAAAAACGAAACAGAATTTAAAATATATCGTTTTTATTTTATTTCGCGTATTTTTCTGACGAAAAATCTCAAAGCATCTACATTGTTAATTTCGGTAAAAGTCTCTCTATTAAGATGCTATGCAATTTTTCTTCCAAAAAATACACGAAATAAAATAAAAGCGATAATATTTTAAATTAGCTTCGTTTTTTTAAATTTATTTCGTAATTAAATATCGTTAAGGATTTGCGTTCTGTCAAAACGAAACGAAAAAAATACAAAAAAACACATTTTGGCAACAACCTCCTAAAAATCTTAACAAAACACGCATCTGGAACGACTTTTTCGTGATAACGAAATAGAAATCTTTCTTCATGAAAAAAAGTGTCACAACGCTTGTAAAATTAGGCTGAAAATACAAAATAATTTTAAATATGTCGTATTTTCAATGTATTTCGTTATTTTCTCAAATTTCGTTAAAACTGTTTAACACGAAAATAGATAATATGAAATGTATCACATGTGTACGAGGTACCTAGTACACACGTGATAATTTAAATACATTTAAATAATAAATGTTTTCTACAGAGTCCGGCAAAAGACAAACGAACAATATGTCGAATTCAATTTATTCAGTTAATTAATCTGAAAATATTGAGTTAATACTTAAATAAAATATATAAACTATAGACAAAATATTGATTTAGTATTTCAATTTAAAATATTAATAATAAAGTCCATTTTTATTTGGCTCATGTCCTTAACTGGATTCCGTATAATTCACCCTAAACACATTTAATTTGAATTCATTTAACTCATGTGTGTACAAGGCATTAGAATAGCATTAACCCTCCGAATTCCATATTTACACTCTTGATTTCTTTATAAAATGGACTCAAAAAGATAAAAGCCGAGAAAAGCTTTTTTTTTTTTGAGCAGACCCACTGATCACACCTGAATATATTTAAATTTCGTTTTTCAAGAGGCGGGGCAGGATATACATTATATAAGCCCGTAGGGGTATATGATTGCATTTGTGGCTATGCTAATGTTCCTTTAATTAACCTTACACCTTTGGTGGGAATATGAGTGAATAGAGGAGAGATGAATACATGTAGATTTGGATAGAAAAGGGGAGGAGAATTATTATTAAAATACAAGAGGTTCGATGGTACTCATCGAGATGGAGAGAGAAAGAGAGAACACCAGATGTCTTCCCTATTTTTCTCATTCTGCCTTTTACAAATTAGAATTGTAGATAATATAATCAAAGTTGGCATTTTAAAAGTTGCCTATATAATATTTGATAACATGGAACTCCAGTGTGTGTGGAGGGAGGAGGGAGGGAATAAGGGTGGTTGAGGAGATTGGATTGGATTTGGTGAGATGGAGTGGGTGGGGGTTTGCTCAATATGCTCTGGGTCGTCATTTGTCTCATGCTGAGACACAAATGTCTCTACCATTTATTAGGTGTAATTTAAGCAGGTTAATGAAGGTAACTTTCATAAGGGATGTCCTGCTGGGTCTTTGGTTGTTCTTCTTTTCTTGTCGGCATGTTTCAACCTCAAGGCATTCACTCTCTTGTGAGCTAGCTAGCCAGTCTTCATTGCTCCTAAGTATGATGAAACCGTTTGGAAGGAAGGGAAGAATATGTTAAGGGAAAGGAGGCCGAGGAGGTTCAATTGTTTGGAGGAGGGACCTCCTGCAAGGATTTCATATTTTTCTTATTCTTTACTTCTTGATTATGATTACTAGAAATGTAATTTCATCTTATTATTTGCATGGGAGGAACTTTTTTTTAAAAAAAAAATTAGAATGTGTGGTTGTATTGAGTGAGTGAGTGAGGAAGGTAAAATTAGACTAGATTTTTTTTCTACTTCAGAGTTCCAGTTTCTTAAAGTTTTATGGGAATTCGTAAAATCGATTATTCATATGACCTATTTTAAGTCTTAAGAAAATACAAAAAAAAATATAATGTACAAAAGCATCGTTCTGCTTTCACTATTTGTGTTTTCGTTTCTTTTTTTTTTTTTTGTACTACACGTTTTACACCTTAAGAATTATGTAATATTACACTTTATGCATAATGGGGTAAGCGTATATTATGGCTCCCTTTTGCTGGAGTTCCACTTTGAAACTCATAAAATCTATTGGTGTATAGAGTAGATGGCCCAGAATAAGGTGTGTAGTACACACTAACCGCAGTAGATGATGCTTCTGTGATTGCGTTCTGCACATGCGCGTTAGAGAGCAACTTTGCATTGCTACAACCGCGTTACTTCATGCATAAATAACTTCAGGTTAAATTTTCGAAATACATATTTTTAAACAAAATATATATTACATGTAGGTTCGCCACTCGGCAGTGTATAAAAGTGATTGTTTGGCGCACAAGGCCCTATAGTGCCTAGTTTTCACAACCTTCTTGTAGCTCGGGCTAAAATAACCCTGGCTAAATGACTGTGTTCACATGTGAGCAGCTACATATGGGCTTCGTGACCTGCCTAAAGGTGGCGCTCGCTGCAGCATATTTATTTCATTTTTACAAATTTGGGACTGACCATTATGTGTGGACATTGTGTGTGTATACAGCCTGCATAATGTATACATAATTGGCGGGAAAAATGGCTGATATTGTCCATACTAACAAAACTGAATTGCATGAGTCTTCGTTGAACACACTAAATGCAACATATTTTAATTGTAGGTAGGTTGATGATTTAGAGTTTATGGAAATAAGTAATTATTAAAAAAAGATTAGCTGATAATTTGAAATTATTTTAATAAATTAACAAATAGACTTAAACATCTAACAATGGAAATAGAAAATGCATAGGTGAAGACTACATTTTAAATTCAGATTTATGACCACCAGGTGGCGTACGATCAAGTTAACTTTGTCTTGCATTCACACTAAATACTGCGTAGGTTACATATGGGTAACCAAGGCTACCTAACCAAAGCTAACATTTGACATTGACCACCGTCTAGTGTATGTTTTCACAACCTTTATACATAGGCTAAGTCCTTAGCCTGAGCTACATGAGCCACACACATACTGGCCTGGGCAGCAAGGAGTCAAATGCTGCCCGGGCCAGTATGTGTGTGGTTCATGCAATTTGGAATGCAAGAATAAAACTTAAGGGTTTTTTATTGAGAAGAATTGCGCCAAAATTAAACGTTTACGGAAGTCTAAGGCCGAGTCTAAGACGATGTGTAAGTCTTGTAAGGCCTTAGTTTCTTTGATAATTGATTGAATCATTGGTTATTAACTTATTATCATTAAAAAGGTAAATGTCCTCATTGCAAGTGATCACAGATGAGTGTGTTTTTTTTTAAATTAATATCATAGCGAAAGAAAAAAACTTCCATAAATCCTTGGTTAATTTACTCATCATTATTTTAAAAGACCATCAAAAAAGGCCAATCATGAACAAAAATGAAAGAGAATAGAAGAAGAAGACAAGAAAGACATTGCACTGAAAAACACAACACAAGAAGAAGGGGGTCGAATTTTATTATATGAGTGCAAGTCTATTGTGTGTCCACAATGAGCACCAGTGATCATCATTAGAGAGACCAATGGAAATAAAAGAGAGCTTGAATGAAGATGGATTGGATGGTTTCAATGAAAGCGTCCATCTATCACACGTGCACACGCACGCACACACACACACACATAGGCAAACCTATGGATAAAATAAGAGAAAGAACACAAACTGAGACGTAAAAACGATGAAGAGAGACCTAAAATCAGCAGGACTATACAAGAGAACAAGGCCAAGAAACAATGGCACACACATACTTAATATAAATTGCTTAAGAGTTTAGTACAGCTGTAAGTCTGTCAAACAGGAAATACAGCCAGCCATGCTGCAGAATCCATCATCACTAGACAATATGCAAAATCACAAATTCGAAAGTAAATTTGCATAATTCAGACAATGTGCAGATTGCCTAAATATTTACATCGCGATGTGTTTTTTGAGCATTATGTACATTGCCTGAAAATACTATGAATTGTGCAGATTTAATATCAATTTAGTGGTTTTATACATTGATTAGTGATTCTGTAGAATGACAGCTTTTTCACTTTGATTGTAACATATAATAATATATGTAGAAAATCTCACAACAGATTTTAAGAATAATAAAAAAAAAGAACTCTTGATGGTTTTGACATTGTAAATTTTCAATTGAATAAACCCACATTATAATAATGAGAGCCAATTTGATATTTATAGTAAATGTGCTCTTAGGGGAACTTCTTTTTATTTTGAATCAAAATGAATGCGCGAGGTCCTTTCTAAGATAAAAAAAATGTAAATCTCGATTAAGTGTTGTTGTTTTGATTTGTGTGTTTTTTAAGAATTCGGAATGACGTGTCCTGTGTCGCAAAGGTTTTACATTTGAAACTGTAACGTGTAACACACAGATTCCTTTGCGTGAGGTGGTCCTTTTAGAATAAATGGTGGATCGTTTTGCTCAATTTATAGGGTCGTTTCTGTGGATAAAATTACAAATCTTTTAATCCCATTATTAATGATTTAAATCTTGGTTGAGTTATGTGTCCTTTTTGGTTTAGTTTGTGTGTTTTTATCTTATTTCTGTCTCTTTTCTGTCTGTCTGTCTGTATGAGCATGTACAGTATGTTTCTTGTGTCATACAATATACATGAACATATTTTTAAAGTACACACAGAAGAAGAAAAAAAAAACACACTGAACAAACACATACAGCAACTCGGTTGAAGGAAACTTGAAGTCGAGGGCTATATTACCCCTAAAAATCTGTCACAAGTATAAATTTGGAGGTGATACTTTATTAAGAGGTAATTAATGAAACAGAAACACTTGACCCATTTTTATTTCGTAGATAAAAGCAAGCACAGCGAGCGAAATTTGTTTCTAAAAAAATCCCTTGTTATAAATTCTGATGAGTGAAGCGAGCCATAAAAATTAACAGCATTTTAATAGCACGTTGAACAATGGCGCACGTATTTTATTTTATTTGAAAATATGATTTTATTTTTGCTTTTGAAAGGTGACAAACGCCCCATTGCCAGCACCTGGGGGCGCCCATGGGCGCTGAAACATATTATTTATGCCAGTTAACGCGTTTAACTCAACTTTCACATATAATTTTTAAAATTAAAATTATACAATTATTTCTAACATTTGTCGTGGGCCGTACGGCAAGACCCGACGGGCCATAAGTTATACGTATCTGATATACAGAAGCAACACACACATACAGAACGTGCACACACAGACAATGACACACACACACACACACACACTGCAAAAGAATGTATTTATGCACAGAAACACAATTGATAAAATAGATAATATGCACAGGAAGGCGGCATGCACCACTAATATTAATATGCACAGGAAGAAAGCACACACATAGGGCCTAGGCTATTAAGGACACACTAAGATATGAGGACACACATGCAATTTGATGTGAGGTTTCTTGTGTAACTACACTAAAGGCCTGACAATCTTTTTTTTTTACAAACAGATGGAAGTGAAACTATATATAGTGTCTGTTATTGTAAAATAATCTCTAACCATCTTGTTATCCAACATATTATATTGAGACTGCAGAGGTAACGCCCTCTTGTGGTTTGCCTACTAATAATATAGTTGCATAAGGCCCAGGCTGTGTGTCTATCTGTGGTTGACCGACAGAAGACCCCTGGAAAGAAGAGACCCCCCTCCTCCTCCGCCACCTCCCCCCTTTTCTCTTACATATACAAATTAGTAGAAGGTTTGGTAAAAAGGAGGGGGAGGAGGGAGGCTGCCACAAACAGACAACTCTACAATTAAAGCGTCAGAAATGCATTTTTTGATGTCTTCTAAAGAGAGAGAGAGAGAAAGAGAAAGATGATTTGCGTTTCCTATATTGTGTGTGTCAAGTCCATCCCCACTAAGAAAAACTTCTGTTTGTTCTATTCAACTGAAAAGATGTGTTTTTCACTGCAATTAGACCTAATAATATCCACAATGCACTCATTTTGTGGGGTTTATGGAGCTAAAGTTTCTTTTGTGGTATTTGGTGGCACTGTTGTTGTTTGTTGCACTCTGAGAATGTTTTCCAAAATGAGTGAACCTAAAAGGAATCATGGGGATGTGGGCCCTCAGTATACATTCTGTTAGGCTTAAAGCCTCATTTGGAGCTGTTTGATTTGGTCATGAACTGTTCTACGATTTGTCATGGTACCTGATATTATTACTGCTCACATTTTATGCATTGTATAAAATTATTTAAATCAATATTAATGTTTTTGCTACTCTTGGAATTTATTAAGCAAGGGTGAATTGGGCCAAAGAAATGGGGTTCTTGAAAAGGAGCCTAGGGGTTGGCTTCGGACAAGGTCCTACTAACATTTTCTTAAAGAAACCATAATCTCCAGAAATTTATTTTCAAAATATTGTCAAGAGGTACCCAACGATTGCCAAAACGATTTTTTAAAATTTTAAATAAGTCATTAATTAAAAAATTAAAAATCAGTTGACTTCCTATAAATGGACTTCATGAGATAGATGCGCCACCAAACAACAGACATTGGCAATAAAAAACCAAAGTATACTCATCTACTCGAATCTACTCACATTACTATTAATTAACCATTTGAATACACATATTTCCTATTCATTTCAAAGTACAATGGATTTAATATTGGAATTATCCCCACCTTCCACGTGGCTCAAGAGTTGATGTGAAAGTTGTATTGAGTTGAATATGAATACGGAATACATGCATTTGATTCAGGAATTATGGAAATGTGAGGTGACTACATTTGCCACTAAATTGATGGGGGTGATTTTCGTTTTTAGAAATTTAAAATGGCGTCGTTTGGTGACTTCAAAAGTCACTTCATTTTTTATTTTTTTTTAAAATGTTAATGTCTTATTTTTAATTTTAAAAATTATTTTGATAATCATTGGGATAATCATTTGACAATATTTTGACAAGAATTTTCTAGAGGTAATACAGTCTCTTTAAGAAGGTTGAGGCTGAAGTCAGCACTACGAACTGATAACATGTCCCAACCAAGTTCTGATATAATTTTAGCCATGCTTTCAAGAGTCTGAAAACGAACCAAACTGCTCTCTTGCATTGGACTGTTTGAACAGAACGAACTGAAGGAGCACGTCTAGCATTATCTGAAGTACAGACACGGGTGTAGCACATTCCCTGACAATATTTGTTTGTACAAAATGGAGAAAGCCTGAGCACTAATGTTGCAGTTCTGCTATGTTGCAATCATGAATTTGGTCCTAACTAAAAACAAACTAAAAAACCCTAATATTTAATTATTAAAACAGTTTTTTTATGTTAAGATTTTATTCATTTGGTTAAAGAAAAGTTGTTAGTTGGTGAATGCTAGTTACAAAGCATGTGTACCGTACCAAATTAGTTTCAATTAAATCTCAGAAACATGATGTAATTAAGTAGGAGAAATAGTAGAATATAGGAATTGTGAGGAGAGAAGGGCAGGGGGGGGGGGACTTCAGTTGTTTAGATGACGAAGGACTTTTTGGAGATTCTTTTTCCCACTTAAAAAAACAGAGCGAATTGGGATGGATGTTTGTGCTTGAGGAACTCAAGAAGAAGGTGGAAAGGGATTTATTTTTCTCTCTCTCCCATCTCATGAAATTCAAGTGAGGGATTGGGAGGAGGAGGAGGAGGACTATTATTATTATTATTATTATTATTATGATTGTGTTCTTGAAGAGTGGAGAAAAACTGCATTTGGAAACAGAATAATAGTGATAAAAAGTAGCCTTAACCTGAACCCTGGGAAGCTAATGGAGGATTCAGTCTAACCCCGGTTTCTTAAGTGCTTAAGTGGCTGCCTCTACTTCGTACTTTGCTTCTCCTCCATATTCTGTTTCCTGTTTTATTTCCGGGCCACAAATGGATTTTTGTAGGAGCCCTCTAACCTCGATCGTCAGAATTCAGAAGTCGACTTATGACCCCTTTAGTGAAGGAACTCTTGGTAATGAATTGGGGGGGGGGGGGTGTTTGGAGGGTATTTGGTCTGGTTGTAGGCCTATTCTATCCTCCTCCAGACACCCTTTGCAAGTTAGGGGGTTTAGCAATATAATTTCTTGTAGATGGAGTGTTAATTGGTGGTCGCTCGTCTAGTTTTTAATACTTATTGCTTCCTTTATTCACTTGGATAAGTATTATTGGAACTTATCATTCAATTTGAGTAGACCTCATATTCAGTGGTCACTCACTCCCTCACTGGTCACTGCTGTTGTGTACAGTATGTGCATGGTCACTTCACCACTTGCAATGGATTAAAGTTTGTTTTAAAAACCGAATTATCATCGTAAATACTAGGTTATTTATACTTATTCTAATTATAATTTATTCTGGTTGTACATTCAAATTCAATAGAATTTCGTTTTAATTAAGAAATCGAAATATTAATTAACTTAAATAACAATTCTAGTTTCTAAACATTTTCAAGTTTCTCGGTATTTTGCTCTTGAAAGACATAATAATCAGAGTTTGAAAATTAGCTGTTTAGAAACCAATCTTAATAAGGCTAAAAAAATTATGCTTTTTACAATCGATGCGACTTGTTAGAGGCTAGAATTTTCTTTGAATTAAAATACATCTTAGACTATAATGTTGTAGCTTAACTTTAGCCTCTTATTATTAAATTTCAGCACCATCAAAAAATGCAAACAAAGCAGTGCATTTTGCTGGATATAAAATTATTAAAATTAATAAAAATTGAAACGTCCTGAAGATGATTAATGGTTACTTGTAGTTAATAGACTTTCACCTCCCTTTTGGCCAGGTGTTAATAAATATCCACAGGGTAAAACGGTTGGTTCTTTCACAAGTCTTTGTGATACATTACATGATGACCTCCATGTTAGAGAGTATGTTGGTGTTGACCACTGACTGACTGACCAATACCACCAATGGTGGTGGTGGTGGTGGTGGTGGTGGTGGTGTTGTTGGAAGTCATTAGTCAGAAGAAAAAAAAAGGTCCAAAGAAGAAAAAGAATGGGATTTTGGTTGATTAATTCTTGTTATAATTGTCGGCTCCTTTCTTCTGTTCTTATCTTGTTGTTGTTGTAAGATGTTTTTTTTTGTTGTTGTGGATATTTAAATGAAGATAGGGAAAGAGATGGAGAGAAAGAGAGGGGTGGAGTAGAGGATAACTTGTTTCGGTGTAAAATTGAATACCTTTGTACCACATTAAGTTGAAATTAGATTAGGTTGTGGCCGAAAGCATATTTTGGTCAACTTACTCTTTTTTTTTTCTACTTGAAACGAACGAAAATAAGAAAAACAACAACAACAACTTGATTCTTGGCAAATGATTAATAAAGTATCATTTTACATTGAAATTTCTTTCACTTATCAATCAAAAAATGATATACATATAGACCCTATAATATAATATAGTAGAAAGAAAAATAAATCTCTTATAAAAACGCATTGATGATTGAGCATATTTTGATTTTAATTAGATTTTTTTTTTTTCGTTTCTAAAAGCTATTTGGAAATCTGAAAATGTTATTTGTTGGCTTGTCAGATTTCAAATTAATTTGGCCCCACCTCAACCTCCCTTCCACCCTCTTTCCTCTTTTCTCCGTCGTATTTTTTCTTTGTTTTGCTTCAGGGTCCTGAAGAAATTAAAAGTTGGAACATTTTAATGTTACATTCTTTATGTAAAAAAAAAAATTCAACGAGGACTAAACAGTGTAATTTATAAATGACTACGATTAGTACGCTTGAGTTATATACTGTATTTTGTAGAACTTTTATATTTGTAGTAGTGTCAAGTGTTCATTTAGTGCTGTAGCTGCTATCTAACCTATTGTGCCATGGTTCGTTTATTAAAGCCGGTCCACACATGCATGCAACGTTTTGTACTACGTTTTGCCCGCGCAGTTCAAGACGTTGTGTGTCGACTGGAAAACTGCAATTATGTGAACTGCACGGAGAAAAAAAGGGGGGGGGGGGTACACGGATACGAAAAACTTGAGGCCGAGAGCTCAGTTATCTGCGACCTGCACAGTTTTCCTTCGATTTTGGTGCCAGAATAGCACTGAGTAGGAATTCGATGATTTCCGCTGAACTGCTTGGGGTACTGAAAACTGTAGCTCTGAACTGCAACGTTTTTTTACACAATTTTGCTTGCGCAAGCAAAACATTGTGTATGGGCCGGGCTTAATATCGCAAATATACGAAAATTAATTACACACGCACACACACACACTGCCTAAAATGATGATGTGTTCCAGTTGGGACGATTCTAACTGGGACAACGCCAAAGGTAGGAGATGGAGGCTATAGCAGTGACATGAAGAAATTAAAAAATGCTAAACAAACAAGTGGCTAAAAGCATATGCATTTGAAAAAAGAGAATGCTAATTGTGATAGCAGCTTTTATTTATATCTCAGATATTTCTTGAGCTATGCAGAAACTAATAAATCCATTGCAAGGGGTAGCTTTTTAAGTTTTTTTTTTTAAATGGTGATTTTATTTTTTAAAAGAAAAATAAATTTGTCTACACCGTATGATGTCATCATTCTGTAATTGTGTTTGAAACAAAAAAAAAAAGCAATTTGCAAAGAAGAGCGACAGTGCCATTGTAACAAATGTGAAATGGAAAACTTTGATGGAATATATTTGCATTGAGGGAGTGGACACGTGTGTTTATTCTACATTATGTAGATAGTGAATGAGGAGGGAGTAATTAAAACTATACTTGTCTAAGGGGTTTACAGTTTGTGACAAGAGTCCTCTTGTGGCAAATCAAGGAACTTAGGGCGGCCATTGTTGTTTTGAGGCGTTCTTGTTTTTCTTTTCTCCTCCTTTTTTAATACAAAAAAAAATAAAGAAGGGGGATAGAAATTCTTTTGATGTTGCTTTTTTATGTATAAACACGAACAAAATTAACACATTGTGTTGATTCTGACAAATGGCATGTCGACGTTTATGTGACTGACATTTTAGATCTTTGGGAGGAGTGTGAGATTTTTTTTTTAAAAAAAGACATAAATAGACACAAAATTACTTGAAGGCAACAGGGACAGAGAGAAAAAAATGTCAATAAATTTTCTATCTAAATGAGAAAGACGACAATCTTACGTTGCTTACGCATGTATTATTTACAGAGTGTTATCAAAATTTTAATACTTGAAAAAAAAGATTACGTAGTGTAGTTGCCCTAAGAGTTGAAATTTTCAAACAGTTCAAATTTTCGTTCCAGTGGAAACAAGGCTTGAGAACGGGTTTTTCTCTGTTGAATTTCATTTTTTTTTAAAAAACTATGAGCAGCCATCAAGGCCTGTGGCAGAGGAACAAGAATTTATGTACAGCATGTGAAATGCATTGTCAGAAAATCAGAAAATAGAAACACGAATAAATCATTCGAATGTGTTCTTGTAGATCTACATGTATAGCTAATAAGATGCAGTGCAGTGCATTTTCTGACCAGTAAAATAAGTTTGGGCGGACAATTCTTAACCAAATAATGATGTTTTACAAAAACAAATGACTTGATATTCGATCCTATTATATCATACAATTTAAGCTAACTTTTTAAATAATTCTTTCTATTTAGAAATTAATTGCTTTACCTCGAAAATCTCAAAAAAATACATGGATTTTCGAATATAATAATGCATGTATTGTATAGGCAATTTCGAATTGTTACTAAGTGATGCTCGCACTTTCCCATACATGTAGTTACTAGTTAGGTAGAAAATATATTACATGTAGCTCTTCAATGAAATACGGCTATAGATTCACTCAGATTTCTCAATTTTTAGATAATGGCTGGCAGTTAGGGACTTTATTTTATTATTGGAATCGGCGTTTCGCTCGCAGAAACCTCGTGGAGGACATAAAATACAATAAGTTACCTCACCATAAGATGAAGCTTATGACGTCAGAAAGACTGAAAAAAAAAAATGTTAGGCATGTGTCATTTTGTCTGATAAAAAGTGAGGTAATAACAAAAGAATGCAATGTCCTTTTTGTTTAAAGTATTGAGAACATTTTCTATCGGATTAAATGACACAATCCTAATTTTGTTTTGTCAATAATTCTGACGTCACAAGCTTCATCTATACGGTGAGGCAACTATATTTTGGTTAAGTCAAAGCTAGTGTTAAACTCATCCACTTTTAGATGCAAAGATGCTCTAAACTCATACAAGTTTAGAGCACAACATTTGATTTAGCAATCGTTTGGAATTCCACCCTTAAAGTTTTAGCTGTTTTCTTTAAAATTTTGAGTGAATCTAGCTATACTTTTTTTTTCTAGATAGCTAGTTTTTCTACAACAAGCATGTCAAACTCGCGGCCCACAACGAATATTTTTGCGGCCCAGCTCCTGTCAGATCCAAGATTACTGACATTTAACTTGGGTCAGTTTTGAAAGTAATCACTGCAAACAAGATTTCCCCCGAAGTAGGAAACATTGTAGCAGAGAAGATAGATGCCAAGTGTCCGGAAGAAAACATTAATTTTACTGTTGTCCTTAATTGTTCTTTTTTGTACTGTACTTTTCGAAATAAACTTATGTTTCTATAAAAATTGAAGTTTTTGTTTGTTTTTTTGCGGCCCACATAAACTTAGACCTTGTTTATTTGGCCCCCGTGTTAGCCTTTGAGTTTCACATGCTTGTTCTACAACATTATGCTGTTTAGCTGTTCAAATGCACTTCAACTTGTGAATAAAAAGCTCTTGTCTTGTCTTGTACATTAAAAGACAACATGACAAGACTTGATTTCTTTTTATTAAAAAAAATTCAATTGAATGAATTCATTCTGTACATTTTTTTTTGTCTTTGGTTTTTTTTTGTTGGGTGATGACTGAATTTGGATGTGATGGATGGGAGAAGAGAAAAAGTGGGTGGGTTACATTTATTATTATTATATGATGATCGTCATTTTGATTATCAATTGTGTCTTCTAGTCTAGAGTTTTTGGTTTGTTGTGACGTCATTTTATGTTGTCTTGTTTTATTGTCTTCTTTATAGAATTTATAATAAAGAGAACTACTCTATAGTATGAATATAAATTTGGGGCTTTTGTGACATTATAATATAGTCACTAATCGTGTGTATTGTATGTGTGTGTGGTTCTTGTTTTGATGGCTTGAGAAGAGGGTGGAAAATACAAAACAGAGACAGCAGCCATCTTTGTTTGTGAACCAAAAAAAAAAAAACCCCTTGATAACTCTGTATATATGGTTAATTGTTGGTACATGTATGTGTATGGGATGATTGTATTTGTGGGCATTTAAAATGTAACAATGAATCCTATACATAATGTTGGAAAGAAGAAAAAAAAGAAAGGCTTTTGTGTTATGTGTCTTTCTCTCTCTCTGTCTCTTGGTTGGTTCCATAATAAGAAAAGAGACTTTTGAGTTGCATCAAAACATTGTGCCACCATTGAATTGTTGTATGTATGTGTATATAATATGAAATGTATGAATGTGCTTGGGCGGCCATTGTATTGTATACATAACAATTCGGTTACTAAGTCTCTGTTTTTCTATTGAAAAAAAAAGTAGAACAAAACAAGGAACTAAAACACACTTCTTTTCCTTCCATGTAGCTTAGATATATGTTTTGATTCCTATTTTTCATCTCAGTTTTCATTTTTGTTTGCATGGTGGTAGATGGATGGATATTTTTCTGTGTGTGTTGGTTGGTCTCTTTACAACTTCAGCATAAGTTTATTTTTTTTTCAGTATGTGTGTAGTTTATTATGTACAATATGACCTAATACAAATTGGTGTGCCAAAAGGATGTTTGAAGAGTAGGAAGAGGAGAGGTGTAGGCGGAACGAAAAGAAAAGTTTGAAATCTTGAAGGAACTTTTTTTTTTTCTTCTAACATTGACTTTTGAAAATGTGTAACACATTTTCAAAAAAAAAAAGGGTCCAAAATGGAAGCTATTCAGTGATTGCAATGTATGGATCTTTTTTTTTTCTTTCTTCCAAATTATATACACCCACTCTGATTTTATTTTTCTGGGTATGTACTGTATGTATATGTGTATGTATGTGCCATTTGCCTTTCTTAAGCTTTTTTTGTTGTTTGTGATTGAGAAAAAGAGAGAGAAAGAGGGATGGGGAGTAGTGAGTGTTGTTGGGTGCTTTTTCCTGAGAAGAAAAAAGTTTTTTGGGTGCGCGCGCGTCGATGACGACCCTATTCAAAAATATCTTCTTTTTGCCTCCTTTTTTATATTCTTTCATTCTTTTCTTCCTTGACTCCAATCTCCTTATAAATATATATTTTTTTGGTGTTGAAAGCACAAAAACGACTTTGGCAAAGTTGTGGCAGTGTGATCTGTGTAATGAAATGGGACTGACTTTTGAGTTTGAGTCCACACATGACAAGAATATATTTTTGGAGAAAAAAGATTGACTCAAGAAAGAGAGAGACAGAGACCTATGAAAAATGTGGTTGAAAATGTTTCTCTTGGAAGAATCTTCTGGAGTCTTTGTCTTTTTGGTGTTGTTTACATGTGTCAGAAAAAAAGGAAAAGCTAGATGAAAATGACAAGGAATAGATGTGGTTGAAAGTGTTTCTTTTGGGACAGTCTTCTTGAAGTCCTAGTGTTTTTGGTGTTACTCGTTTCATAAGGAGTGAAAAAAGACCTATGAAAAGGGCAAGGAATGAATGACTTAGATGTGGTTGGAAGTGTCTTCTGAAGTTCCTGGAGACAAAAGGAGAAAAGTCCATGAAAATGACAAGGAATGTCTTGGGTATGGTTGAAAACGTTTCTCTTGGAAGTGTCTTCTTGAAGTCTATGTGTTTTTGGTGTCGTTACTTGTTTCAGAAAAATAGAAATAGACCTATGAAAATGACAGGGAATGACTTTGATTTGGTTGTTTCTTTTGGAAGATTCGTCAGGAATCTTTGTTTGTTGGATGATTCCTTGTGACCAAAGGGTGTGATTCAAAGTGTTTCTTCTGGAGTCCTTGTGTTTTGGTGGTGTTACTTATTTCATAAAAAAGGACTCATGACAAGGAATAACTTAGATGTGTTTGGAAAATGTTTCTTTTGTAAATAAAGGTCTTTTGTAGTTCTTGTGATGGTGTGACATGTTTGACTAACTTGGACGTGAATTTTGGTGGTGGTGGTGGTGCTTGAATGTTGCTTTCATTTCAAGTAATATTCTTCCTTCTGGGGTTTTTAGTGTAGTTCTTTTGACCTGTGTCCAGCTTAACATGTGAATTTGAAGGTTTGCTGGATTTCTGAGAATTGGAGGAAAGGATCAGATTCTTTTCTTGAATGTTTTTGGAGCCATTTTTAGGTTTTTTCTTAGTAATAGACAAGTTGTGTATGTGTGTGTGTGGTCCGGTCCCTCTTATGTTAGAAATATGATTGTGTTTGCTTTTAACACATTTATGTTTGTTTTGTAAAATTGTCTACTAATGTGTGTTCTTTATTTGTTTTGTTTGTTTTTTTCTGTACATAGGGGGAACAATGATGTCTTCATGCTTAGGTTTATGGTTACATAAACGGCCTGATGGAATTGTATGGAAAACCTAAAAGGGGAGGAAAGACTTTAAGGCTCTTTATGATGAACCAATGAGGAGAAGAATCATGAAATGGTAAGTTTTTTTATTCAGTGGACATAACATACAGTAGGTATACCAGAACGCTTTTTTATTATGAATAATTACTGTGAAAACCGTTTAACTCAAAAACAAAATCACATGAAAAATCGGATTTAGAATAACATGGACATTGTTTTTGACACAAAAATATTTCGATCGTTTCTATTTCGTGTTAAACTGTTTTCTTTGTAGTTAAAAACTAGAAAGAACACAAAAGTAGTCTGCATATGTACAGTGGAAACATTTTAGCACGAAAGGGAAGAAGCTTGAATACGATTTTTCGTGTTATCCGTTGTTGTGGCATTTTTTTTTGTGTTAATTAAGTTGGTCAAAAAATAAGTTATCGTCATCAAAATTAACTAAACATCTTTTAGTTTGTCTGCTTTTAAATCTTAAAATTCTTTGCAGGTTGCTTTAAATAAGTACCAAGATTAAAAAACAAGCTTGACAAGATTTTATTGAGAATTATTTTTATTGAGATTGAGATCTGATTTGAAAATTTATATAGTTTAGCTTAGCTTTAGCTTTGTGCTTTTTCTACTTTTACGTTAGAGTTTAGCAACAAAACAAGGAATTAACAAAGCTAAGCTTAAAAAATCTTCTACATAGTATAGACTCGCACTTTGACAGACTAGTCAATCAAAAGTTAAGTCGAAGATTAGTTAAAACTTTAAAGTCACTATGTATGAGCTAATAGCATAGGTGAGTCTCAACTGAGCTTAAACTTAAAAGTTGATTTAATCGGGGCTGTAAAGTTTCGTAAAATTTACTTTTTAAGCTTAGCTTTAGTTTAAGCTATGTATTTAAAATGTGTGTGTAAGAAGATTTTTTACATTTTAAGTCTTGTTTATTAGGAAGAAAAAAACAAAGATTTGATTGGCAACAGAAAGATTTTTGAATTTATTGAGATTTGAAGTATGGTGGTGATGTGGACATCATGAATAATTATAACATGGACTTATGCTTATAGGATGTATATTATATAGACTTATATTAAGTGGTGTTGAGAGGGGAGAAAATAATTTATAGACAGACACAACCAGCCAAATATAAATTTAATTGGAGAGATCATCGTAAATCTTTTGGAGAAAGGGGTGGGTTGGAGGGCCCTTTCCTCCTCCTCCTCCTCCTCCTCCTCAATGTGGTCGTCAAGATTGATTAGCGACATAATTTGCTTGATAATTAGTACATAATTATCATGATGATGAGAGAGAAAGAGAATTTCGTGGTGGCCATTGAGAAAAAAAATATACAAGTTGTATAAATCTACTGTAAATAGTGGGCCCTACACTTGATATATATAAGGTCGATAACAGACAAAAATACTAAAATAGAAAAACAGAGGGAAAAGTGCTTTTTTTTTACAAAGCTGTATCAAGTTTCTCGTATTTTTTCTGCTTTTTAGCTTGTTCAGTTGTTTTTCAAGTTGATTGCTGCCATCTAGTGGCATTTTGTGTCTACTGTGTCTTTTTTAGTTGACAATAATAAGGGCCCTTATCTTTTTCCGTATTAGGGTCTTTGAAGAAACATCTGTGAACTTCCACTTCAAGCCTCTAAGCAGGGTTTATCATAGAAGAAGGAAAAACCTTGTTTTTAATTGAGTTTTCAACAACAAGAATTCTCCATATTTGGAACCCTGCTCAGAGGGTTTGTCGTTTCATAAGAGCCAAATTTTCTTTTTGAATTTTTTGGGGTCTTCTTCTATAAAGTAGAAAACAATGTTTCTTCATCTGTGGGATTCACTTTTTTGTAATTGTGTTTAAAACGTTTCATGTAAGCCGTAATTGCAAAATATGTAAATGAAAGAGAACAACATTTTAATTGAAATTTATTTATTTCTGAAGAAACATTAAGAAATTAAAACTGGTTTAGAAACTAGAAGAGTAACTGAATTACGTAAGGGGGGGGGGTCATATTTATAGCTTTGAAATTAATTATTTTAAGATGTTTCAATTTCTTTTTTCACTTCATTTAGGGACAAAAACACCAAACAAAACCACGCCTAATTAGTAATTAGTACTAATTACATTTAAAAACTTTAAATTTGTGTAATATTCAAACTATAAGAAACTTACTTGTTTTTAAAACGTCAACAGTCAACATCAACACTAATACAGTTAGGTTTAGTAATTCTAATTTCTAAAACACTTTTCATTTTTCCTAGAAATCGCTTTCAAAACGCAAAATAACGGGAATTCTATCGGAGTTCTCCATTTGTTTGCATTGGTAAGTTTTTATCACTTATTTATTTTAGGACCTTATTTCTAGATCCACCACAATTATACATTTCTCATTGACAAAGGCTGGTTAGAGAGGGTCAGTTTTCTGATTATTAACCAGAGTTATCATCTTATCTGTCCACTAGAGAACTAAAGCCTCTAATTATAGTCTTGTTAACTGGAATAGGTATATAATTGTGGGTTGATCTATACTGATTTTTTTTAAGTTTCATACAGAGAAGAAGCATATGAATTAAATTCTGGCTGTAAATGTTGCCTGCTGTATACGTCCCTTGCTCAATTAAAATGTATAAGGTGTACAAAAAAGGGGGCCATTTTTAAACTGCTTGAAACAACATGAAATGTGTAAGCCATGGATTGGTTGCAACAATTGGACCATTAAACGTGGGGGGGGGGGGGGGGGGATATTGATAAATTGAATTTTTTAAGGTGTTAAGGTGGTGGATGTGTGAAGGATATTTTACAAGTATTATTATCGTAGAAATTATTGCCGGAACAAATTTCATATAGAAAATGGTATATACATTTATTTAGTAGGTAAATATAGCTATCAGGAGTGTATGCAGCTAGATTTGCTCACATTTCTAGTGGTTTGAGATAAGGCAGCTATATTTCCTCTAAAAATCAGAGGGAATTCTCGGATTGAATGCCTATATAGAGCAGTGGTTCCCAATTTTTTTTTTTTTTTTGGGGGGGGGGGGCACTTTAGTGCACTGTGCAGTACATAGATCTATTAGTGTATTTGGAACACCATTGTTTTACTGCGCATGCGTAATAAGAAAGTTTTATCTTTTCTTTTTCTTCTTCTTTTCAATAAAGTTAAAATTTATTTCAAAATATTAATTTTTTTAGCAACATTTCAATTCAACTCAACTCAGTACACCTGCAATCTGCTCAAGAGCCATGTGGCATTTGGGGGATAGGCGAGGTTTAGACATCGTCGTCAAATTGAATCCGTGCTAAAACATAACTATGTGCTGGAAGAAAATTCCATAACCTAAATAAAATACATTTAGAAAGAAAGACCAAGCATATGTGTCGGTTCTAGCTCGTATTGCTTTAATAAGCTTTTGATGGTCATGTCTACTTTAACGGGGGTTTCTGCTCTGTTTTCTGGAGCTAGCAAGCGTTCAAGAAGGGCAAGGCTTTGTTCAGCCCTACGGTTTGCTAGTGATTTTCACTGTTCCTATATAGATCTAATATCTAAAAGTTTACGGCACACCCATTGGGAATCACTGGCCTAGAGTTACTAAAATAGTATTTTATACTCCTTGATGAGGTCCTCGACAGCCAACGGACACCCATGTTTCTAGTGAGTGTCAAAGGTCAAAGCTTCTATCGTTTCAAACGTGGTGGTCGAAGCTGCAGCTATTTCCTCTAGAAATTTGAGGTAATCTTGCTGCAATTCTTTGGAGAGCTAATGTGCAGTATATTTCTCCCGTCCCTCCTACATGCAGAAACAATATGTTTTATAAGATTTAAATGTCACAGTCTATAAATGTTAAAGGTGGGGGTGGAATCCTACATGTGCTGATAATAAATGTGAAAACGCATCGAGTCTTCTTTACTATAGACGTAGATATTGAAAATGGTTTTTGAGGAAGACACAAAGTGATGTTTTTTTTCATGAATAATACATCCTATTATTACGTGTACACGAGCCGAATTGAGGTTTTTTTTATATGGAGAGTGAGGGAGTGAGTTGTTAAATGGGGAGGATTGGGGCTTTTGCTTATTAAAAAGGGAAAGTGATATATATATAAGCCTGTATATGTATATATTTGAATGTGCAATGGTAGGGAAATGAGTATGTGGGACATGGAAACTGTTCTATAATTGAAAAAAATTTAGCTTCAGTATTAGATTGGGTGTCATAATGTCTTTGGGATATTCGATTGAATTTGGATGGTTTCTGTGATGATTCAGATGTAGATCTACATACACACATAGAACATAACATAGAAAACACACGCACACAACACACACATGTATAGAATTAGGAAATACACCCTCAGAGAAACTGAGCACGTACCTAAAGGAAATTCACACATACAAATGACACAGACAGAGGGAACATAAAACGCACACACATGGCCAATAAAAATACATAGATCTACTCAGAGAGAAACAGAACACACACACACACACACACAGAAAGAAGAAGAAAACACTGGGAAAAACATACAGTATACACACAAATAGACACACATAAAAAACACACACATTGACTTTCACAAGAAAAAGCAGAAATAAAACATCTTAAAAAATCGCTTCAACTCACATGAGTATATAGAAGGCACACACACACACACTACACAAACCCAGGTGGAAAACACACTAACGTAAGAATCACACGCACACACACACGCACTGATGTAAAGGTCCATAGAAATATTCTGATTTTTTATTTTTATTTCTGTTTTCTGGTGGTTTTTCTGTGTTTGTGATTCTTAGCTTGGCATAAGAAAACAGAACACACTTGGAAAAAAGAAAACACACACACACACATAGCAATAACACACACACATTGTAAGAGCAGAACACACACGATTGATTCAATGGAAGAAGGGAAATGATTGAAATTGGGTCCTCGCTTTTCTCTGTGTAAAAATGATTGGACCCATCAAGGCGAATAAACCTCTCACCCCCTTCTATTTGCACACAGAATTAAAAGACTTATCATCAGAAAAGGTTTTAGCCTTTGTGGACTCTGTATATTAAGCGATTGAATCTTGCCCTCGATTGGGGTTTTTCACTCAATATGCATTTATCCAATATATACGGGGGAGATTTAAGGGGATCAATTACTCAACCACCTGCGAATGTAAACATCTTAATGAAATAATCATGAAAATCGAAGGGGTTTTTCAACGATCAAAGCACCAAACCATATTGGACACTCACACTTTTTGTGTGTGACTCCCCTTATGTGGGTGGATGTTCATTGATAAGGGGACTGCCAGAGTATCATTGTGTGTCTATTAACAATTTTCAGAGAAAAGGGCATCTTAGTTTGTTTGGGTCCTAGTAATCTGTATATGGTCCTTTCAGGTGTTAGCAATAATAACAAGTTAGTAACAGGACAACGTACACTAACTATAAAGCATTAAGCAGAGCTGTAAATAGCGCAAGTCGAGTGAGGCGCAAAGATCAGGGCGCGGAAATAAGAGGCGCAAAATAATTAGAATGGTAATGCTAAGGAGCTTTACAGTTTTTTCATTTGGGTGCAAAGTTCATGACGCAGAAATAGATGCGCAAAATAACTAGATAAATCGTAATAAAGGGGTACAAGTTTTATCTCTGGCTGTCAATAAGATGGATATTATTAGAGGTTTTTGAAATTTTCTCTAAAAATCAATCAATATACAGGGTTTTCATTCATAACGAATGTGAGAGAGGAGGGAAGGTCCTATGTAGGCCTATATCGTATACAGTTATAGGAGGGCTTCAGTGCAAAACACGCAAAAAGGCACATTTTTTTCTTTTTTCTCGTTTTATATCAGAAAATGTTTCTATTGTTTACTACTTCTACAATTCGAAATTTGTTGATGTCACTTTTTTTTTTCATTTCAGTGTGTTGTTATTTTCTTCCCATTGAAAAGTAGAGAAAACAAGGGGGGGGGGGGTGGGAGGAGAGGAGCAATTGTGATATTTGCTTCTGAATTTTTGCTTATTTCCGTTTTACTCATGTTTGTAAGAGATAGAGAGAAAAAAGACACACGCACATAATTGAGAAAGCAGCACACACATTTACTGTATATTCAAAGAACACATACACACACATAGGGAATGGGGCAGAAATATAGGAACCTATATATTGGAATGGTTCCTTTTGTCTTGTTTTTGAAATTCCCAAAAAACTTCCCTCCTGTTGTGTGTTTTTTACGCTTGTCAATTTGTGATTCCTTTTTTTGTTTTTTTTTTCTTCATTTTTTAGAGACTGATTTTTTTGTTGTTACTAGAATACAAATTTGGATTTGTGAATGTTTAACATTTAATGGAAGTTATTTAAAAAAAAGGTTGAATTACTGTAGTATTTTAAAAGATGAAAAAAATAATTTGAATGATCATTAAGGTTGTGGTTTTAAATTGTAAACGCCAGTGGCGCTGATCAAGCGCTAAATTGAACAAACGTCAAACGCCAACCACCCATAGAATACTAAAGGTTCACTAAAATTCCCGGAAAAAAATACAGTTTTGTATTTGTTAAATTTGGCGCTTGATCAGTGCCGCCGTTTTCATGTCGCATTTTCTTGGAAAAAATATTAAATTTTTAAAACTTCTTTTGGCTCAACTTCATGTGAAAAACAGAAAATATTAAATTTGAAATTGACGTAAAAAAATATCTTTATAAAGTCTTAAAGATAACGTGAACCCTTCTTGTTAAATAAAATAATAAGTAACTAATGTAAAACATGTAGATCTAAATGATGGTGGGACATTTTAGTTCTAAGCAACTTTAACACACAACTAAAACACTTCCAATTTCTTTCAATTTCTATCAATTTAATGTTTCTTTATTTGCAGATTTTGAAGATGTCTCCATGTGAAATGTTGATGTCTACGAATAATAATAGTTGCCACACTGTAACTTGAAGCTTGTGACGTCAGAGGGGTTGAACAATTTGATAAAATCTGACACAAGCCTAGCGTTTTGTCAACCGCTATGGCGTTAAAAGCTTCAATCCACAGCGGCTTCGATAGGGATGTTATTATGTTTTTTTTTTTAAAAAAAAAAAGGCGCCTCTCGACGCCAAAACTCTAGATATCTACTGCTTAAAAAGCATTGCTAGCCTCTACCTCTAACACTAGTTATCGTTTCTGATGGAACAAACACATAGCACAAGTATAATCCTAACTAATTATTAATAGTTTACAAGTTACTTGTACTTCTGTTAGGTTGTACATACAGATCTTTGATATTTTCGGTTTTTTATTTGGTCTAAACATTAAATAGTTTACATGTACAACGCCAAGTGTATAGATTGGAAATTGTTTTTTTTTAGAATCTTATTTGTTATGAAAGGCCTTTTTTTTGATGGATTTTAACCATTAAGAGGATGATTCTGCAAAACTTTTTTTCTCTCTTTCATTGAACGCGCAAACACGTGCTAATTTTCTGAGTTCGAGATATGAACATGAAAAACGAATTCGACCTTTTTTTGGGGCTTTTTTTTCAATACATACGGAAAAAAGTATATTTTGGCTGTGTAAACCCCATGGTAACCTCTCTTGGTACCCCCCCCCCCCCCCCCCCTTTCTTTCCGTTACCAATATCATCATCAATTCAAAACTGAAAAGAACTTGAGTTTGGTGTTTTTCGGTCACAATTGTTGTTCAATTCCCACCCAACCACCCTCTTGAAAACCTGTTAATGATTAATTACATTATATCCAATTGATTTCACTTTTTTTATATTCACCCTTCAGTTTAATAAGAACTCTGTAGAGAGAGAGAGAAAAAAATTGTAAAAAAAATTGTTAACAAAATTCAGAAACAGATTTCCTATTAAGTGACTCAGTAGTTTATTTATTATTTATATTTATTATTATTATTATGGTCACTTTTATTATTAATCAGTTCGTGATTTTAAAAATTCTATATATAAAATGAAAATGATTATTGTTTTTCATTATTATCCACTTTTGATTTATCGATTATAGTTTTTTTTTATTTATTTCATTGCAAATGGTAAAATTTGGGTAAACAAGCTTTTGAAAATGGTAATAATGTAAATAATATATTAAGAGGATTCATGAATGTTTTTTATATTAATACTCAACGAAGAGATGATGAATGTAACGATAAATTTTAGTATATATTTATTTGTTTGTGGTTTTTGCATATTGGATCAATTGGCACTCATATATGTAGAAGTCTATATACAAATGCTATTGAGCCACATTCTCTCTCTCTCTCTCTGTTCGTCATAAAAGGCTCTGCTATATAGTTTGCTTAATTATATGGGCCGTGTTTTCTCTTGGTTGACACCAGGGTGGAAATGTGTACCCAAAAATAGAATTGTGTTTAGGAATGCCCATTGGGGGGGGGGGGGGATAATAGGGATTACAATTTTGTATTCAAATAATTTATTTTTAATATTTCTATTATTTTTTTTTTATTCTAGAAATAACATATTGCTCTTTAAACGCAATAATCATTATATGATTATTACTATCATTTACATACATTATTAAATGGATTCGTACGGCAATTCACGTTACGACTTAGGTTTCAAGAAAATAGTACTGTCTTCAGACTGGCACATTAATATGGTATTGAATACACAATTCAATACCATATGGTGTCTGAACGCAGACCAATCCAGTATTCGATTCTGGAATATAGCTCGCCCACCTCTTGAGGTGGGTTCAATACTGGATTAAGCTAGATCCGCAGACCCAACATGCTTTGCAAACAAATTTAATTAAGGCAGTGCTGGTAAAAACCAAATACACTGAAATGTACCGTTACTTTGAACGGAAATATAAATATATGGGGTTTAATTTCACCAATAGTGCTGTGGCTAACAACGTATCCTGAAAATCGGATTGGAAGTGATCGTCCGGACACTATAGTAGCTTCAATACTGCTTGAATATACTGCATTTACTAATACAGTATTCATTACTGGTCGCAGTATTGAACACAGTACAAATCTCGTTGTAAAACAAGACACTACTGTACTGAACTTGCGACATTTGCCACACCGTGTATAGTATAAGGATTGGGGGCTCAGGGCCCGCTCTATGCAAACCTATTGCGGATTGAACTTAATAAGAATTGATACACATGTATTTTGGTCTCTTCTAAAACAACAATCCACTTGTTTGTTTTTCCATAAAAAACATGGTTATTCACTATGAGGCTATCCATACACACATATCTATCTGATGGAATATTTTTGTTAGCAGCTTCTTTGCAATTCTACTTTTTTTTTTTTTGTTATATGAAGCTTCTCCCTCCTCCCTCCCCCAATAACGCTTAATTAAACATCTATTATTCTGTATATTGGAACATGTGCAATGTATAGAGAGTTACATCTGCCCCTCCTCCACCTTCTATTTTTCTTCTTTTTCTTTAGAATACCTGTCTATTGTGTTAAGTATTGATGAGAGTGGATCTGGCAGTCCAATATTAAATGATAGCCACCATCACCACGACCACCACCCCCTTTCACCTATTATTAGACCTATAGACCTGTGTGGGAGGTTATTTTCCCTCCTCTTACACTAGCCCTATAGACCTATGGGCGTGGGGGGGTGATGTTACTTTGCCCTCTGAGCCATCCATTCCCATAGGAACACACTGTATGAAAATGATAGTGTCCATTTACCTTTGTATATCCAGTAGAGGAAAGTGGACATAAAGATTTCCGATGGTTTGCTGCATGAAAGAAGAAAAGCAACAAACAAGTGGTGTTTGTTGCTTTTCTTCTTTAGGAGAGAAAAATGGAGTGAAAAAGAGCAAATTTATTGAACTTTTTTTCATTTTTTTCATAGAATATTCCATTGTTGTGTTGTTGCTTCAATTTTTGGTTCCATCTAATATTTACTGTTTTTGTTTATATAATAAAAAAAGGATTGACATTAAAATTGTAATAGGTATATATATATACAAGGTGTTACAAATGAAACTAAACTGTTGAATTTTATATTTTTGATTCTGTTAGCCATTGTTAACTTTTTTTGTGTGTTTTTGGCGATTTTCTGTTTCATTATTTTCCTCAATTATTCATCATTTCAGATAATGCAGTACATTTTAATTATTACGTAGGTTAGATTAAAATATAGCTTTGATCTCTAAATAACACCATTTTAATTTAAATATTGATTAGAAATGACAATTTATGGTTAATTTAAAGCGGTCAGTACATAGTGAATATTAGAACCACGTTTGTGCTCTCATATCGAATTCTTTTTTTTTTTTTTTTTCCTAATAATGAGTTTGATGACATTCCAACTAATTGAAATGCATTACATAGTTTTATCATATAGCAAACTGCCATTTTCTATTGGTGAAATTTCTTGCAATTTAGTAATTTTTCTCAATTGGAAACAGAACCTAGTGGACTTTGTACTTTTCGGAATTTTAAAAATTCTCGAATCATTGTACTTTTTTAAAGCTTTTTGGTTTCATAGCTTATCAAAATGCAAAATGGACGTGATTTGGTTTAAAGATCTTTTTGTAGAATTATTTTCCTTACAAAACGTTTTTAAGTAAAATTAGATCTATGCACTTTTTTTTTTGAAAATTTAACAAAATATGCAGTTTGAGCTTTTTTCATTTTTATTTTGGTTCAGCTGATTATATATTAATACACATATGGCACGTATATTATTGGTATATTGTACCAAAATGGGATTGGAACTGTGATGAGAGACCGATACGGTTTTTTTTTTAACCATTTTTAAACATTTTATGTAAACTTTTCACCTTCATATCTAGTGTGCACCTAATTGAGTTAAATGTATTTAAACATGTTCTACAAATTCCTGTGAAGGACTCACAAACCTATTTTGAAATAAAATATACATCGTATTTAATTAAAACCTCCATATGAACTTTGTATCTCAATATGATTATATATAGTCAGTTTTATTTTTATCATGTAATATATAATGCAACTAAAACACAATTAATTTGAACGTATTTAGTTCAAGTATAAATTAGGTATTACGAATAGTGTACAGGATGAAGCGTGTGACGTCATTGGGATTGCCATAAAATTTAGGATTATCATCGATTATGTTATTTAGTCTGATGGAAAAGGGTAATAATTAACAAAGATATTCAACAATGTCAACAAAAAGGATTCTTAAATTATTTGATTACATTTTTTTTAATCAGAAAAAATGACACAATCCTAAATTTCTGGTCAGTTTCTATGACGTCACAAGCTTCCTAGGGTGAGGTAGATCTAATACCTAGTACACACCTGATAATTTAAATGCATTTAAATAATAAATGTGTTCTACAGAGCTCTGCGAAGAACAAACAAACAATATGTCGAATTCAATTTATTCATTTAATAATCTGAAAATATTGAGTTAATACTTAAATATAATAATATAAACTATTGACATTAAAATATTGATTTAGTATTTCAATTTAAAATATTAATAATTAAAGTCAATTTTTATTTGGTGTTCATGTCCTTAACTGGATTCCGTATAATTCATCTAAACACATTTAACTTGAATTCATTTAGCTCATGACTGTGTACAAGGTGTTAATTAATGTTCAAATGTTTACGATTTTCTTTTTTTTTTTTCTTTTTTTCCTGTTTTAGGAATTTAGGACTCAGGAATGTGAGGGAATGAGGGTGAAAACGTCACAAACAAGTTGATAAGGAAAAAAAAAAAATGTCAAGTTTGGTTTTGTTCCAGATGAATTTTTTTGATTTCTTCATTGGAATGGTGAGTTGACATAAATCTCTTGTTGTTGTTTTTTTCTTTCTTCATTTCATTCTTTGCTTTTATTTCATAATTATTACTTTTGTTATTTTTGTCATGTTATTTGAAAATGTTTGTCACATGTTCCTCCCCCCTCCTACTAATTAGCTCCGTATATTTTTATTGCAATATCTGGTTAGAAATTCCTGTCAAATGATTTGACAGATTGGATTCCATTTAAGATAAATCAAGTCATCGCCAATCAAGAAAGAAATATTTTAATAAATATCACATAATTGAAGTAGGCCTATTTTCTTATGAAACCAAAATGGATTTCACTTAAACATGTTTTTGAAAATATCTTTTGTAGAAGTTAATGGCCATGGGCCTCATTACAGAAACACATTAAGACTTTCATATGACTGTCAATAGTCATATCTATCTCATAACCCTGTAATTTCTGTAAAAGCACGGTTTTATGACTAACATCGTTCACATTACAGATGCATGTTATTGGGCTGTCATAGCGTTATGACAGTTTTATTCTAGTTATAGAAAGAACCATAACTAAGTTTCGCAAAAAGTATCAGTGGATTCACATGATATTTGAGCGCTTATTGCACTTTAAAATACGTTTAAAAAAAAGTAACTTTGCATGAAAAGATAAACGAAAACCAAAGACGTCATCATCGTAATTGCAATTTTTTATATATAAACTCCTATAGAACAAATATATTAATGGAGATTCTGGTGCCATCTACTGTTTATTTTCTTAAACTTACCTATGCAGATAGCCTCTCAAAGGGTGGGGGGCACATTCCTCTACAGTGAGTGTGCTGTATAGTAGGCAACAGTGGGAAAGTGAAAGATATTTCAGTCATGATAATGATCTTCATCAATTCTTGTTTTTTTCTTCTTCTAACACCTTTGGCATAGATTTTTGTGAGTATGACCATAATTTTGAAGACCCACTGGCTCAGAGGGGGTTAGTTTTGTGAGAGTTATGGAGTTTGAGAAGGGGGAAGAGGACGGATAAGGGGGTGGTTCTTGCACTGCATGACTGAAACCTATTTATGGGGAGAAGTGTCTCAATGTCCTCTGGATGTCGATGGGGACATTGGAATAACAGTTTTTACTGAGCTAGCTCTACAAGTGGTAGGTAATGTGTCAAGGGCTTATTCTTTCTGGATGGGGTTCTTGTTTTTTTTTCTCCATCTCTTTCTCTTTTCATGTTTTTCACCTGTCCCCTATCCCTATTTCGCGCGTCTTGAAGGACACCTGGCGTTTTTAACACGCCTGGTTTGTCACCTTTTTATATATACAGTAGCACCTTTTGTATGGAGCTGTTGATGAATCTTCCGAAAGTTGACATTTCTAGCCAACTAATGACCCTCCTGACACTCTTTTTTTAATGTTTCCAAGTTCCCAACACCTTTTTCAAAGGATATCTTTTCTCTTTATTCCCTTTTTTTCTATCTCTCTACTCTCCACTCCCCACCCTTAAGAGAAGCCCATCATAACTTAAGCTCATTTCAAATATTTTAAGTTCTCCTTTTTTTAACCCCCTCCATAACCAGTTTCTCGTATTTCTTTTTTTTTTTCCAACTTTGGGCACTTATTTGTGATCAATGAGGTCCTCCAATTCTCTTTTCTCATGTTGGAGCAAAGAGACTTTAAGGAGGTTACCAAATAAGTCCCTCTGTTAACCTAGGTCTTCTATTGATTGCTTTCAAACACATTGAAAATGTTTTAACTATAATAGACTCATGTATGGCAGGCGCAGTGCTGCCAGTACACAAGTTAAAGATTTATTTTGTCTTGCAAGATGGAGGAGAAGAAAAGAAAAAAAAAGAAAAGAAATGAAAACCTCGTTATTGTTGGTTGTTGTGTCAAATCAAGTAAAGTCACTTGTAATAATAATAACAGGCATATGTAAAACGGAAACAATTATCAACAAATTGGATAATGAAAATGAAAAACAAACAAGAAACATGCGAAAACAATTATTTTTAATTACTAAAGTGCATGTAGTATAGTAAACAAACAGTTATTTCAGGTGTGTTAGATATGAGTCTCTGTAAAAGCAGCTGCCACCTTTCTATGTTTTTTTCCTTCGCTTTTGTTTTTTTTTTATTGTATTATCACGAGTATATAAAAAATATTCATGTATATTAATTATTATTACAGTTTTTGCGGTATTTTTACTGACTTTTAAGGTGGTTTTAAAGTATAAACTTTGACCTTAAAACTCTGGTTATATTCTATTTTTAGGTAACAAGAAGGGAAACTAGAAGGGTAGCGTGATCCCGATCACTTCAGTGTATTTTAATGTGCTTAACTTTTTAAAGTAACTAACCTTTTGCGTAAGTTTGGAAATTACCCGTTTTTAAATAGACGATATTTTTAATTTTTATGAAACGCAGAATAGACTTGAATTCAAAAAAGATAAATTTTAGTAAATAAAATAGGTTAATCAGCTTTAAAATAAGCTACTTGCAGGAAATAAATGCAACTTAAAAAGAGTACAAAGAATTTTCCGAAAACCGAAAATAAAGACCAAGTCTACTGAACTGAATTGAAAGGAATAAGGTCTAAATTCAAGAAGAAGAAAAGGTTTTGTACTTGAACTCTCGGAACAATGTTCCAACATAGGAAAATCTTGGAGGTGTTCTTTTGATTAAGAGCCACTAGCTTCCAAACTAAAGGCTGTAGTGTTGTTATATAGGTTGTGCCGAAGGCACTTAATATGGCAAAAGATTAGTAATTTAAGATGGTTTTAAGGCAGAAGATATTTTCTAATTTTTTTGTTTATGAAACGTTTATTTTGAAAGATACCAAAATGAAAATACCCTTAATCGATTGAGCTACCCTTCTAGTTTCTAAAACACTTTCTAATTTATCTTAATTTTGCTTCTTAAAGACAGAGAATAATCATGAGTTCGAACCACTTAGATCTAGTCATAAACCATCTTAAACTATTATAAACCATCAGTGCTAAAATAACCATTGGAGGTGCTGCTATACGTATACTGGAACTGTGGAACATAAAGACTAACTAGCGCTTCTATGGTGTTTGTATGTACGGTGCCTATGAACTCTATAGACTGAAGATGTGCAAAAGATAGCAAATAGCATTGATCGCTTGTCACTTTGAAGCTTTTTGCTAGACATGGTTTTCTTTTCTTGAAGCTAAGCTACCGGTTTGCGTCTTTCAAGCATCCTCAAGAAAGTAGATCTTGGAAGAAGATAATATGTCCTCGTATTAAAAATTGAAGTTGGGAATAGATAGACAGAGAGTGAGAAGAGTGTTGGGGGTGGGGTTACAAGAAAGAAAAGAACATATTGAAACCAAACAGTGTGCTACTTTTTTTTTGTCTTATCAATATGGGAAAATGGATCGATTTCACTTTTGAAGGTCCTTTGTGATGTGTTTTTTTGAAGGTATTTATATAGAAGTTGAAGAAAGAAAGGGCAACAATAAGGGCACACATATTCTCTCCCTTCTCATAGACGCATACATTCTACTTTAAGCTAGGCAGTGTCCTGTTACAGAGAGTGAGTATCACTTTCCATTTATGGGGCATTTAATATTCTTATACAAGTAGGACCTTTTTACCTGTTATTTTTTTTTTCAGATACTGTAATCGACATTTGAATTGCACGTCAAAGGACCTTCCTTGAATGATGCTCTAGATATTGTTGCACAGTGGAAAAGAGTGTAATATACTGTGTCTATAATTGTAAACGTGTATATTGATACAGTGCAACTAACTTCATAAACCATAATAGGTTTTTTTTTCTTTCTGGAAGTGGGCATTTAGTATTATTGCCCCAAATGCTCTCTTTATTTGGTCTCTATATAGAAGAAGGCTAAAGAAAAGGAGGGATTGTTAGGGCATTATTGTGGAAGGGTGGGTTTCTCCAATAGATAGATGCATAATATAAAAGTGGATTTAAATGGACATCATAAAAGAGAGAGAGAGAGCTAGGTCCCTGTTGACTTGAACATGGCGATGCATTGAACTTCAAAAAATGCATTTGTTGTCTAGTCAATGGGTGAATGTTTTCAATAGTTAATAGTAAATGGGTTTTTGCACCAGACAAAGAAGAAAACTCATTCACCACCACCACCACCATGTTTGTGTCTATTTAATTGGGTTTCCATGGGAGAATAGAAAATGTGCAAGAGAGCTGAATAAGTGCTAAACTGAATGAATAGTTAAGCTTAAAGGAGCTAGCTCTGTAAATGAAATAAATAACAAACAGAAATTGAACTGAATCTAAGATACTCTTAAGTGCAATTATATCGAAAGGAATGTATTAGCTTTCTTTTTTATGCTATAGTCACTTCAATAAAAATATTGAAGTGTGAATAGAACTGTTTTTGTTGTTTTAGAATAACTGATTAGAATTTTAATTTAATTGGTGTTAGAACCTGCATTTGTTTCTAAATTTCACTGGTAACTTTTTTTTAGAAATTTACAAAGATTAAAAAATATACTTTTCAACATCATGAATGTAGAATTTAGGGTCGTATTCTTAATGAATGTTTATAGTCAAAGGTAATGCTAACCTCATCAACTTTATATAATCTATAGTTTCATGTAAAAGTTGATGATAAACCAGATCAGATAAACCAGATTTCAGATACTGATTAAAATAGCTATGGGCTATAGACATGAAGCCGCATGAATAAAAAAGAGAGCAGTTGCTCCTGAGCATGAGTAAAGGGTATAAAAGACTATGTCCCCTATAAGCAAATGGTTGGCATCTGAGCAATTGCTCATTTTTGTATGAATAATGAAATGTTCATGCGGATATCTTTGAAAGCACTCACAATTTTCATATTAAAAGAGTATAGATGCTCACATCAACTACTGTATCATTATAGTAGATAGAAGGTATATTCATATAATTTAAACTTTACCGTTAAACATCCTCTTAAAGTACGATATTTTTTGGACAACCACAAAGTTCTCTGCCTTAATTCCTATAAGAGAATTTTGTTATGTGAATTTGCATTTTTGCATACTTTAATTTACAGATTGTGATTCGAAGGTATTCTTCTAGACTATGACACTCCGTATAGATATAACCCAAGCAAAATTGTCATAAACCCCACTTATTTTTTATTTTCCAGATTTTGTAGTGCTTACTTATGAAACATAAGGTTTATTAAACTAATAATTTGGAAGATGTGTTGATATTATATATATATAGTTTATACCATATATACCCTAGATGTACTGTATGTCAATTTCTATTTGAGGCCATTAATTTTGTAAAACATAACGTTCAGTTAGCTTTTCTTGTTTGTGTTGTTGCGTGGCGTTGCCCACCTACTTTGTGGATAATCTGAAAAATGAATTCATTGGGTTAGTTCTTGGTTTTGTTATACTTACTTGATGAGCTTGTTGCTCATCTCTGATCATTGATCAGTAAGCTTTTTTTTTTACTGTCGTGATTTAGGATTTGTAAAAAAAAAAGTTGGTTTTTTTTGTTTGAGCTGAACTTGCATTAGGAATTTACGTGTCTTTGCATTCTACTGTCATCTTAAATAAAACTTAATTCAAAGAACCACAGCTACAGTCAAGTCACTTCATGATCTTAAAAGTAAAAGTGAGATTTGAAGTTTTTCTTCAGTTAGTTATAGCAACGATTGCATTTGTTCACTGCTGTGTTTTTATGACAGCTGCAAAGAGCAACAAAGTAGGTTTTTATTGCCCCAATTTAAATATTGAAAAACTAAAATATATGCAGTTGTCCCACTCCTGAGTTTGGGTTAAATTTGCAATTAGATCTAGGTCTTACTTGGCATAGTATTTCAGTTTGCATCTATAGGACAGCATTCAGTCAGTTTCATTTGAGGGAGAAAAACATGAATGCCATTTGCAATGTTATTACAGTGCATGCCATTACCTGGTCACGCATGGGATTTGTTCAGAGTTGTTGACTACCCCACCAGATTGGGTCATCCTAGGTCGACTATCTGACGTCACAAACTAAGTTACAGTGCAGAGACTGTACATGCTGCATTTGGACTGTTGTATGTCTGAAATACAATAGAAATTTTAGGAACTCGTAAAGAAGTAAACTTGCATTCCGACAATGCATTATTAATTCGTCTGCACCAGAACACTTTGGAATTGTTATTTTGTTTATATTTTTGGGTTTTGACAATGCATTTCACAGGCCTTCTTGGCTTCTCGCAGAGTAATTTTTCAAATTCAAAACATGCCTCTATGGCTGGCAAGCTAATATATATATCAAATTGAAAAATTGAATTTCCTCTTTTGATTGCATATTTGGCAATGGCTACTTATGAAACGTTTTAATTAAAAAAAAAATAACATTAAAAATGGGGAAAAATTTAAAATTTCATTTTAATATAAGTGAAGTTATAAATTGTGGGCCACTAAGATGAGTATGCATTGCTTTATAAGTAAGATAAGGAATGATTTTCTTCGAAATTTGCCTATAACAAAGGAAGAATGTTATCGGCGTGCAAAATGTGACAATTTTCTTTTAACGTGCGGCTTTTTTGGAGTAATTTTACGCCAAATCAGCAAAGGCATAAGTTGAATTTTTCTTCTCGCTCTTATAAATTACAAGAAAGGGAAGGAAAAAAAAATTCATTTAGCTTTTTTTTCTTCTTCTTCATGAAGTTTTCATCACAAGAGTTTCGGGAAGTTTTTTTTCTCTTCGTTTTTTCTCCGTCTATCGTGAAAACAAAAGATAGATTTTTTATACATATCTAATCTTCAATATATAAGTATTTTTTATGCTTTTATAATAAGTTTGATGCACGTTGAAAAAAAAGGCCAATTTGCTGGATGATATCTTTCTTTTGATGCCGACCTATTATAATATAGATGGCTATATTATATAATATTACAAGTTGAATGTGTGACCGCTTCAAATTTGAATGCTCACTCTCTCTCCCTATCTTATCTATGTAACTATAACCCCCTTATACCTCAACCCCACTACTTTTATATGCCTACTTTTTTTTTGATAAAATTTTGTAGAAACTAGACAACAAAAAATTACATTTTAACCGCCCTTTTTGACAGCAAGCAATACCTATTGAAAATTAACTTTTTAAAACATTTTTTTGGCGCGTTTTTAAAGAAAAGAAATATTTTGCAAAATGTCAATATGGATGTTAAAATAAAAAGTTTTATATACCATGGAGAAAATGGCCATTGTTTTTAATTTACGTGGCATGCAATTTTTGCTTAATAATTCATTGGCAGTTTACATTATTACATTTGAATTTACATAAATTACATTGGTAACATTTACAAGGTTCAGTACAAGGATACAAGACAAATGTCGCTTTTAAAACCTTTGGCGCGGTCTTGGCAAGTTGCAAAAAAAGGTGGGATAAGCGTTTTCTGCAAGTCGGTTTGCAAAAAAAAAAACCTGTACGTTTTGAAAGAAAATGATCACACTGGCAGTTTATTGCAGGAAATATAGCTGATGTTATTGCAGTTTTGCAAGACGGCAGTATTTGACTTTTTATTTCTTGTTCTTAGAAAATCTCCAGAGGAAAGATAGCCAATGTGAATGCTGGTGAATGTAATATAACACATCACAGCTAATAAATAAGGCAAAAAGAATTAATTATGCTTTTTACGTTCAAAGAGACTGGTTAGAGGTTTAATTACAAAAAAACATACTTTTTTGCCTTAACTAATAAATAAGGGGTTCAGTGAACTCTATATATACCTTTCTTGCTTCGTTAATTATTTTTTATTAGCTTGAATATTAAAATATATACATTAAATACCATATATAAAATTGATGAATATTATACATTATTAACATCAATAGTTTTTGAAATTCAGTATGGTTAAATTTCTTAAATAAATCAGAAAGACTATAGTCTTTATTATATTATTATTATTATTATTATTATTATTATTATTATTATTAACATTATTATTAGTATTATTATTATTATTAATATTATCACTTTATTATACTGTATTATTATTATTTATATTATTTAAATTAAAATAATAAAGAGTGCACTATCCTTATTTATTTACATATATGTAAAAAAAACTGTTTTAAATATTATCTTATTTTCCTTTATTTTCTTCAGCAAAAATGTATCATTTAAAAAAAATGTCTGCTGCTTTAAAAACATTTTTTTCATTCATTTGTGTGCAATTTTTAAATTTCATTGCGTTTCATGTGCAGCTCATCGGGGAAAATGTCCAATAAGCTAGTCCGCCCCTCATTATTGAATTTGTACTGAACGGTGTCCGAGTGCGTGCAATTTACCCATCTCTCTCAACGTTATACATGTGACAGTTTCACTGTGAAAGTAATGAAATTTTAAGTTTACTCAATGTTGTTAAACAAGCTTCTCAACTTTTAGCGCAAGAAGAATTCAAAACAAAAACGTAGAGTTTGAAAATACTTTTAAGCCCAAATCTAAATTAGCTTTTATTCACTTGTCAATAATTGTAAATGAGTTAGTTTGCATATTGGACATACTGTATGTTGTGGTTAATTATTCTGCATAGAAAAAACAAAAACAAAATCTCTTTCAAAAGACATTCTGCCATTTCGTGCAGCACTTTCATGACGAGAGCTGTTTGCCCAAAACTCGAGTTCTAAATTAATTTAGGCGAAATGTGGCCATTGTTAGATAATAAAAGGGCAAAAACATGGGTTAATATAATTGTACAGGATGTTTCTAAACGAACTTTAGCTGTCGCTTGAAGAATATAACTATCGATTTTTATATTACAATAAATTTTCTAAAAAAAGAAACCTAAATTTTTTTTTGGTTGCACCCTGTGTGCCATTTGCTTAGGGGGAGGGAGGGCAGAGAAACAACATACAATATATTCGTAATGCACGGATTTAGTTTTTCCACCATAACAAACCAAGAAAGGAAAAAAAAGCTATTGTTAAATAGATTAATGTCCCATGTATAATGTAGTTTCAGTCAATATGGCGACGTTAATTGACATGTCATGGTGTGTAGTAGACCGCAGGGTTATTACTACTACTAATGCTACTAATACTGTTGCTATTATGGAAAACAAGATGAAGGAGAGAAGTGTGAAGCATAAATTAAGTTTGCACACCTACTAAATAAATTTGCATCAAATGAAATCACACACTACTGATTGAACTCAGTAGTAATATGTACAACAAACAGCTTATTAGAGATGGTGCCATTATAAATAATCAGTTTTTTTTTTTACCTTCTCTCCCTATATCTATTTTTCTCACGGCTTGAATTTTGTTTTTCGAAGGGAAAGAGTTTCTTCTTGTTGTTGTTATTATTATTGTTAGCAATGCTAAATATACATTGAACACGCAAAAAAATCATTTTTAAAGGTGTGAATCTCTTGATATTAATTTATATACTGTGTGCAAGCAGAAGGTTTGAAGGGGTTCTTTTTAAGGGAGAGAAATAGAGAGAAATTGGTTCATTTGAAGGCGGGTGGTTGGTTTGGTAATCAGTAATTTACTAGACATTAAATGTGGCAAACTACACACAGCACACGTATACACACCCTCACCTCCGGAAGGTGTTAGATAGGATTTCAATTTGCAGTGAACTAACTTCGTACAACTTCTATAGGTAGGCCTATATATTCTATTAACCATGACACATAATTTATGCCTCTGTATGATGCAGTACGCCATGTATGTGGTAAAAATAATTATGGTTATAGGTGCCATTAAAAATGGATTCACTGGACGTGCAATAATTATTGGATTATGGGCTTTAACGCAATTAGTAGTGATTTTATCTCTAAACAAATTTATTACTAGGGTTCTTGAATGTCATGCTATTCGGAAGCCTACAAATAGGGTCTAGGCGTGTAGATCTATTTAATATATTTCAAATCACAAAAATATTGTTCAAGAAATCGAAAGTGATGGCCAAAATATGCATGAAATGTATACTCATTGGTTGTACCTATGTGTGGTTTTATTAAATATATAAAAATTATATATTCATAGTAGGCCTACACTTACAGTATGTTAGGCATATATGTGTGCATGCTTCCAAAAACAGAAACCATTTTCAAATTTTTACAAGCAAGAACACTAGAAAGTAGAGAAAAAAAAAGCCGTGAAAAAATCTGTCAACATTGACATTAATTAGTGAAAAATTTTGTAAAATAATTGAGCTACAGCCCAGTCTAGGAAAGCCCATGAGGTCATGCAAAGCCCATAAGCTAGGTTTTTATAAAAGCCCACAAATCCCGACAGATCGTTGAGGTTAACCAAGCCCATGTGGCTCATTAAGCTGAGGGGCTTTTTCATAAAATCTTTACCCTGGGTCCAACCCAGCTCATTGGCTGGGATAACTTTTGAAAAATCCTGCATGTTCATGGGCTTTTTATTCAGGCTTCAAATTTACATCAAATCAAACCACTTTTCCTTCCAAGTATAAGTTGTAAAGTAGTCTTAAAAAGCTATTGGCATGTCAGAGATGCAATATGCATGATGCAATACCTGGTATAGCCATTTAAGATGTTCTTTATTTTTGTTTAGATTCTGTCTTTTTGCACAGTTGATTTTGAAATGTAATTTGAAGTGCAATGAGCATTGAAATATGCTGCCGACCAACTAATACTTTTGGCAAAACCTAGTTATGGTTTTTTTTATTTTTAAAATAATTCTGAAAATAGCCTACATGCTAATTTCCACAGACTAACAAAAGTGAATCCTTAAAAATTATTTTCTTTTGCCAAAAATATCCCATAAGGTTAAATAAATTCAGTAGGTGCATTGCAATTATGGTACATCCACTGATATTCTGATATCACTCCGTATACATAGCCCTGGTCGACATTAACTTAAGCGGGCTCAACAAGTTGCGTGTACTTGCCACGTTTTTAACTCGAACTCTGTGAAATGTGCGATGTGGACATGGTATTTGTGTCATTTTGTTATGATTTCTCATCACTTGTGTAGAAAAAATATGGCTTTCCTGGTTTTTAGAAAATTTAGATATATTTTTGACATGATAATGTCAGCATGTTAATAGTAAGTTACCGAATCTTTACAAAAGTTTTGCTTTTTTCGTCTTTTTTTTTCCAGTGATGTGGTGAACTTGAATTTGAAACATGGACACACAGTGATGTGATTATATTGGAAAAAAATACAGAAGTTGTTTTCTGCTTTATGTCCAGATGTGTATCACACATACACAGTTGCTTTTATTTTATTATACAAAAATGTCAACAATATATACAAGTAGAAAGTGGTTTTCATTGGATTGGAAAGAGAAAGGGAAAGCCGGCCTCCTCCACTGCAACCACCAGTTTTCTATCTTTTCCTGCAAACAATTCTAAAGATATCCTGACTTGCCGCCACTATTTCCGGTACAGTTGATATCCCCAAAACCCCATCCTTTCCTATAAACTTTGCAGACTTTTTGCAGGTTCCTATTTTTCTTTCTCTTTTTTTTTGTGTCATGTTCATCATCGTCCTGAATAAAAAAAAACACAAAAGATGTCGTTTTTGCGATGAAGTTGAGTGAAAAGTAGAAAGAAGTCTCCAAACGTAATAATAACTTCTAACCCTCACTCTTTCTTCTTGGTACATTTTTCTGCCGGGTTCTATTCTAAATGAAAACTTTTTATGAAACATAAAGAATGTTCTTTCTTATATCATATATTTTTTTTATTTGAAACAAGTTGTAGTTCCATTTCGTTGCTTTTTTGCTATCTCTCGTTTTTCATGTCCAATGTTTGAAGTGTCTTTCACATTTGGATGAAAGAATTTTCACGTGGTATCTTTTTTTTTTGCACTGGGTCAAACGTTTCTATCTTATGGACCCTATCTAAAATTGAAATGGGTTTCTATTATGGACAAAGTAACTGTATTGGTCAGTTTTTTTTTGAAGACTTAACACTTGTCTGAAGCGAGGAATGGCCACTGCTGTCTATAGAGCAACAAAGAGTCGTAAAAGGTTGAAAAATAGGCATATTTTGGATGGATGTGAGGATGTATGATGGTGATGGGATGCAAAACGTTCTGGATATTATTTCTCTGGAACGGGACCAGATATCAGAATGAAACCATTTGCATGTTGTTCAATAACTCAAATGTCACGCATGATGCATCTGTGCAAAATTCAAGAGTCCATGGACAAATTAGTTATTTTTTTTTTTAATTAAACCTTAGAATCATAATGGAGCGTTCTTAGTGTCTTTTATGTCGTCTGAAACATTGTTGCCGATTTTTATAATGTATACACAAAGGTCTATATGGTTTCTTGAATCACTTGGTAGCTTTTTAGAAGGATATGCAAGGTTTATTTTTAAGCTGCTTTAAATAAACGTTGTTTCAGCAACGTGATCATGGATGGCGCTAGCATAGTTAAAGACTTTTATCGCTAAAATATAATTAGCGTCTTAATTAAAATATAAAAGGTATGTCATGAATAAGAAAACAAAATTAACTTAGTTTGATAATCTGTTATATTCCTATTAAATACACAAGAGAAGTAAAAGCTTGACTCAGTAACCCCTACAACTGAACATCTCTGGCAGATCTATTTTTCTGTTGGGTCGCGAACCTATAAAGGGGCCCCGTGCCACCCCTGGAGAAAAAGACCTATATAGGGGCCCTGTGCCATCCTTGGAGAAAAAGAACCGATAAAGGGGCCCCCGGTGGCCCCCTGCCGCCCCTAGAGAAAAATAACCTATAAAGGGCCCCCGGGGTCACCGTCATCGTCCATTGGGTCTTATCTATTTGTTGCTATGCCTTGGTGGTTATCGAGTATTTTACTTCTTTTGTGAGTGTTAAAACGGAATACTACAAATTGTGACAGTAAATTTTGTTTTCTTAATCATGACATAGATTTTATATTTTAATTAAGGCGTTAAATACTTGTTTAATATAGATCTATTATATGATACAGGTTTTTAACGATGCGAGCGCTATCTATGTCACGTTGAGGAAACAACGTTTATGGGCTCTTTGAGGAGATCACCAACCAATTGGCCAAATACATTCCCTTCTCAGATGGTTTTTTTTCCTCAAAATTCAAGAAGAAAACTTAGTACTTGATGTGCCATTTTTAAACCCTCCAAACAGGATTGCTGTCAAGTGTAAAGTTTCTGTCTTGAATTTTGGGCTTTGGTTCAGTCTGTTTTTTGAAACATTTCTAAAAAAGTGAATTTGCACCTCTCAGAAATGAAACTTTTAAGAAATTTATATCCGTACATATTTGAGAGTTTCTTCCTAAAGAGAGAGAGAGAGAGAGATGTATCTTGAACTCTCAAGTCTTGTTTTGATTTTGTTTCCCCACTTGACTTTATATTTAGACCAATGACTTATTCTTGACATTAGAAAGTAAATCAACTTAGCAAATAAAATGAAATAATTAGGACCAATTTCTGTTTGGTTCATTTTTTTTTTGTTATCTTCTTTGTTCCTCTCTTAAATAACACCCACTATTATTATCTTGTCGTCTGCGGTCAGTCGTTCATTGCAACTCATTTTCAAACAACAATGGTTTTTAGAAATCTCAGGGTTTTTATTGTTGGTTTCCTGCTTGAATTGTCTTCTCAACAGAAAAAAAAAACCATATGTAACGTGCAAGTAGTATAAATAATATCTGATTCAACAATGATGGTCATTTAATATTTATCTAATGACCGTCAGTTGTCTTCATTAAATTTTCTGTCTACTGTAAATTACACAAGAGATAGAGAGAGAGAGAGAAAACTTCAATCAACTAAACTGCTTTTATATTTTATTTTGATATGTAATACTTGGATATGTTTTTTGTATTGAAAAGAGAAGAGAGAAAGGGGGTGGGGGCGGTTGCACAACAAGCTCTTATCTCAAACTATTGACTATTCATTTCCATATGGTTGAGACACCCATATATTTCTAGCATAGGCCTATATGTACTGAATTAACAATTGCACCCTGTTTTAAGATGAACTTCAAAGATGCAGCTTCCGGTTCACTGTGGTGACCATTGTCCATCTTTTTAGAATATATGTATATATAGTTTCAATTATGTCAGACTCTCTTTAGACAGTTCTATAATTGGAAGTGAGCTATTAATATGGAGGCTCAAGGAAACTTGGGAAAGGCTGGACTCAAGGTTAATATAGGCATCATGGGTAGCCCTAATGAATCTTAATTGGCTAATGAATTTATGGCTGCTTTTAGTCGGTAAATACTGCTGTTATATAAAAGCTGACAGGATTCTCTACAATTTCTTATCAAGGTGTGTGGCGCCTGAAAAAGCACCAAATTGAAGGGGGCGACTGAATAAGCGCCAAATTGAACAAACGCCAAACTGAATAAGCGCCAAATTGAACAAACGCCAAACTGAATAACCGCCAAATTTTTGGCTTTTATTCAGTTTGGCGTTTCTTCCATTTGGCGCTTATTCAGTTTGGCGTTTATTCAGTTTGGCGGTTATTCAGGTTTTTTGTAAATTGTGATGGTCCAAATATTGTGAGCTTTTATAGACGTCAGACTGTGCAGATTTGCAGCTAACCTAACCTAACCTAACCAATCCTAACCAAACCTAACATAACCTAACCTAACCAATCCTAAGCTAACCATGTGTTTATCACATTTTGGCGGTTATTCAGTTTGGCGCTTGTTCAGTTTGGCGTTTGTTCCATTTGGCGCTTATTCAGTTTGGCGTTTGTTCCATTTGGCTTTTATTCAGTTTGGCGTTTGTTCCATTTGGCGTTTATTCAGTTTGGCGTTTGTTCAATTTGGCGCTTGTTCAATTTGGCGCTTATTCAATTTGGCGCTTGTTCAATTTGGCACTTGATCAGCGCCACCAATTGAAGAAGCATAAAATTGAACAAATGCCGAACTGAACAAACGCAAAACTCTATAACTGTGCCAATTTTTTTTGGTGCTTATTCAGCTTGGTGTTTGTTCAATTTTGCACTTCTTCAGTTTTCTCCCAATCAATGTAACATATAATTATGTTTTCAAATGCACCCAATGAGGAGTTAAGATTGATGTTGGACACATTTTGAAGCAAATGTCTTTAAAATTAATCCAGTATAATTAAAATTGTTTAAAAGTCCACAATAATAATGTGTGGTGCCGAATACATTGTATGTATGGCAATGGACACTATGCAGTATAAGCCTGGAATTAATTAATAAAGCCAGTGAAGCTTATTTGCTCCATATGTGAATGAATTTAAACCGTTTATCTATTTGGATCCTCAAATCGAATCTACCCCTTTTCAATATACCACCGTCCTGTATACATTTTAATTTTGTATTGACAATACATTTTGAGTTATAAGGGGGAGGTGTATGGGAGAAGGGGGGGGGGGTGGGGGTTAAATTTTGAGTTCAATTTGGACTCCTGGGAAATTGAAAATGGTTAGAAGGGGGGGGGGGGGTGTGAAAATTCATGTCATCTCTCATCAGAGAGATTATCCATCAAAGAGTGAAATGGGGGGACATGCTGAGGAGTGACCCTAAAACTTCTGTGTGGTGATGAGTTTAGAAATGAAGGGGGAGTTTAGAAATGGGGGGAGTGAGAAGCATTTATTCCATCATTGAACATGTCTTAGAAGTTTTTGATTTAATTTATTATCGATTTTACAAATTAAATTTCAATTTTTTTTTTTCCTTTCTAGTTTTATTTTCCAATTTCATTGCCATATTCCATCCAATTGGCTTCTTTGCTGTCGCAATGGATTGTGAAGAAAGGGATTTTAGGACTTTTAAGGTATGTCAACAGTCCTGTTCATTAGTGTAAAAAATTCAGAAGTTTTGTTAAAAACTAGAATAAGTATAGGCGAATGTGCCTGAAATATGTTTTACAGTGAAAACCGTTTAATACACAAAATCGATTAACACGATTTATATTTTCGGTTCGATTCCTTAAAATAGCATAGAAATTCATTCTTTTAACAAGAAATTCGTTTAACACGACAAAAAAGTGTTCCAACCCGTTCCATTTCGTGTTAAATGGTTTGCACTGCAATGTGTATTTTAAAACTTTGTTACAATTTGACATTTTGGTGCACAGGTGGTTTTTTTCTTCTTCTGGATAACGTCATGAAATTGGTGTGGTTTCAAATTGGAGTAGCTTGAAGTAATATAGAAGCAATGCAAAATCGCCTTCTACTGCGCATGTGCAGAATGCAGTCTTATGAAGCAGTATCGACTTAGGTAGGTGCATTTGAACAGTGAACATACATTATGTGTTGAAGATTGATGCTGTACTTACTGTTCATGGTGGGAACTAAGGCTAAAAGCATATTTAGCATATTCGCCTACTATTCTTGTTTTTTTGTATTTTTCAACAAAACTTTATATTATCCAAATCATTGTCAGAACAGTTATTATCAAATTTATTTGTGAGCCAACCAGGCACATAGTACTCGCTACAAAATGCTGGGTTGGCGATGTCCGGCATCGGTGCTCCCCCGGGGCCCTTTTTAACATTTATTTTTAGTGGTGAGCACAGCGAGCCACGCAAATTGACGAGATCTTTTTAATAAATGGTCACAAAATAAACTTATAGAAATTCAAAATTCGAATTTGAAATTATATTCAGTATATAAAGAAATATTCAACGGTAATATAAACACTTCATGTAACGATTTCATCGCAATACTTTAAATTTATAAGCATTACGGACAGGTTAATGGATTCCTCACTTAAAAAGAATATGATTGGGCTTTTAATACTTTCAGAATAACAGGGTATTGTCAAAAAGAAAGTGAACCAGAAATGTAGCGATTGAGGACAGTTCCTTTTAGAGCTGGCCCAAAGGCTATGTTAATATTTATTTTGTTCTGTTAATTGAAGGTATGTTTATGTTTTTTATCAAGAAATACAGTATATGACAAATGTTCTTTTAAATTTCCATAAGTGAAGGCTTAGACCTAATGTAAAGTTTTGGATAACAATTCATTTAAGTGAAGACATCGGCCTATTTGTAAATGAACAGAAACTGTAAAGATTGGAATGCTGCACTGCAGCCATATGAAGTAAAGAACTCAGAAAGATGGAAACTACTGTCAATGTTTATCCATAGTGACTCTGGTTACAGTAGCTCCAAACATGCAAAAACACCTTTGAAATTTAAAGCATTTGTTAAAAAAAAGTTTGGTAAACGTAAGTTTATATTTTAGTTACAAGAGGTTCTCGGAGGCCACCCAATTTTGAGATGATTTCCAGCCTCGAAGCTCTTACAAGAGAGGGCTTCAACATTTTCTTAACGAACTCTGAACGAAAACTTTTTTTTTTTTCGGATTTTTTAACAAAAAGTTTATCAGGTTTATCGAGATGGTCGCCAAAAATATGATTCATTTTTTTACTATAGGGAGAAAGACAGAGATAGGCCCTATACTTGATTTCCGCTCAATCAAATGTGTTGAACCAAAGTTGATTTCATTGAACGGTTATGTGGCTTTTTTATATTGATTCCTTCTTCTCATCAAAGTAATAATGCAAATAGATTATCTGAAGAGGGCGCTGACAGTGAAGCTTGTTGTCGCACGAGTTATGGCCACGTGCGCTTTAGAGGGTCTTCTTCTTTTCTATCCTATTGTGCGAAAAGAGAAAATTGATAACAGAATCAGGTTCATGATCATTTCCAATGATCTTTCTCTCTCTCTGTCTTTCTTTCTCTTTGAAGAGATGATGATGATCATTGATCATTGATCAATGCAAGCGACCATGTCGTAGACTTGAGTTGGGGGAGAAAGGGAGAGAGACAGTGAATAAAGTTGTTGTTGGTTGTGAGGGTGGTTTTAATGTGAAAATTGAAAGAAAAAGAGGATTTGAGAGAATAAAATTGAGACTTAGGTTACTCTAATCATATTTTATACGAATGAATAAGTAATGCTTGGTGAATTTTGCTTTTGTTTAGGTCACTTTGGTCCACTGTACAAATGTAATGCATAAGACACATTACAAAAAAAAAATTTGCGAGGTTTCTATTGATTACTATCAAAGGATTTAAATATGTTTGCCTGTATTGGTCTAGTCTAGTCTAGTCTTTAGACTTTAGTGTTCACTTATTATTATTGGTGGTTTTCAAAACAACTTTAAGAAAAAAGAAAAATAGAAAAGTTTTTAAAAATAGAGAAGTGTAACTGAATCACTAAAACTGTATAAAATACAGATGATTATTTCTGGCTTGTCAGTCAATTTCTAAAATTGACTCGTTGTATATGTGATGGATTTTGTTAGTTCAATCTAACTTTTATTGCTTTTCAAAATCTTGACCAGAAATTCAATTTATGTTTTGGATCTGAACTGATGGAAACTGTATGGTAAATGTGTTGTAGATTGACAAGCCTTGTAAAGTGGGAACATTACACATTTGTTCGAATTGAAATGCTTGTAATGATGTGGAAACATGAGCAATTTAGTTCTTAAAAAAAGGCCAAAAAGATTTTCTACGCGCACACAATTGAAGAAGAAAAATAGACAAAAATGGTTTTGACGTGTGTGGCGATTTTGATACACAATTCAGGTTTAACAAGCCAGGATTGACATGACAAAATTGATCATCTGTATCCACCCTTAAGTATATGTCTGCCTTGTTTTGGGTCTAGTTTTTAGGCTTTGATGTTGGCTAATTCTTGGCGGTTTTCGAAACAACTTTAGGGGCGAGGTTACACCGAGGAAATATTGTGTGGCATGTGGATGGCGGCAAGCGACATCGTGTAGCATACTGTTACGTGCGGCACCCAAAAAATCTTGCAGCATGCGCCATTCCCACATGGCCTATAACATTTCACTTCTCCTTTTTCAATGAAAGACAGTATCGTTTCATTTCACTCCGTTGTAGAGGTGAAGGAGACTGCAGTATGCGTCATCCCTTTGTTTCCACTCGGATAGAAAACAATGCCAACAACGTGCAACATGACGCGCGAGTCACATTTGTAGTATGCCACAGAAGAAACATTAGCTATGTCCACACACGTGCATTTTTGCTTGCGTTTAGTGCACTTGTATGACGCATGCGTTTGACGAAAGTGACGCATGCTATAGTGCATGCCTTAAACATGTTGAACGGTGTCGAAAACAGTAATGCATGCAGTAGCCTAACGCTCTTGATTCTGAAGTAAGTGGATTTTCCTTCAACACTGCATTCAACTTTAAATGTTGAACGACTAGTGACGCGTTTAGGCATGCGTTCATGACACGTGCCAAGAGGCATGCCCTTGGCGAATGCAGTGTGGAAAATAAAAAGGAACGTGAAAGCACAAAAGGAATATGAAAGTGCACAAGTGTGGTGGACATAGCTATTATGCGTCATGCCACATATTGCACAATATTTCCTCCGTGTAATCCCGGCTTAAGAACAAAAATTTGAAACTGTTTAGAAACTAGAAGAGTAACTGAATCACTTGCAAAGTCGGCAGTACATGTAACATCAAACTGATGTCTTTAAGAATTACTTTTTATGGCAGTTTAAACAATGAAAAAATATAAGCTTTTAAGTAAATATTTTCTGAATACGTTATTAAAAGGGATCTTTTAATAATAAGAAGAAAAGAATGGAGCTCAGAAATAGACCATTTCCATCCATGTTTTATTATTTGTCAGGGCCTTAGCACACACACGACTTTTGAAACACTTTGAACTGCGACAAAATGAAGTCTAAGGTATAGCTGGACTGTCGTTGCAATGTATTTTCTATCGAAGAACGACAACCTTGACATATATAGGCGACTTTTAACTGTGTGCCAAGGTTTGCGTCTTGCCAGAAAAAAATACATTGCGACGACAACCCCGCGACGCGAGACTCAAATGTTGCCTGTGTGCCAAGGCCCTTAAGTGTTCATTCAGCTTCTTTTTTTTTTTTTTGCCTTTTAGTATATGAAAAAGGGTCATTAAAGTGACAACATTCTTTTGGTACAAGACACAAGTAGTGACATATTACGACCATATATTTCGTGTGTCTTAACTAAAAGGATACACTCCATCTAGCTAACATTTATTAAAGTGTATTTGAATATTTATATCTGGAGTCCTAAAGTTACTTTTATAAAAGATAGAAATCTATTGTTCTTCTCTCTACATTTTTATGCAGCTCTTTATACTTTTTTGAGAAAAAGAAATGCAGGATGTTATTTAATATTTCTACATAAATAACGTCACTATTTGCAAGTAAAAGGAAAACAAATATTAATTTGTTTTCGTGTAAATAAACGACACAACTTTAAAGTTTGGTAAACTTAACTTTTTCATTTCTTCTCCTATTCTGAAACGTTTGAACGCACTCTGTATTTGTATACAGCCTGCTTAAAAAGTGTCCTTCCCCCCCCCCCACCAATGTATAGTTTGGAAAAGTTACATACCTTGCGATAGACATGCAATTCCACATGTTATGCATATTTTAGTTTACATTTGTATACTAATACTTTTATAACTTCATTTGTTACACTTATATATAACATAGGCCTACATTATAGTACATTATTTATATATATATTTAAAATAATTTATTAAATTTTTGTTTTATAATTGTGAACCGAAACTTTAACATGCACAGTGCACGGCATTGGAGTTTGTTATATCAGTAAGGTGGCGCTGATCAAGCGCCAAATTGAATAAGCGCCAAATTGAACAAACGCCAAACTGAATAAGCGCCAAAGTGAACAAACGCCAAACTGAATAACCGCCAAATTTTTGGCTTTTATTCAGTTTGGCGTTTCTTCCATTTGGCGCTTATTCAGTTTGGCGTTTGTTCCATTTGGCCCTTATTCAGTTTGGCGTTTGTTCCATTTGGCGTTTATTCAGTTTGGCGGTTATTCAGTTTTTTTGTAAATTCTGATGATCCAAATATTGTGAGCTTTTATAGACGTCAAACTGTGCAGATTTACAAACAGAACATGCTAACCTAACCTAACCTAACCAATCCTAACCTAACCTAACCTAACCTAAGCTAACCTAACTAATCCTAACCTAACCAAACCTAACCTAACCTAACCTAACAATGTGTTTATCACATTTTAGCGGTTATTCAGTTTGGCGCTTGTTCAGTTTGGCGTTTGTTCCATTTGGCGCTTATTCAGTTTGGCGTTTGTTCCATTTGGCGCTTATTCAGTTTGGCGTTTGTTCCATTTGGCGCTTATTCAGTTTGGCGTTTGTTCAATTTGGCGCTTGATCAGCGCCACCGGTTTATGGTTCCTTGCAAAAAGTTGTAATGTATTTTTAGATGTATTTTTGTCATGTAGTTTAATTATTTTGCAAAAGTTATGAATTTTAGGGGCCTTAGGTAATAGGTATGCACTATGCACCTATGGTAAGCCCTAGACCAGTGTTTCTCGAACGTTTCTCAATGGCGGACCACTAGATAAGTTGTCGATGCACGTAATGGACCACCCACATTAAAAAGATCTGCTGCGCAAGTAGCCTTGAGCCAGAAATGTGGTTGGAGGGGGGGGGGCGGGGGCGCACTCCTTTCGTCCTCATATTCAAGCAAGGAGAAGTTATTGTTACTTGAGTCTGTTGATTTAGCGGACTATAATCTGTTTTTGTAACTTCCCTTATGATAGTTGGAGTGTACAAATATTGCGGACCATCTAACACCGAGCCATGGACCACAGTTTGAGAAACACAGCCCTAGTCTGAAAATCGCCACTGTGTCTGTTATTGATTTTTTTAAGACATGTCTCTTTATTTTCTAAGTTTCTCAAGACTTTGGCAGTTCACCCTCCTCTTCCTCCTCCTCCTCCCTCTTCAATTAATGTCAATTTAATAAATATCGTTTTTTTGTGTTGTGTGTTTGTAATTTGGCGGCCATTGATGTTGAGAGAGAGAGAGAGAGAGAGAGAGAGAGAGAGATTCCTTTGGCAAGACTGAAAATTAAATGTGTTTCAGAGGGGTGAGGAAGAAAAGAAGAAAAAAAAAGGTTAAGATAACATCTTCGATTAGAGTTTTAGCTATAAAAAAAAACAAGTCTTGATATAGAAAAATCACTCTTTATTTTCGATTTCGAACTTTTAAGGATGCGAGGGGAAAAAGTTACTTCAACTATTGATCAAGATTTTTTGGACATTTTGGATCATTTATAAAAAAAAACCACCCAACTAACTCAACTTAAGGTGACTATTATATTATTGCAAGACTCGGTTTCAGAGATCGATTTGGATTTCACGAGATTATTTTTCTAGATTTCCTTTCGTGTGAAATGGAGTAACTTAGTAAGGTGTTTTAGTGGAGTTTGAAAAGGGGGTGGTTGGGTGAAAAGAAAAAATAAATTATTATTCGGTGTGATAAAAGTATTTAACCATGTTGCCAGGTAGATCTTTTGTAAGCAACTTTTTCTTCTTTTTTTCATTTCTAGTCTTTAGGGTATTTCTTCATTTAAAGAGACCTTATAACCCCCAGGAATTTATCGTTGAAATATTGCTGAAACTTAACCAAACGATTGTCGAAATAATTTTCGAAATAAAAAGAAAGTCATTAAAATCGTAAAAAACTTAAAAATGAAGTGACTTTCATGAGTGACCAAAAACAACATAAATTTTAAATGTCACCTCACATTTGCCATAATTCCTTAATCAAATACATGTATTCCTTACCCTATTCATATTCAACTCAATACAACCTTTCAATCAGCAAAGGGGAAGCCACATGGAGGGTGAGGGTGAGGCAATATACAGTTATAGACCATAATATACAGCAATTTTACATATTGTTTCTTTTATTATTAATTAATTAATTATAATTATATATGTATTAAGCTATGTCTGTCTGTGTATAACGCTGTACAAACAAGTCGCAAAAACGTAAAAAGTACGTCAGAATTTATTTAAATTTAAATGAACCGGTTACTTCCCATGGTCAACTTCATGTTGCGCTCTCCCGATCCAACAACCCAATCATATGACATCATAACTTTCACATTTTGGTGATTTTTTGTAACGATTCTTTTATTGACCACTGAAGATTTCAGTCACCATCTACAGTATCTCCATAGAAGAAAAATGTGTGATTTTCTGATTGAATTTATCATAAAATGTGAAAATGAGCTAAGCTAACCTCTGCCCTAAAGCCATTTTGCCCTAAATGGACACTTGCCCTAAAACGATTAGTCAAAATGAAAATTTTTCAAAGGTAATAATAATATTATTATAATTATCATCATCATCATTATATGGGTCTTACACTAAGACCCCTGCATTGAGTATTATTTCACATTTTGTCATTTTTTTTTCTTTTACTGTGGACATTATAAATTGATTAGTGTTTTTAATACTTCTTTTTGGAAGGAGGTAAATTCTACTGTAGGTAAACGCGTGTACATGTATATTGTGATATTTTCTTTTACTGTGAGATTCAGAACAGATTTTTTTAAAAGCAATTTTTATGTTTCAATAGCATAATTATATATGCACTAGTGGGGTAACCCGTCATAAATGACGGGAGCAAAATTCACATTGCGCATGCGCGTCATTTGTCCCTTTTTTACTCTTTTCATTTCAATTTCAGTCACCCCCTCCCACTTTTTCCCCCTCCACGTTTCTCTCTCTCTCCCTCTTCTACACTTTCCAACCTTTTCCCCTTCTCCAATGTAATATCACGGGGTTCTTGGATGAGAAGGGTGCAACATATAGTTGACCTTGAGAAAAAAAAGCTGTTCATTTCTTCATTTATTTAAATTTATATAAATTCCGATGTGCTTCAAGGTTTTTGTACAGTGTTACTCCACACACACACACACGCAGACCTGTGATATTATATATATACTAGTGGGGTAACCCGTCATAAATGACGGGAGCAAAATTCACAGGCAATTGTGCGCATGCGCGTCGTTTTTTCCTTTTTTTACTCCTTTCATTTCAATTTCAGTCACCCCCTCCCACTTTTCTCTCTCTCTCTCTCTCTCCCTCCCTCCCCCCTTCTACACTTTCCAAAGGAAGAGTTCAACATATAGTTGACCTTGAGAAAAAAAAAACGGTTCATTTATTCAAATTTATATAAATTCTGACGTGCTTCAATGGTTTTGTTACTCCACACACACAAACACATACACAGACCTGGGATATTATATATATAATAATAATATTGACATTTTTAACGGTGTTTAATGTGTTCTTTCTTTTTCTTTTTTTTTTTAAAGAACAATCAAAAGTGATTGCAGTCTACATGACGTCATTATCACGGGTTCACAGTACATGAAAGGAGGAGAGTTGTACCAATTCGTGTACAAGTGGATCTAATGGGTGACTTTTTGTCGCTGCTGTTGCTACTTATTATGAAGATGCTAAAAATGAAACACTGTGGTTGCGAGTTTGAAAAGTGCATAAGTGACAAGAAGGACTCTTCTTCAGATGCCTTACATCAACAATGGGGACACTATGGCCTGGAAATTGTTTGGAAATCATCCCTTCTCTCCGGGCCAGTGATCAGTCCGGCTGTTTTCTGTTGTGAGGGATCTTGGTTTGCTGGTTGTGTGCGCTTGGACTTTGAGCTTGTGCCAGTGCAAGCGTAGTAGATCTTTTTTTAAGATGGGTGGTGTCCTCGTGTCCATCAACAACTTATCTAGTGGTCAGTCAGTGGGAAACGTTTGAAAAACACGGGGCTAGAGACTAGAGTCTAACGGCGAGTTGGCTAGAGTTCTGTTAGATGGTCGTTGGGGGTAGATTTGCTCCATATGATTTTGGCCAATAGGAATGCAGTATTTTTTTCCCAGTAAAGTAGCATGGAGAATGCCATGCTTTATCGATATCGGTCGATGAAGGCATTAATTTGCTTTGATGATAGACGAAGAACTCTTCAGCCAAGGTGTTTGATGAAATATTGATAAAACATATTTTTTTTAAATGTGTTCTTTTTTATGATTATATATTAAATTTAATAAGGTTTTGATTTTTTACAGCGAAAAGCAGCTATAGTAGCCTATTCAATTTAGTTTAAGCCTCGTTTTCACAGTGGTAGTTCTTTCGTGAGAGTAGCTGTCATGAAAGTTGCGATAGTTCACTCTCACGATAGCAACTGTCTACATGTCTTGAAGTATAACGTGACAGTTCTCTCACGACAGTGTGACGTCTACTTCACAGATATCATTGAGTCAACAACAGTGTTGCCCTCTCTCTCTCTCTCCAGAAGCCAAATTTCCCTACAAAGTCGCCATTTCCCTTCAAGCGGGTCACTCGATAACTATTAATATTGCGACTGCAGTACTATCAACTATCTAGTCAAACGAGGTAGTTGTGATAGTGCGATTGCAACAGTGGGATAGTGGCTACCATGTGGTTTTCACGATGGTTTTTGCGATAGTTGCTCTCATGATAGCAACTATCGTGAAAACGAGGCTTTACTTTTGATTTTTAAGAGCGATTTTTATATACTGCAAGAATAAAATATAGCATTCCTATTGGCCAAAATGAAATGAAGCAAATCTACCCGGAAGGACCGTCTTCTATTACACATTGTTTTAAATGGTAGGTCTGTTAAACGCAAAAGATGCAACACGTTCCATTTTCCAGCATCACGGCACTCACTTAGCCTCTCAGCGTCAATTTAATCATATCGGATAAGACCCAAATTTGTAATCTTTTCATTTTGTGATTCAGGCATATATATGCGCACAATGATCAGTTGTTACTTCATTGAATTCTACATTTTGAAACTAAGACTTGACGTAAATATCGTCGTCTGTAAGAACAAGCAACTGTTGCAAGAAGGAACCGCATTTGGCGACAACATTGCCGCACTACATAAAGTCGCTCGTGTTCGAGTAGTCTAAAATGTCCAATGAGATTTTGATTTAGTTTATTATGAATGCACTTACGGCTGTCATGTCGCAGCACCGTCGCACGTGTGTCACATCGTCCATGTTTTTCGTACTGGGTGCATTCGGAAACAAAGGGAAATGCTATTATCTTTAAGGGAAACTAAAGATGGGCAAAGGCATCTTTTAAGCCTCGTTTTCACGGCGATAATTCTTTCATGAGAGTAGCTGTCATGAAAGTTGCGATAGTTCACTCTCATGATTGCAACTGTCTACTTGTCTTGAAGTAACGTGATAGTTTTGTCCTGACAGTGTGACGTCTACTTGATTACTTCACAGATATCATTGAGTCAACAACAGTGTTGCTCTCTCTCTTCCTACAGAAGCCAAATTTTCCTACAAAGTGGATATTTTCCTACAAGCGGTGTTCACTCGACAACTATTACTATTGCGACAGTATACTATCAACTATCTAGTCAAACGAGATAGTGCTATCGCAACAGTGCGAGAGTGACTATCATGTGGTTTGCACGATGATAGTTCTCGCGATAGTTGCTGCTGTCATGACAGCAACTATCGTGAAAACGAGGTTTTAAAGACAACATCCGGGAATTATGCTAGCCCCACCTCCCGCTCTTAAGAAAGCAAACATTTAAGAGGGCTATTTATATGGCTAATTTTAAAAATGACCAGTAGATAGTGCCAGCGTCTCCACTGTTTAACATGGTGCGTGTTTGGTTTTTGTTTACATTTTCACGCACAGTTATTTTTAAAACGTAATGAAAAGCGCAATATGCATTCAAATATATGGTGACTCCACTAATACTTTTGCAAAACCTGACTATATTTCTTTCTATTTTTAAAATATTTCTGAAAATAGCTTACATGTTAATGTACATAGGCGAATAGAAGCGAACTATTCGTATTATGGAAATTATCAAGTAGGCTATTTTCGAAGTTTTTTAATAAAAAAAAATAGACCGAATCCTAACTATAGGTTTTGAAAAACCGCCCTGGGCGGTTCTTGAGTTTGCCGCCCCTCCCTCACAAAAAACACAAAACGATACACATCCGTGGCGTAACCAGGATTCCGGTCTGTGAGAGGCCAAACGACATTATCGATATCCAGTGATTGAAATGGTTTATATAATTTTATAATTAATTATGAAATTATTAAATAAACCAGTACCCGGACTTAAAAACATAATCCTGGATTGCAGGATACAATTTTTTTTATAATTTTCTTCTTCGGCCATCTTAAAATAATTTTCTAAAGCTCCTTCAACTATCTCGATAGGAAAAAAAACTTTTTTTGTCGTTCATGCCGCCCCCAAAAAAGTGCCGCCTGGGGTGGACCGCCACCCCTAGCTACGCCAGTGCCGAACACACACTATGTTAAACGATTATACCAAATATTGTATCATACTGATTTTCTTCATGCCGCGATTAGCCTCTTATAGAGATTTGGAAGTTTAAATTTAAGAGGGCGACTTTTAGTGTGAATGTCAGAATGCAAAGAAAATTGTAGACGTCGTGTTTGCATCATATGGCCAGAATGGCCTCCTCATGTGAGGTTTTCTGTGGACCCTTTTATTTGATAAGAAAGTGGCAGAACATCTAGCATCAGCCGGAAATTCTTTCTTTTTTAAAAAAAATTGTCTACGAATTGGAACAAAATAACCATTATAGATTTTTTTACAACACGAAAAATTATCTTTTGTATCTTAACTTTAAATTTCGAAATATTTATGTTTTTTAAAAAAAATCCTATTTTTAAGATGGCTACGGACTATAGTCACTAGTGTAACCGAATTATTAAAGCTGAGCATCCACTAGGTCAGTATTGCGACGTGGTGCGGCGCAGGAAAAACGGCCCCTATGTAAATGAATGGAGCCCCCTTCCCCGTCCATTAGGGTTGAAGTGCAGAGAAGCGCAGCACGGCACCGCTCTGGAAAAAGTCTCGAACTTCTTGAAGTCGCAGGTTCCTTCCATAGTCAACCACACTTCCTCCTCTGCCTCCACTGCTGCATCCAACAAAAAACACTTCCTCATCACGTGACTCATGAGTCATTCCTGATGTTTGTCTCCATAGATACTGTGGCATACTGGAAGAGGAAATAGGAATGCAGGGTGCAAAACCGCATTGTGGCGTGTTCATAGTCGACGGACATTTACTTAACAATTATGTGCCGCCCCACCGACCTAGTGGACGCGCAGCTTAACTGACACTGCATTGATAATGCAACCGGTCTTGTATCTACAGGGTGGGCCAAAAAAAGTGAGAACATCACATAAAAAGTAATATAATTAAATCAAAATTTGTTTAACTGTATCCATAATAGCTTAAATTGTTTACTCATTTACTTACTTACTTACCTGTTTAGCTATATGATGTCTTTATTTCGACAATTTCCAGGCGCCATCTTTGGTTTTAATATGCCAATTGTTTACATCAGCAGGTTAAATTTTTTTTACTAAGAATGACAAAAATTACCGCGGAAGACCATATTCTGATTAAACATTTGCGAATTGAAAAACAGTGGGGTGCTAGGAGAATGACCAATGAGTTTCCAAACAAAGTCTGGAGCATAGCTAGTGTTAGTCGGGTTATCAATAAAATTGACAACGACGGTACAACAGAACGTAAACCCGGAAGTGGTAGACCAAAATCTGCCATATTGAGCCATATTGAGCGGGTGAAGGATCAAGATGATGATCCTCAGTCACAAAAGTCCGCGGGAAATACAAACTAAATTACATGAAACAATATAATTAATTAAATTATATTTTTAAATAACTCGTATGCTACAAGATGTTCTCATTTTTTTTTTGGCCCACCCTGTACAATCCATTGACTGCTTGAGGCGTTTACAACATACAACTCGTGGGCCACAACAGATTTTGGAAATTTATTAATTAATTTTTAATTTTAAAAATATGTATTTTAAATTTGAGAGTTAAATGTTATTATAAATTGATTTTTCAAAGTGATTCGAAAAACACGTTTACTGTAATGTTTCGTTTTTTGATTTTGTCGAGGGCACACTTACCATGTTTCAAAAGCCAAATTTTTATTTAGAGACCATTATCTCTAGAAATTTCTTGATTGAAAAAATGTTAATGTTAATTTAAAAAACTTCAAAATGAATCGGTATTTGGGAGATATTTGCAGTTTCTGATAGATGCGCCACCAAACAACATGAGTCGTAACTAAAACAATAAAAAGTATACTCGAACAATATTGATATATCGATATTTAAGCCTTTTGCCTGTGTTGTCACCTCACATTACTGTTAATGCACTATTCAAATACGTGTATTTTCTATTTATTTCAAAGTACCATGGATTTAGTATTGGAATCATCCCACCTGCCACCTGGCTTTCTTGTAAAGTTGTATATTGAGTTGAATATGAATAGGGAATACATGTCTTTGATTAAGGAATGATGGAAATGTGAGGTGACAACATTTGCCACTAAATTTCGTTTTTAGTGACTCATAAAAGTCACTTCATTTTTAAGTTTTTTTAAATTTTAATGTCTTATTTTTAATTTTAAAAATTATTTAGGTAAGTCTTCACGATATTTCAACCAAAATAATCCTGGGGATAATGGTCTCAATAAAATAAAATACATGAGTCACTGTTCTGTGTACTATTTAAAGTACTGTTAAAAGCATAGACAACTCATTCTGCACGTGCTGCGTGACTTCGTAAACTCAATGTTTATAAAAACATTGCCTCGATTTTAGCCACCTTAGTGCCTTTAAGTTGAATTTTTAACGATAATAAACACCCAATTTTTCTGTACTTTTTTCCACTTTCTCTCAGGATTTATAAAAATTGTGTTTTTTTTTTTAAACAAAAAAACAGATTTTTGTTTTAAAAAGTTTTTTAGTTTAAAACAGTTTTTTTTTGTATTTTTTTTTTATAAAAATGTTAAAAAAAAATCTAACACGTATTAGGTAATATAAAAAGTTAATTAAAGTTTGTGCTTATATTAATTGTACTTTATCATTATTCATAGTGCTCTCTGATTCATATTAACAGAGAAGCCCATTTGTGTTTCATAACTATATAGCCCTAGCATATGATTTTTTTTATAATGCACTAAATGTATATTAGTTGAAATAATCTCTATCAATTGTGACTACACTTTATCTCAACTGACAAAATGTTTGTGACAACTGATAAAAAAATTGTGTCAGTATGTAGAAATTCTTTTTCAAATAATAAAGAATCAAAATTATGTCTTTTACATGGCTTTCATATTGAACAGAAAGAAAACAAGGGATTCAAGGAACCCTAGGGTCCTCCATGGCTTTAATATATGCTTTCATATATCAAACCAGTTTTCTTTCATTGTTACATGTGTATGCACATGTACACGTGTGCGCGCATGCGTATGTAGATAAAAACACATATATGTATTCACGTACGTACATGTGATGCGCATGCATTATTATTCATTTGTAATAATGTGGTTAAAAATGAGAATAAGTCACATGTATTTATTAAATACAAAAAATATAATAACAGAACATAGAAAGAATACCCCTTCTAAGTAACAGGAATAGTCCTCCTTTCAAATGCTACAACTGGAAAGGGAAAGAATCTCGATTTTTTTTTAAAAATTACGTTTTTAAAAAATTCAAATTTCATACATGAGATCACTCTAAAATTTCGAAATTTTTACTAATTCATTGTCAGAATGTGTACATCATTTTAGTTCTGATGAGATTTTGTCGTAGGTGACCCCGTTTTCGAGTTGAACTCAAAATTTTTTTCTAAAAAATTCATAAAAAAAATATCCCCTGGGTAAAATTTTCTCATTTTTTGCCAGGAGCATCATATTAACCCACTGAATCAAATAAAAAACACTCCATGTCTTTATCTCATTCCATTATTGATTTGTTCGACCCACAAACTTGGGGATCCGGACATACGAACATACAGACATCCTTTTTTTGCCCCTTTTCTTGCAAAAAGCTCATTTTCAATCAAAGGCTGATTTTATAGCACTGGATGTGTGCACGTTCTCTATAATTAATGACCATTGAAGCTAGGGGGCGACTGAATAAGCGCCAACACACATTTTTGAGGATTGTTCGCCACATTTTTGGTGAATGTTTGCCAAATTTTTGACGAATGTTCGCCATTGAATTTGTTCTTTGGAACATAACCCACCACACGTCAAACCGTATCTACAGATATGTAGATTATCTTCTTAGGCGGTAATGATCAATAACCGTTTAATTAATTCCCGTGACATTATTTTTCTTTATACTTCTATATAATTTAACGGCGTTGCGCCGACGATTTCAAAAGTTGGGTTTTTTTTAACGGCGGCTGACCACTAAGCCACTTGTATAGCAAAAGTTGCGAAATATTTTTTTAATTTTAACAATATTTATAAAGATACAATCACTAATTATGCAAATGTAACTGTTTTTGTGATTACATGTGTTATAATCTTGAACACTTTCGTTTAAATCTGTTTATGTTTTCTTTTTTTTTTGGATGTCCACCGCTATGGTTTCATATTTTGTGGTTGGCGCATAGTGATCTCTAGCGGACCGAAACTTGCATGGCTGACGTGACGTTGTGAAACAGGCGCGGTGTCCAAGGGAGACGACACAGGTGGAGAATTTTCATACGGTATGGACAGCTGTTTTACAAAATTTTATTTTTGATATCTGGTAAAACTATAGTAGAGAGAAGTCTTTGTGTGTTAAGCCTAGTATACACCGGGAAGCTTTGTTGCCATACATTGTTGCGGGGCTGAATCGCGGCTGAAGCTCGTCTGTTGCGATTCTGTCCCGCAACAATGTTGAAATGTTTCGGGGCTGAATCGCGTCAGCTCAGATTCATGTTTTTTGAGTCCCATCGAAATGGGAAACATTTCAACATTGTTGCGGGACATTTCATGGTGTAGACGTACGTCTTTTGAAACATGAACAAAGATTCAAAGGGCTCAGTTTGCTTTTAATTATAAAAGACGTCTGTAATAATTAAAAGCAAACTGAGCCCTTTTGAGTCTTTTTCAGTGGTCCACGTCGTTTTTTAAGTCTATAGAACTAGACTTACAAAAATATGTGCACCACTGAAAATATTCTTAAACTAATTGAAAACCATCTGTATGAATTGTGTTTGTGGGGAGTTATTTATGGTCTTCTGACTACAAAGGAAAATAAAAGAAATGAAATTTAGAAATCCTGCCCCATCTTCCAATTTCAGGGTGTCCAAAAGGCTTAAACCGAATGTGCTCTCAGCTGAGAAGAGCTTGTGTGCCCACCACCGTTTCTGCTTTATTTGACCCTCTTTATAAATCATCGTGTAGGCCCATATTGCAAGGGCCACTTCCGCTGGTAATATTTACATGCTGAAAGCAAGAAGGAGGAAGAAACACTGAGTGTAGGTGTAGACACGGAACAAAGTTGCGGGTCTGAATCGCGTCAGTTGCGATTCTGCCCCGCAACATTGAATCGGAGCAGTCCCGCAACAATGTATCGCAACAAAGAATCCTGTGTATACTAGGCTTTAAGGATAAAATTCGTATAAATAAAACGGCTTGTTTGCCATTTATACGCTCTGCTGTGAATCATACATGATTTTGTTGTATGTCGTCCGCCTTGCTGGTGTCAAAGTTTTGCAATTCTGTAATAGAGCTGTTATATGACGTCATTATAGTGAAATCGACTGATGCATCAGTAGGGCAAACGATGATGGCGTATTATTTATACACCATCTTCGCTATTTTCTCTTGTGGAATTTGACCCCTCTCCAAATAAAAATTTGACCTTTTAAAAAAAAATATTTGTAATACTTGACTTAAGTTTTGACCTTTGAAGCCAATAAAAATTGGGGGCTGTAGGCGCGCGCCTAGTGTGCGTTATTGCTGCTTCCCGCTTCAAAGTCAAAAACAACAAAATGTTAGGTGTAGCATAAACGTACACCTAACAAAAACGTACTACACTTACCTTATTATTAGATACTTACCGCCGATCACGATCGACGATCAAAGAGTAGAGTAGATTTAAAAATAAAATGTAACTGAAGAAAATTAATTTGATAACGGTCGTTGGAGCCTACAATCATATGATATTAAATTTCAATATCATACGATTGCTTTAATGGTTCCAATGTCCATTTAGGGGGACAAAAAATTTATTTTTTCTCTCTGGTCTGTTTTTGAGGTGCAAAGTGCACCATTTTCAATATCAATGTCAATAACATGAAATCACGGTCATTAACTAATGACGTATGATTTCAACAGAGTATTCAATGGGGTAAAAGTTCGCTAGCTAGCCATGCAGCTCTGGGCTAGAAAATAGCTCTGATTATCAACCACATGATATGTCCACATGATAATCATGTGAACAATCCAAAGGTTGGGTGACCACTACGCATTAAAATTACTTTTGCGAAAAAACAAAAGATTGGAGGCAGTTGAAAACAAAACTCGTTCAAAGGAAGGATCTGTGCCAAGCAACTGGGAAGAGGGAGGAAACACCATGGACCAAGAATTGTTGCGAGTCACACAGAAGTTTTCCTTGTTTCCTTTATTCTTGTTCTTTTCTTAACTTAGACCTCATATCCACATAGGCTACATGAATTCAAATTGAATAAGTTTGGGGGGGGTTTATACAAAATACAGGTGGGCCCTGAGACTAAAGTAAAAATGACTTAACTTGAATTTGATTTGATTTAATTTGGTTTCATTTAATTTGATTTGATTGACTTTGATTTTGATATAACTTGATTAAAGTACTAAAAGAATAATGTTGAAAGGCTATGATGATAATGCCCAAACAAGTTAGTCAATGTGTTCACCTTATTTGCCAATTGCCCTTCACTATTGACTGTGTTTAGAAACTAGAGGCATTCAACTGTGAAAGTGTGATGAAGGTATTGGGTTGGGTTATGGGAAGTAGCAATAACTTGAGCACATCTATTGAATCAGGACAGTACAATTTAGAACTTGGTTGTGTTAGGCTGAATTGAGTTCAGTGGAATTCAATTTAGTCTGGAACGATCAAGTTCCGCCGTAAACAGGGAGATCCTAATGGTAATCTAGAAACAAACACCCCAAAGGAACAGACCAGAGCAAAGTGTAAAACAGTCCCTACCACCCCTTTTTTCTTATTGTACTTTTGTGAACAAATAAATTTAACCTCTTTAGCAAAACAACAAGTTTCCTTTTTTTTTTGATTGGAAGTACCAGAAGAGGGGGGTAATACGGCTGAACCTCAGAGCTTCATTGCTCTTACACCTGAGGTCATCATAAGACATCTTTGTAAGCGCTTTTCTTCAAGCCAACTTTAGTTGGTGAAAAGCACCCAACAAAAAGTTTGTGACCAAAAAGTTTGTAATCCCTAATTATATAAGATAGGGAATTTCATGAATAGTTTAAAAAAGCGGTTATTTTTAAAAAAATATTTTGTTACTAGTGGGGTAACCCGTCATAAATGACGGGAGCAAAATTCACAGGCAATTGTGTGCATGTGCGTCGTTTTTTTCCTTTTTTTACTCCTTTCATTTCCATTTCAGTCATCCCCTCCCACTTTTCTCCCTCCACGTTCTCTCTTTCTTTCTCTTTCTCTTTTTCTCTCTCTCTCTCTCTATCTCTTTTTCTCTCGCTCTATCTCTCTTTCTCTTTTTTTCTCTCTCTCTTTTTCTCTCTCTCTCTCTCTAACTTTTTCTCTCTCTCTCTCTCTCTTTTTCTCTCTCTCTATCTCTCTCTCTCTCTTTTTCTCTCTCTCTCTCTCTAACTTTTTCTCTCTCTCTCTCTTTTTCTCTCTTTCTCTCTTTTTCTCTCTCTTTCTCTCTCTCTCTTTCTCTCTCTCTCTCTGTAATAGGGTTAAAGGCCCACCCACCATGAGGCTTTAGGCCTGTGCCACCTCTGTGGAAACCTCCTGAAAGTATAAAATGCCTGAAAGTGGAAAAAGATGCCCCTAACGAGGGCTGTCAGCCTGAAAGTGGAAAAAGATGCCCCTAACGAGGGTTGTCAGCCTGAAAGTGGAAAAAGATGCCTCTAATGAGGGTTGTCAGCCTGAAAGTAGAAAGATGCCCCATGGCGAAGGTTGTCCGCCTGAAAGTAAGAAAGATGCCCCATCGCGAAGGTTGTCTGCTTGAAAACGTCTAGCCCGAGTCCTCCGCACTTTCGTCCTCATACTCGTAGACCACTTGCATCGCAAACCTGCGGAGTTCATCCTGGAGCCTCCCGTCATCCAGCAATCCGTTCGTCTCCAGGGGCCACTTGTGTCCGCTTCTCGTCGCCATATATGCAAGTCGTCCTCTGGCCTGCACCCTCCTCGGCAGCGTACAGTCATACAGGATGTGGTGCAATGTGTCTGGGCCTCCGGCACACCGACAGTCGGGATGGTTATGCAGCTTGAACCGGAAGAGATACGACTGGAAGGGGCCGTGACCCGTCAGAAGCTGTAGTAGCTTCCCGGTCACGAGCCCGGCACCATGGACAACCCCGGGATGAATCCGTACAGCTGCCATCCCTGTACTGCTCTGTCCCACATAAGTTGCCGCTGCAGTTCTGTGTTGGGTGATGTCCTCTTTCCGGGTTCCTCTCTTGGCTGCTGCATCTGCCAGTTCGTTGAACTGGTATCCCATGTGGGCCTTGATCCAAATGAGGTGGAGGTCCCGTCCTTCTCTGTGCCACGCACTCAGCTTCCCATTTGCCTGGTAAGCGTCTCCCTCTGCAACCACCTGGAGGGCCGACATGGAGTCAGAGCAGATAGCCATGGAATTCCATGGCAACTGCTCCCGCTCTGCATAGCCGACTGCCTCCCTGATGGCCAGGAACTCCGCCTGGAATACCGAACAGTCATCCGGTAAGCGCGTCTCCCACGTGTCACATACCACTTCTCTTCTCACCGCTACGAAGGCTGCCCCTACTTTTCCTTCCATCTTCGACCCGTCCGTGTATATGCACAGGTCAATCGCGGCTACCACAGGTGGGTTCCACGTCTCTACCTTGAATCCATGCCTCCGGCTCGGGTGGTCCGTGTCTCGCACGGCAAGAGGGGAGTCCAGGCTTCTGGAGAGCATCTTCCTCCTAATCCATTGACTCCGGAGGGCATTGACAGTGGAGGGCAGCCTGATGCCACCTGGAGTGCCTAGTTTGCCGTAGTTCTGTATGCCCTGCAAATGGCCAGCAGGAAAGGCCTCTGCGCTGCATCCAGGTGTCTGACGATCTGGCTGTCAAGTCCCTTCTCTCCCCATACCTCTGCTCCATACAGGATCAGAGAACCACCGCCCTGCTCGTAGATTGCCTTCAGAGTGGTGGGGGCCACTCCCCACTCCTTCCCTGCAATTACAAACAGACGGGCCCCGATAGCTCCGGCTTTGCCCCGTATGTACCTGGCATGTGCAATCCACGAGAACTTTGCGTCGACCATGACACCCAGGTACCATAGAGCTCCATCGGTGCAGATCCTGGCACTGTCTGCCCTAATGGATGGCGTCCGGATGACTGTTGCTGCAGGGTGGAAGAGCGCCGCTGTCTTTGGGGCCGCAAAGGCCAGCTTCATTCCCGAGGCCCACGTAGTGCACGTTTCCCAGAACTGGGTCCACTTTTCTTCCACAACTCTCACCGATGGACCGCAGATAATCCCCAACACGTCATCGCCACACGTCGTCCCTGTCCTCCGTTGTTGCCCACTCTGCAATGGCCATGAAGAATGTTTCCATCAATACCAACCATAGCACTGGCCCCAAGCAGGAACCTTGTGGGCAGCCTTTGTTCACATTCCTGGTCAGAATCCCACTGGCCACCTGACGCCCTTCCAGGAATGCTCCCACGAGCCGCCTCATCTCTCGCTTTCTCTTTTTTTTTCTCTCTCTCTCTATCTTTCTTTTTTCTCTCTCTCTCTCTTTTTCTTTCTCTCTCTCTTTCCTCTCTCTTTCTCTCTCTCTCTTTCCTCTCTCTCTCTCTTTCCTCTCTCTCTCTTTCCTCTCTCTCTTTCCTCTTTTTTTCTCTCTCTCTCTCTCTCTCTCTTTTTCTCTCTTTCTCTCTCTCTCTCTTTTTTCTCTTTCTCTTTCTCTCTTTCTCTCTCTCCCTCTTTCTCTCTCTCTCTCCCTTTCTTTCTCTCTCTGTCTCTCTAACTCTTTCTTTCTCTCTCTCTCTAACTCTCTTTCTCTCTCTCTCTCTCTTTTTCACCCCTCTACACTTTCCTCCCCTCTCCAATTTAATATCATGGGGTTCTTAGATGGGGAGTGTGCAACATAAACAGTAGTTGATCTTGAAAGAAAAAAAGCTGTTCATTTCTTCATTTATTCAAATTTATATAAATTCTGATGTTATTCCACACACACATACACACAGACCTGGCAAAATATTATATATATAATATCCCAGGTCTGTGTATCTGTCTGTCTGTCTGTCTTTCTGTCTGAAATAACGCTGTACAACCATTGAAGCACATCGGAATTTATATAAATTTAAATAAATGAAGAAATGAACAGCTTTTTTTTTCTCAAGGTCAACTATATGTTGCACCCTTCCCATCCAAGAACCCCATGATATTAAATTGGAGAGGGGGAAAGGTTGGATGGAAAGTGTAGAAGGGGGGGGGGGGGCGAGAGAGAAACGTGGAGGGAGGAAAAGTGGGAGGGGGTGACTGAAATTGAAATGAAATTAGTAAAAAAAAAAAAAAAACGACGCGCATGCGCACATCAGAGAAAATGAAAAACACATTTTCTATTTCAAATATAAAAAGGGGAGGGGATAATAGTTGCAAAATTAAACTACAGTTTATCACAGGCAATTGTGCCATAAAAACAATTAACCCTAATGGAACATTTTCCTTAAAACCATTTACCCTAATAGAACATTTGCCCTAAAACCATTGCCCTAAAACTATTTGCCCTCAAGGAACACTTGCCCTAAAACCATTTAATCTAAAACTATTTACTCTAATAGAACATTTGCTCTAAAACAACTTGCCCTAAAACCACTTGCCCTTAAAAACATTTGCCCTAAAACTATTTGCCCTCAAAGAACATATGCCCTAAAACCAATTACTGTATATTTAGACAACTCATTAGGGGAACATCTCCTTAGGGCAAATGTTTTTTTAGGGCAAATGTCCCTTTAGGGCAAATGTCCCTTTAGGGCAAATGTCCCTTTAGGGCAAATGTCCCTTTAGGGCAAATGTCCCTTTAGGGCAAATGTCCCTTTAGGGCAAATGTCCCTTTAGGGCAAATGTCTTTTTAGGGCAAATGTCTTTTTAGGGCAAATGTCTTTTTAGGGCAAATGTCTTTTTAGGGCAAATGTCTTTTTAGGGCAAATGTCTTTTTAGGGCAAATGTCTTTTTAGGGCAAATGTCTTTTTAGGGCAACTGTCTTTTTAGGGCAACTGTCTTTTTAGGGCAACTGTCTTTTTAGGGCAACTGTCTTTTTAGGGCAATATCTCCCTTTAGGGCAATATCTCCCTTTAGGGCAATATCTCCCTTTAGGGCAATATCTCCCTTTAGGGCAATATCTCCCTTTAGGGCAATATCTCCCTTTAGGGCAATATCTCCCTTTAGGGCAATATCTCCCTTTAGGGCAATATCTCCCTTTAGGGCAAATGTCTCTTTAGGGCAATATCTCCCTTTAGGGCAATATCTCCCTTTAGGGCAATATCTCCCTTTAGGGCAATATCTCCCTTTAGGGCAATATCTCCCTTTAGGGCAATATCTCCCTTTAGGGCAATATCTCCCTTTAGGGCAATATCTCCCTTTAGGGCAATATCTCCCTTTAGGGCAATATCTCCCTTTAGGGCAAATGTCCCTTTAGGGCAAATGTCCCTTTAGGGCAAATGTCCCTTTAGGGCAAATGTCCCTTTAGGGCAAATGTCCCTTTAGGGCAAATGTCCCTTTAGGGCAAATGTCCCTTTAGGGCAAATGTCCCTTTAGGGCAATATCTCCCTTTAGGGCAATATCTCCCTTTAGGGCAATATCTCCCTTTAGGGCAATATCTCCCTTTAGGGCAAATGTTTTTTTAGGGCAAATGTTTTTTTAGGGCAAATGTTTCTTTAGGGTAAATTGTTTTAGGACAAAAACTTAATCAGATTGAAATTTAAATGAACTGCTTTTTTCTCATGGTCAACTTTATGTTGCACTCTCCCGATCCAAGAATCCAAACAATAGTAAGGACAGGCAAGTAAAGACAGTAAAATACAGTCGTTTTCCCCGCCTTTTTATGAGGGCCAGCAACTTTTAATTATTTTGTTATGTCGTCTGATGTCACATGCCCCGTTCTTTTCAATTTCGAATTGGTTGTTATTTGGTCTGACGTCACATGCCCCGTTCTTTTCAATTTCCAATTGGTTGATATTTGGTCTGACAGTCATAAAGGGGCGGGGCACACGACTGTATCTCCCTGTCTTCACATACCTATAACAATATTAAGGTGCTTATAAAAAACACAAGTGGTCAAGGCGAATTGCTTCATGACAACCGGACAGTCACACAAAAAGAAACTAGATGCTCCCGTCATTTATGACGGGTTACCCCACTAGTTATATATATAAAATCCCAGGTCTGTGTGTGTGTGTGTGGAGTAACAAAAACCATTGAAGCACGTCAGAATTTATATAAATTTGAATAAATGAACCGGGTTTTTTTTTTCTCAAGGTCAACTATATGTTGAACTCTTCCTTTGAAAAGTGCAGAAGGGGGGAGAGAGAGAGATAGAAAAGTGGGAGGGGTGAGGGGAAAGTGTAGAGGGAGAGAGAAACGTGGAGGGGGGAAAAGTGGAAGGGGGAAACTGAAATTGAAATGAAAGGAGTAAAAAAAGGAAAAAACGACGCGCATGCGCACAATTGTCTGTGAATTTTGCTCCCGTCATTTATGACGGGTTACCCCACTAGTATATATAATAATTATAAAAAAACGAAAGTTACAATCGCCACATTTTTGACAAATGTTTTGCCACATTTTTCACGAATGTTCGCCAAATGTTTGACGAATGTTCGCCACATTTTTGGCGAATGTTCGCCACATTTTTCACGAATGTTTGCCAAATTTTGACGAATGTTTGCCGAATTTTTTATGAATGTTCGCCAAATTTTTTACGAATGTTCGCCAAATTTTTTACGAATGTTCGCCAAATTTTTCACAAATATTCGCCAAACTTTGACGAATGTTTGCCACATTTTTGACGAATGTTCGCCGCATTTTTGGCGAATGTTTGCCACATTTTTCACGAATGTTCGCCACATTTTTCACAAATGTTCGCCAAATTATCGCGAATGTGCGCCACATTTTTGACGAATGTTCGCCACAATTTTGGCGAATGTTCGCCACATTTTTGACGAATGTTCGCCGAATTTTGGAGAATGTTCACCAAATGTTTGAGAAATGTTTGACGAATGTTCGCCAAATTTTTCATGAATGTACGCCAAACTTTGACTAATGTTTGCCACATTTTTGACGAATGTTCACATTTTTGACGAATGTTCGCCAAATTTTTGACTAATGTTCGCCACATTTTTGACGAATGTTCGCCACAATTTTGGCGAATGTTCCCCACATTTTTGACGAAGGTTTGCCACATTTTTGACAAATGTTCGCCATATTTTTGACGAATGTTCGCCACACTTTTGACGAATGTTCGCCAAATTTTTGACGAATGTTCGCCACATTTTTGACGAATGTTCGCCACATTTTTTACGAATGTTCGCCACATTTTTGACGAATGTTCGCCACATTTTTGACTAATGTTCACCAAATGTTTGACAAATGTTCGTTGAATTTTTGACAAATGTTTGCCAAATTTTGGCGAATGTTCGCCACATTTTTGACGAATGTTGGCCACATTTTTTTGACGAATGTTCGCCACATTTTTTTGACGAATGTTCGCCAAACTGAGGAAAACATTGGGTAAATTTTGACGATGTTTTTACAAGAATTTTACCGTCCTAGGACGGGCTACCCTACTAGTAATTTATAAAAAGTTAAAATGGTGTCCTGGATTACATGTAGCAGCTAGGGTATTGGTAGGAGTCACTGTAATTGAACACTTGATTTAAAAAAAAAGCCGGTCCACACGCAACGTTTATTAAATGCGCAGTTCAAGACGTTACGTGTGGACAAGAAAACTGTGCAATTATGTGTACTGTGTAGAGAAACGGTACGCGGATTCGGAAATCTGAGGCCGAGAGTTCAGTTATCCGCGACCTGCACAGTTTTCCTTCGATTTTGGTGCCACAAGTGTTTGCGGAGTAGGATTTCACTGGATTCTGCGGATTTGAGTGAATGGAAACGGTGCTGAAAACTGTATTGTGTGGACACCCCTGAACTGGAACGTTTTTTTACACAAATGTTGTAAAAAAAAACATTGTTGGTTATAATGCTGAAAGCACGTTTGACAGATTCGCAAAACGAAGTACCGAAAATGGCTGAAAGTTTAAAAAAAAGCTACAGGTGAAACTTCCTTACATTATATATGTAAGCCTACAACCAAAAGACAACATTTTCTGAGACCGGCTTCACACGGACCACTTTGTGGTGCCACAGCTGAAAACAATGGCCCGCTATTAGTGCGGACCGGCCACTGGTGTGACCTTGTTCATTACTGCCACTTGCGGCAGGACTCAATCAACCACCACTTATCACCACTCTGGTACAAAAAAAACGGTAGTGGTGGTGGCCTATGTGAACATCATCTATGTAAACAATGGTCTGTTGAGAACGACCACTTTATGTGGCGCCACAATGTTGTTCGTGTGAAGCGCAGGCCAAACTGAAAACACTTTTACAAGAGTCGTGTGTTGGTTTACCTTTTTCAATGTATAAGCATTTCTGCTACGATACTTCAAGAAGTTTTCAAAGCAGTACAGCCCACATTTTTCACGAATGTTCGCCACATTTTTGACAAATGTTCGCCAAATTTTTGACGAATGTTCGTCACATTTTTCACAATTGCTCGCCACATTTTTCACGATTGTTCGCCACATTTTTGACAAATGTTCGCCACATTTTTGACGAATGTTCGCCGAATTTTTCACGAATGTTCGCCACATTTTTTTACAAATGTTCGCCACATTTTTGAAGAATGTTCGCCACTTTTTTTTTTTACAAATGTTCGCCACATTTTTGACGAATGTGCGCCACATTTTTGGTGAATGTTCACCACCTTTTTGGCGAATGTTCGCCACATTTTATTTAAAAATGTTTGACAAATGTTCGCTAAATTTTGGCGAATTTGTGCCACATTTTTGACGAATGTTCGTCATATTATTCACGAATGTTCGCCACATTTTTGACAAATATTCGCCACATTTTTCACGAATGTTCGCCACATTTTTGACAAATGTTCGCCAAATTTTTGACGAATGTTCGTCACATTTTTCACAATTGCTCGCCACATTTTTCACGATTGTTCGCCACATTTTTGACAAATGTTCGCCACATTTTTGACGAATGTTCGCCGAATTTTTCACGAATGTTCGCCACATTTTTTTACAAATGTTCGCCACATTTTTGAAGAATGTTCGCCACTTTTTTTTTACTAATGTTCGCCACATTTTTGACGAATGTGCGCCACATTTTTGGTGAATGTTCACCACCTTTTTGGCGAATGTTCGCCACATTTTATTTAAAAATGTTTGACAAATGTTCGCTAAATTTTGGCGAATTTGTGCCACATTTTTGACGAATGTTCGTCACATTTTTCACGAATGTTCGCCACATTTTTGACAAATATTCGCCACATTTTTCACGAATGTTTGCCACATTTTTTTTACAAATGTTTGCCACATTTTTGACGAATGTTCGCCACATTTTTGACGAATGTTCGCCACATTTTTGACGAATGTTCTATTCCTCCATTCATGTTTTCATCCTTTCATCCATCCTTTCATTCATCCATTCATCCATTCATGTTTTCATCCTTTCATCCATCCTTTCATTTATCCTTTCATTTATCCTTTCATCTTTTCATCCTTTCATCTTTTCATCTTTTCATCCTTTTATTCTTTCATCTTTTCATCCTTTCATCCATCCTTTCTTTCTTTCATCCATCCTTTCATCTTTTCATCCTTTTATTCTTTCATCCTTTTATTCTTTCATCCTTTCATTCTTTCATCCTTTCGCCCTTTCATCCATTCATCCTTTCATCTTTTCATCCATCCTTTCATTTTTTCATCCTTTCATTCATCATTTTATCCTTTCATTCTTTCATCTTTTCGTCCTTTCATCCATCCTTTTTTTTTCATCCATCCTTTCATCTTTTCATCCTTTCATCCTTTTATTCTTTAATCCTTTCATTCTTTCATCCTTTCACCCTTTCATCCATTCATCCTTTCATCTTTTCATCCTTTCATCCATCCTTTCATCCTTTTATCTTTCCATCCATCCTTTCATCTTTTCGTCCTTTCATCTTTTCATCCTTTCATCCACCCTTTCATTCTTTCTTCCTTTCATAAATCCTTTCATCTTTTCATCCTTTCATTTTTTCATTCTTTCATCTTTTCATCCATCCTTTCACCCTTTCATCCATCCTTTCACCTTTTCATCCATCCTTTCATCTTTTCATTCTTTCATCCTTTCATCTTTCCATCATTTCATCCTTTCATCTTTTCATCCATCCTTTCATTCATCCTTTCATCCATCCTTTCATTCTTTCATCCTTTCATCCATCCTTGATTTCTTTCATTCATCCTTTCATCTTTTCATCCTGTCATCCATCCTTTCATTCTTTCATCCTTTTATCTTTTCATCCATCCTTGATTTCTTTCATCCATCCTTTCATCTTTTCATCCTTTCATCCATCCTTTCACCCTTTCATCCATCCTTTCATCTTTTCATTCTTTCATCCTTTCATCTTTCCATCATTTCATCCTTTCATCCATTCTTTCATCCTTTCATCCATTCTTTCATCCTTTCATCTTTTCATCCATCCTTTCATCCATTTTTCATCTTTCCATTCTTTCATCCATCCTTTCATCCTTTCAACTTTTCATCCTTTTAACCATCCTTTCATCCATCCTTTCATCCTTTCAACTTTTCATCCTTTCAACTTTTCATCCTTTCATCCTTTTAATAAACCATCCTTTCATCCATTTTTTCATCTATCCTTTCATCCATCCTTTCATCTTTTCATCCATCCTTTTATTCTTTCATCCATCCTTTCATTCTTTCATCCATCCTTTTATTCTTTCATCCATCCTGTCATTCTTTCATCCATCCTGTCATCCTTTTATCTTTCATCCTTTTATCTTTTCATCTTTTTATCCATCCTTTCATCCATCCTTTCATCCTTTCAACTTTTCATCCTTTCATTCATTCTTTCATCCATTCATCCTTTCATCCTTTCATCCTTCATCCATTCATCCATTCATCCTTTCATCCATTCCTTCATTCCTCCATTCATCGTTTCATCCATTCATCCATTCATCCTTTCATCCATTCCTTCATTCCTCCATTCATCCATTCATCCATTCATCCTTCATCATCCTTTCATTCTTTCATCTTTTCATCCTTTCATCCTGTCATCCATCCTTTCATTCTTTCATCCTTTTATCTTTTCATCCATCCTTGATTTTTTTCATCCATCCTTGATTTTTTTCATCCATCCTTTCATCTTTTCATCTTTTCATTCTTTCATCCTTTCATCTTTCCATCCTTTCATCCTTTCATCTTTTCTTCCTGTCATCCATCCTTTCATTCTTTCATCCTTTATCTTTTCATCCATCCTTGATTTTTTTCATCCATCCTTTCATCTTTTCATCCTTTCATCCTGTCATCCATCCTTTCATTCTTTCATCCTTTTATCTTTTCATCCATCCTTTCATCCATCCTTTCATTTATCCTTCCATCCTTTCATCCTTTCATCCTTTCATCCATCCTTTTTTTCTTTCATCCATCCTTTCATTCTTTCATCCTTTCTTTCATCCATCCTTCATTCTTTCATCCTTTCATCTTTTTATCCATCCTTTCATCCATTTTTCATCTATCCTTTCATCCATCCTTTCATCCTTTCATCCATTTTTCATCTATCCTTTCATCCATCCTTTCATCCTTTCAACTTTTCATCCTTTCATCCTTTTAACCATCCTTTCATTCTTTCATCCATCCTTTTATTCTTTCATCCATCCTTTCATCCATCCTGTCATCCTTTTATCTTTTCATCCTTTTATCTTTTCATCTTTTTATCCATCCTTTCATCCTTTCAACTTTTCATCCTTTCATCCTTTCATTCATTCTTTCATCTATTCATCCTTTCATCCATTCATCCTTTCATCCTTTCATCCGTTCATCCGTTCATCCATTTATCCGTTCCTCCTTTCCTCCGTCCGTCCGTCCCTCCGTTCCTCCATTCCTCCATTCCTCCATTCCTCCTTTCCTCCATTCCTCCTTTCCTCCATTCCTCCTTTCATCCTTTCATCCATTCCTCCTTTCATCCATTCATCCATTCATCCTTTCATCCTTTCATCCATTCATCCATTCATCTTTTCATCCATTCATCCTTTCATCCTTTCATCCTTTCATCCATTCATCCATTCATCCATTCATCCTTTCATCCATTCATCCTTTCATCCATTCATCCTTTCATCCATTCATCCATTCATCCTTTCATCCATTCATCCTTTCATCCATTCATCTTTTCATCCATTCATCTTTTCATCCATTCAACCTTTCATCCATTCATCCTTTCAACCTTTCATCCATTCATCCTTTCATCCATTCATCCTTTCATCCATTCATCCTTTCATCCATTCATCCTTTCATCCATTCATCCATTCATCCTTTCATCTTTTCATCCTTTCATCCATTCATCCATTCATCTTTTCATCCTTTCATCCTTTAATCCTTTCATCCATTCATCCATTCATCCTTTCATCCATTCATCCATTCATCCTTTCATCCATTCATCTTTTCATCCTTTCATCCATTCATCCTTTCATCCAATCATCCTTTCATCCATTCATCCTTTCATCCATTCATCCTTTCATCCATTCATCCATTCATCCTTTTATCCATTCATCTTTTCATCCTTTCATCCATTCATCCTTTCATCCATTCAACGTTTCATCCATTCATCCTTTCATCCATTCATCCTTTCATCCATTCATCCATTCATCCATTCATCCTTTCATCCATTCAGCCATTCATCCATTCATCCATTCATCCTTTCATCCATTCATCCATTCATCCTTTCATCCATTCATCCTTTCATCCATTCATCCTTTCATCCATTCATCCTTTCATCCTTTCATCCAATCATCCTTTCATCCAATCATCCTTTCATCCATTCAGCCTTTCATCCATTCATCCATTCATCCTTTCATCCATTCATCCGTTCATCCTTTCATCCATTCATCCATTCATCCTTTCATCCATTCATCCTTTCATCCATTCATCCTTTCATCCATTCATTCTTTCATCCATTCATCCTTTCATCCATTCATCCTTTCATCCATTCATCCATTCATCCTTTCATCCATTCATCCTTTCATCCATTCATCTTTTCATCCATTCAACCTTTCATCCATTCATCCTTTCATCCATTCATCCTTTCAACCTTTCATCCATTCATCCTTTCATCCATTCATCCTTTCATCCATTCATCCTTTCATCCATTCATCCTTTCATCCATTCATCCATTCATCCATTCATCCATTCATCCTTTCATCCATTCATCCGTTCATCTTTTCATCCTTTCATCCTTTAATCCTTTCATCCATTCATCCATTCATCCTTTCATCCAATCATCCTTTCATCCATTCAGCCTTTCATCCATTCATCCATTCATCCATTCATCTTTTCATCCTTTCATCCATTCATCCGTTCATCTTTTCATCCTTTCATCCTTTCATCCATTCATCCATTCATCCTTTCATCCATTCATCCTTTCATCCAATCATCCTTTCATCCATTCATCCTTTCATCCATTCAACCTTTCATCCATTCATCCTTTCATCCATTCATCCTTTCATCCTTTCATCCATTCATCCTTTCATCCATTCATCCTTTCATCCATTTATCCTTTCATCCATTCATCCTTTCATCCATTCATCTATTCATCCTTTCATCTATTCATCCTTTCATCCATTCATCCTTTAATCCTTTCATCCTTTCATCCTTTCATCCATTCATCCATTCCTCCTTTCATCCATTCCTCCATTCATCCATTCCTCCTTTCAACCATTCATCCTTTCATCCATTCATCCTTTCATCCATTCATCCTTTCATCCATTCATCCATTCATCCTTTCATCCATTCATCCTTTCATCCATTCATCCATTCATCCTTTCATCTATTCATCCTTTCATCCATTCATCCTTTCATCCATTCATCCATTCATCCTTTCATCCATTCATCCTTTCATCCATTCATCCATTCATCCTTTCATCCATTCATCCTTTCATTCATCCTTTTATCCATTTATCCTTTCATCCATTTATTCATTCATCCTTTCATCCATTCATCCTTTCATCCATTCATCCTTTCATCTATTCATCCTTTCATCCATTCATCCTTTTATCCATTCATCCTTTCATCCTTTCATCTTTTCATCCATTCATCCTTTCATCCATTCATCCTTTCATCCTTTAATCCATTCATCCATTCATCCTTTCATCCATTCATCCTTTCATCCATTCATCCTTTCATCCATTCATCCTTTCATCCTTTCATCCTTTCATCCATTCATCCTTTCATCCATTCATCCTTTCATCTATTCATCCATTCATCCATTCATCCTTTCATCCATTCATCCTTTCATCCATTCATCCTTTCAACCTTTCATCCATTCATCCTTTCATCCTTTCATCCTTTCATCCATTCATCCTTTCATCTATTCATCCTTTCATCTATTCATCCTTTCATCTATTCATCCTTTCATCTATTCATCTTTTCATCCATTCATCCTTTCATCCATTCATCCTTTCATCCATTCATCCTTTCATTCATTCATCCTTTCATCCATTCATCCTTTCATCCTTTCATCCTTTCATCCATTCATCCTTTCATCCATTCATCCTTTCATCCATTCATTCTTTCATCCATTCATCCTTTCATCTATTCATCCTTTCATCCATTCATCCTTTCATCCATTCATCCTTTTATCCATTCATCCATTCATCCTTTCATCCTTTCATCCTTTCATCTTTTCATCCTTTCATCCATTCATCCATTCATCCATTCATCCATTCATCCTTTCATCCATTCATTCTTTCATCCATTCATCCTTTCATCCATTCATCCTTTCATCCATTCATCCTTTTATCCATTCATCCATTCATCCTTTCATCCTTTCATCTTTTCATCCATTCATCCTTTCATCCATTCATCCTTTCATCCTTTAATCCATTCATCCTTTCATCCATTCATCCTTTCATCCATTCATCCTTTCATCCATTCATCCTTTCATCCTTTAATCCATTCATCCTTTCATCCATTCATCCTTTCATCCATTCATCCTTTCAACCTTTCATCCATTCATCCTTTCATCCATTCATTCTTTCATCCTTTCATCCATTCATCCTTTCATCCTTTCATCCTTTCATCTATTCATCCTTTCATCCATTCATCTTTTCATCCATTCATCCTTTCATCCATTCATCCTTTCATCCATTTATCCATTCATCCATTTCCATTCATCCTATTCATCTTTCATTCCATTCATCCTTTCATCCATTTCATCCTTTCATCCATTCATCCTTTCAT